>JANVCQ010000008.1:12818046-12845263 GCA_025531925.1 Erythroxylum plowmanianum | reverse complement strand
AATTAAATTAAATTCAAATCAAATCAATCCTAGGAAATCATCTAGGTTGACTCACAGAATGCTCCAATATGCTATTGTCTGGATGGTTCGGCAATCTTTGTCTGGCGTCCACTTGGCTCCTCTAAAACATACACAACATATTCACAAAAATCATATTTTTGCACAAATGCACAAGTGTTTTTTTTATGCACATCAATGTATAAAAAGTATGCACAATGCATGTTCAATGATAATTTCGGGTATCTTATTGTAATTCTCATCGTCAAATTGATCAGATATCAAAACCCTCATTAATAACATTAATACTTATAATTGTACCATAATAAAGCATATGTGAAATCCATTACATAACTTAATTGATCATTACAGAATTTCTACCCACATGATTTTGGGTCAACTTTACATAATTAATCTGATAGGGTAAATGACAAAATTAGGCAAAGCTTTCTACTGGAAAGTTATTCTACAATGTCTTAAGTTTCTAGTGACTCTAAGATCATCCAATTTGATTCAATATTTAATGAGTTATACACAAAATACCACAAACTGTGCACATTTGAACTTTTAGCTAGTACATGATCATACCCTCAAATTGTACAACTCATATCTTTCAGCTCAGACATCTAAAAATTACAAACCTTATACCAATTTAAAGCTAAGAGAATAAGCTACAGATTTTATGAAGACAACTTAACCTAATGCAGCCCACATAAATACAGTTTATTCAATAACCATAGGACATGATTTCTGTCCCTGGTAATGCTACAGCCTAAGCTAAAACTCAGTTTCATGCCAATTTTGAAAATCTTAGAGACAGAATTAAAATTTGACCTCTTCAGAAAAGTTGTAGAAATATGTCTCTAGTTTAATATGAATTAAAAATTAACTCATTTAGAAATCTAAAGCTCAAGTTATAATATGAAAACCGAAGCATGATCATGAAAATTTTCCAATTCATAGCATTCCAGCAGACTTTCACACTTTCATCCTATCAATCACTTTCAGATCAATTCAGATAACTCTAAATTTTTATGGAGAGAAACAAAAATGTCTTATGAATCCATTGGTCTAAGTTTCAAGTCATTTGGAGTTCAGATGAAAAAGTTATAGTCAAAAGATTCGAGCTGTGCAACAAAACTACTCTAGTTCAAAATTACATTTCAAACACTAATGTCAAACACGCTATTCATCATCTTCTTCTTCTTTTTTCTACTACATTTTTTCACTCTTCTTCCTCTCTTCCACTTGCCCTATCATCTCTAATTTAAACTCTCACATTTCTACTCCCATTCCAAGTTCACTTACTCTAAAACAACTCAAAATTCAAAAGTAAACACAAACATTGAAAACAGAAATTATATAAGATATCACCATTTTTTTGTTTTTCCTTTCTCTCTCTACTGAAATTTTTGTTTTTATGTTGAACAACAAATCCTAAACAGAACCTATATCATGCTTTTCCACTCCCATTTGCATTAAGCTCACTATCAAGACCTCTCAAATTTCAAGATCACACAACTTCAAAAACAACAATTATATTCACGTATTTCACCAAAGTTTCTGCACTTTCATTCTTTTTCTACATTCTTTTTCACACTTTCAGCCTCTTTTCTAACTCATTAATCATCACTGAAACTACTTCTTTCTACCCCCACTCATGCATTTATCTATTTCCACACTCTAAAACATCTTCAACACAAATTCTTTACAAGGCCCATAATACTTTCGGTGGATGGAAATAACGAAAATAAAGAGCAACAACACAAGTTTCAAATTGATGTTCTTACTTTGATACTAGAATCCAAAGCTAAACATGCAACTTGAAGCAATTAGCTGATTCGGTGATGAGATGGATGAACAAAAAGAATTTTGGTGTTGATGTATACGGTGAAGAACAAAGGTGGAGAAAACAACAATAATTTCTATTTTAGCCTAACACCTCTCCACATGTCACTATGCATGTGAGCCATTTGTCTCATCTATAAGCTGCCATATGTCACAATTTAATTGATCCATTATTTTAATATTTTGCCTAGTCTAAAATTCCAAAAAATTTCAGAAAATTTTTAAAATTCACCAAAAATTTTGAAATAATACTAATAGCCTCCAAATAAATTTTCAACTCAAAAATAATTCACCAAAAATTTCTAAAATACTCGGAATATACAAAAATTGTCAAATCACTTTTAATACATTCCAAATAAATCCATCCATTTATAAACCAATTTACCCGGAAACGTCAATGAATGCTTGTACAATTATATGAATATGCAAAATAAATGTGTAAATCACAATCATGCATAAGCGTGAATTATACTTCCTAATTTCTCATTAATCTTTATTAAACACCATTTTAAACTTAATTCAAGTAATAGGATGTTACACAGAACCTTCGTCGAACACTTCAAAGGCATGATAGATTCATCCCAAATAACCTAAGCAAATCATGTCTTTTTCCTTCCTCAATGTTTTCTAGAACAATGAAAAGACAAATATGCATAGAAAATTGAAACAAACTCAAAAACACCCCAAAAACTCCTAGGTTTGTGCAACGCTCAAATTCATATACCAACACTATGTACACAAAAAATCATAGAGAACAAATACTGAATGACTTACCTCCGTCGAAGGGCACAAGAACAGTGGCCGAAGAAGACAGAGGCAGGCAAACGGGAGAGAGGAAAACAATGAAAATAAAAACGAAAACGCAGGGGAAAGGGAGGGGGTCTTCCAGTAGGTTAAATGTGTAAGAAAACGACGTCGTTTGGTGTTAAACCAAAACCAAACGACATCGTTTTTGTTTTATTTAAAACGTTGAAGTTGAAGGAAATGGTGACGGTTACCTTTAAAATTTACCAACAGAATTTATGGACGAAAATATATTCTGTTGGTAAACCCAAAACTTATTTGTTCTGCCAAACATTTCTGCATTCTTTACTAATGAGAATTTTCTATCGTTGCTATATTCCGTCAAAAAACTTGTCAGGATAATTTCCCTCCATATTTGTCGACAAATTTTTTTTCGACAATGTTACTGGCAAAATTCATTTTGCAACTTGAAAAATATCCATCAACTTAGTAATTTTTCATCACTAATTATTAATTTTCTTGTGGTGAAAAGACCAAGAGTTGCCTAGGGTTTGCATCTTTAAGATATTATTCTGCTTGATTTTGTTTTCCAAACTTCCAATCAAAATAGGCTTGGTTTCTCGGAGAAAATCTCTAACTGCATCAAGCTTATTAGGGTTATTTAAAACGCTTACATTCTAATCTATATTTGACATTATTCGAACTTAGAGGGTTTTGCACCCTTTAATTTGCTTCTCTTTCCCTTTTTCTTCTTCCTGTTGCTTTGGACAAGCTTTGTTTCACCATTCTTATAGGGGTGCAGCTTGTTTTCTCCTTCCTCTGTTGAGTGGTTAGTGGAGATGATATTTTCTTCAACTAGTGGTCCTGAATTTTATTTTTTTCAAACCCTTAATCTCATCATTTTTCCTTATCTTTGAGAAGGCATAAGAAACATCCATGACAATAATTCCTTTACCCTTGTCTGTTTGGTTATTTTAAGCTTGAATAGATCTTTGCCTTTGCACTTTTCCATCTAATGACATAAGTTCTTCAAACTCCCTTTTTATAAAAGTTCTCCTTGTAGGTTTTCACATTTTTCTTTGATGTTTTAGTGTTGGCCCCCAGCTATAGGAAACATGGATTAAATCTTCAACAAGTTCACCATTTTTTATTGAGCTTCATTATTGAGACTATTTTTGATAGTTTAATGATTTCCACACTAATCTTTTCCTCTTTGCAATAGTTTCATCCATGCAAAATGGTGTACCATTAAAGCTAGCTAGAGAATTTAACACTTTGGAATGTATTCTGAAATCATTACCTATATTGCAGGTCCCTTCCTCTCCATGAACTCAATGTCGAGTTTTGAATCACCTAAACAGAAGGCTTTTGATTTATGAAGAATCCAAAATTTATTTGTGGCTTTCACTTTGTTGCCTCTCTCTAAAAGAGAGAATTGCAAAGCCTTGAAAGGCATATAACAAGTTAATACAAAAGGTTATACAACTCAATTTAGAATCAATACATGATTGATGATATTACATGACCTTAACAATTTTGATTGAAGAGTTACAATCCTCCAGAAACCCCTTTCAGGGGGATTTCGGTAATTCTTCAAGGAATGCACTATACTGAATTTACAGTCCAGCCATACTTGAAACGCAGAAATGGCCATCCTTAGCTTTTACCTCATATAATAAAAGCTCAAACCCTACCCGCTGCACTGCCGTAAACATGTGTCAGGAACTGATAGACGCATGGGTTCTTGTGTCCGCATTTACGTCCCTGTCTGCTGCATTCACAAACCACAAGAAACAGGAAGGCAACTGCAATGTCACTGTAATACGGTTCCAACAGTACGTTACCATAATTTACTGCAACCGTAATGTAATCGTGTCGTTGCTGGTTATGGCATTAGGTTGATGTTCTATTCTTTACGTGAATTTGCGTTCTAGTTGATGGTTCTGAATAAACGGAGAACGGTAAATTCTGAAACAGGGAAAAAGGCAATCCTCGTCCTTTTCGCGTACAAGTCCTTTCCCAATTTAATATCATCAACTTGCATTGCTTTGCTTCGCTGGTGGCCTCAACTCTTCTTCTTTTATGTCAACCACCGGTGTTGACAAACTGAGGTTGAATAGTACTCGGACACACGTTCTACCTGCCAATTAAGACAACGACCACCACAGCTAACGTAAATAGTACTCCGTACAGCATTGTTCATATCCTTACAAAACATACATAGGCGAAGGAAGGGATTGCATAAAAGAGGGTAAATTACATCATCAACTCTTGTGTCTGAATAACATTAAAATTCGGAATTTTCAAAGGAGGAAGTCCGTCACGAAATCAAAGTCGTAGGATTTCAAGACCGGCAAATGTAATATGCCAAAGTCTTAGCTTTTTGTACTTGTGGGGTTGGATATATATAAATGTGAAATTGGTGGTGGACCCACGGAGAACTGAATCATAAACCAATCAAGAATGGATAGCAACTGTCCTTCTTCTGACATTACATCATTAAGGAAGGACAGCACCGTTGATTGCGATCTTTTCCTGTCTACGTGGGTCCCGTTTATCAAATTCTAATAAATAATTATGTAATAATTCCAATTGAACCTTCTTAGTCGGCTAATTGATTTTAATTTATCACCTAATTGGGACAAGGAATAGTAAATTGACGCATGATATAAAGGAGCTTTTTGTAAACATGAATTTGAGAAATCAAATAGTCAACGGTCGGGTCGGGTATATTTGGTGCCGGCCGTTTTTTCGGGGCGGGAGTCAAGATAGAATAGAAATGCCAGCAAAAAGATTTAACATTTAGATCCATTTGTCAATTTGACATGATTTTTGATGTAATTCTTTGTCCTTATAGAAGCAAGCTATACAAATGAAATTTGTATAAGTGACCAATCACGTCAACAAAAATTAAAAAATTAATTATTATTTTTTAAAACTTAGATTATAATTATAAAATTAAGTAAATTTTGAGAATTTTTTAATTAACCCTAATTTAGAAACTATTACGAGGCAAAATATTTTGAAATTAATATTTAAATTATTTTAAAAAACAATAAATAATGGAGACCTAAGGGAGGTTGTTTTAGGAGAGAAAATTGTAATTGTCCATTTTTATGCGTGGACTTTCCACAAGTTCAAGACAGCACGAAACTACCCACGACACTTTGATGGAGAGAGAACCCAGTTAAAAGATAAACCCAAATAAAGTTATAGGACACCAAAAAGGTCTCTCCTTTCTCTAACATAGCTCTGCCCAGACTTCAATTCGGTGTAAAGATTGGATCTTTTCAGACGCAGAGCACAGAACTGATATTTGAAACGGATTGGTCTGTTTGTTCTTTGTTCTTTTTACAGTTTCCAAATGGCAGAGAAACATGGGTCCACAGCTACTACAGCGAATAGTAGAGTTACGGCGCCACCACGTCCAAGCTTAACTTTGCCGCCAAGGCCTTCCATGGATGCCCTTTTTACCGGCGGTCTCAGTCCTGGTCCCATGACTTTGGTCTCCAATTTCTTTTCTGACAACTACCCTGATGGCTCTTTCTCACAACTACTTGCTGGTGCTATGTCTCCAATTCCTAGACCAAGTTTTTTAGTTGAAAACTCGATGCCAAGTAACGTCGGTGGTTCATCGGTGAAAGACGATGGATATGGATCAGAGAATAAAAGTAATTTCGGGTTTAAGCATAGTAGGCCAATGAATTTGCTTGTAGCTCGGTCTCCACTCTTTACTGTCCCTCCTGGGTTGAGCCCTTCTGGTTTGCTTAACTCGCCCGGTTTCTTTTCTCCTCAGGTGAATCTACTGCTCGATCTGCATACGAATTCTATGGCTGCCCTTTCTTTGTTCTTTTGCCATGATGTTTTCGTGCTTTATTGTGGTAAATGAATGTATATGAGGACTTTTGCCCGTGTATATACTTTCTACGGTCAGAAAATTTTCACATACAGAATTCTTTTGGTTCAAAGTGAGAAATAAAATTTGGGTGATTGTTCCTTTTGTTTTTGGATAAAAAGTTTAGGTTGTGTTAACTTGTAGAATAGCTTGAATGTAGTTGATCAGTTCTATGCTTGACTTAGGAAGTATACAGTTGGTCTTTTGAAATATAAATATGTTTGAATGGTGCTAGACCCGCTTTCATTTCGAATGGTTTTAACCTATTGGGGAAAAAAAATTTGTTAGGCATTTCTGCTTTCAGAAACTGGACTTCCAAGTCTTATATATTTCACTTGGCCCATGCCTCAAATGTGAGGTCGGCTGATTATCCAACCATTTGCCCTTGTATGGAACATTATGCCCTAAACATCCAACTTTTGATGGAACTTCATTTTTTCTTTCTATTATTATAGCTGTCTCAGTCTCAGATTTGCAGATAGTGTAGCTTTAATATTTGGCATGAATATTGTTTTCAGTTAAATCTCCTCCGGCAGAGCACTTTGGCTTATGCTTAGATTAGGAAGAGTTGGGGTAAGGTTTTAAGAGAACAATTCACTTGGGTTTCCAATTTGGTGGGAAACTAAACTGTGCTTATGATTTATGTTTTACACTGTCAATATAATAGTAAGCTGAAACAATTTTTTTTACCCAGCTGTGGTGGAAAGATATAATGCTTGTATATAAAATGCCTAATATGATATCCAAAGGCCTATTTCCCTTGACAAACTGTATGTTTCTTACAAATAATTCAGTGAGTGGCAAGGTGGTACTTAACACCATTTTAGCTATAATTAAGTTATACTGGATAGTTATAAAATTTTTCATGTATCTATGTGCAGAGTCCCTTTGGGATGTCCCACCAGCAGGCCTTGGCACAGGTTACAGCTCAAGCTGCACTATCTTCCCAATCACATATGCATATGCAAGCACAATATGAACCACCATCAGTGGCTGCACCAAAAGAGTCATTGACACAACATCCATCTTATTTACCAGTGGAAGCTGTACAGCAACAAATGCCTCCATCTACCTCTCAGCATGAAAATACTGTGGTTGAATCATCAGAGTTCTCACAGTCTGATAAGAAATACCAGCCTCCTCTTGTTGTTGACAAGCCTAGTGATGATGGCTACAACTGGCGCAAATATGGGCAGAAACCAATTAAGGGTAGTGAATATCCTCGAAGCTACTACAAATGTACACATCCAAATTGCCCTGTGAAAAAGAAGGTTGAGCGTTCTAGTGATGGCCAGATAACAGAGATTATCTACAAAGGGCAACACAACCATGAGCTGCCTCAGCCTACTAAGCGCGGAAAAGACAACAGTGACCAAAATGGGGGTTTAAATTCTCAGGCTAAGACTGACCTTGGTTCACATACGCAAGCTGTTAGTATTAACAACTTGAGTGAGGGACCCACTCATGCAGTGGTTGGAAGGGATCAGGAATCAATCCAGGCTGATCCAACAGAAGTACCTGGATCAAGTGACAGTGAAGAAGCAGGTGAGGCAGCAACAAGAGAAGATGAGGGGGATGACAATGAGCCAAACCCAAAGAGAAGGCAATTTAAAAACCTTTGTTTTTTCATGATCATTTCTTTCTTTGTTTCTTGTGATCTTGAGAACTATCTTTCTAGGTGCAGGCACATGGATATTGGGGTCCCTGATGTAGCTATACCACATAAGACTGTGACTGAACCAAAGATCATAGTCCAAACAAGAAGTGAAGTTGATCTTTTGGATGATGGCTATAGGTGGCGCAAATATGGCCAAAAGGTGGTCAAAGGGAATCCTCATCCAAGGTAGCTAATCCGTACTCTTCTGTTTGGTTGTATTCTTCTCGAATCTTGATTTTTGAGGTGGGGGCTAGAGATCCTAGATGTCGTAGCTAATATTAGATTAGAGTAAATAACAACTATATAAATCGTGTTTGCTCCTACTCTACCTAAGTCTCTGGAGGCAGAAATCAACTTTCTACATGGGAATTTTCTGGTTTGAAATTGGGATAAAAGATTTACACTCATGATATGTATGGTCTAGATAATTGACTTCATTAATAGTTAATTCTGAATTAGTCTTCATTTAAAGTCAGGTGACTGTCAGATCAAAGAAGAAACCTATTGCTTTTGGTTATATATGTTTGGGAACAATGAAGCTCAACCATGGCTTCTGGTCATCAAAGAGTAAAAATTGGCATTCATTTGGATGGAGTCTCCTAGCTAGCATTTGGGTTTTTAATTGTTTTTTTTTTCACGTGACCTTCGGTATTCGTTTGTCCAATTGAACATAGCAACTCCAGTATTTGACTTGTGTCTTGCAATACTAAGTTGAAAGAGTTGAGACCTTAGGTTCTTATTGCTCCCTAACAGAACAACTTACTTTTTGTAGGCTTGTACATTTTCAATTTCAGATCTTTTGATATGACGCAGGGCTTTCTTCTGCAACTAATTTTCTGAATGCTGTTACCTTAGACCTATAACTGCAGTTAACTTACAAAGATGCTCAAAGCAGTTTCCCATGATTTAGTTGTAAAAAAGTCGGCAGTCTCAAGATAATCTTTTTCTGTCTGCTTTTTTTTATCTTCCTTTTGAAATAGAGATGATGGACTGCTTCAAAAATTTTGAAAATTGAACTTGCTTAGTTTCACTGAGGACTATTTTGGTGCACTGATCATATGCAGGAGCTATTACAAGTGCACTAGTGCTGGCTGCAATGTACGTAAGCACGTTGAAAGGGCTGCAGGAGACCCAAAAGCTGTCATAACTACATATGAGGGGAAACACAATCACGACGTCCCAGCTGCAAGAAATAGTAGCCACACCATGGCGAGTAATAGTGCACTGCAGTCTAATCCTCAGAAGGTGGTTGCTGCAAAGCATTCCATGCTTAAAGGGATGGACTTTGGAAATAATGACCAGAGGCCAATACTTCTACGGCTCAAAGAAGAGGAAATCACAGTATAAAGCGCTTTACTGATAAGCTCGCAGGCTACCACAATGAAGCTTCCAGCCAACTAACAAAGGTACAGTGTGTGAAACTCGGAGAAAGGAAATGGGTTATTTTGAAGTTGCAATAATAATATTCATATTTTTCTTCTTCTTCTTCTTATATATCTTAATCTTTGGAAACATAGACATCAGTGAATAGTTAACCTGTATTTGTTAGCATTTTGATAGAGGGTGTGTATTTATTATAGATTCTCTCCCCGTGTCACATAGATCTCTTAGTGTGATGTATATGACTGCTCACAATTATGTGCAATGACATGTACTAATATCTGGCTTTTGATTCAAGTTCTTTTATCTTATCCTTTTGTTTTATGCTTAAGCTCCAGAAAAAGAATATAGTTTAAGCTCGGCTAATCAAGATACTGCTATGTTTGGCAGACAAAATTTTGCTTTGGGTTGGCTTTGCTTCTAATTTTCTTTGGTGACTGTATGATGTATTCAGGCAAGGAGTCCGTTCTTGATAGCAACAAACAGATTGCAGACAAGGTTGTCAGAATTTAGAACAAGTAATAAAAGATTGGCCAAGTGACTTAAGACAAGCAAAGTATTATTAACACATTAATAGTGCCTTGCTCTTCATGTTGCTGTATTCTAGTGTTTATGAATCGTATAAAAATCACATTTAAGAAGAAATTATTACACTTCTTAGAATGAAAGTGCTTTTAGGTACTCGTTTTATTCTCTCCAACTTGAAATGTACGATTATATAGAAAAGCTTTATCATTTAAATCAGGCTTTAGTTTTTTGAAGAAAATCTCAAAATAGACCTACTACTTCCAAATGGAAAGGTCTCATATGATAACAGTTTTAATTAAAGAGTTATTGTTATCCTTCAATTAATCTGAAAATAATTAAAAGGTCATTTTAGCAAAAACTCCAGAACTTGTACATAAGAGACCCTAAAAATCTCCATTGCCAAACTTCATATGTTCGTCAGTCCGTATCGTTTTTCACAGGCAGCATTATGTGTCAGATTCAGGAAGTGTATGTCTTTGAACAACAATTACTCCAACTGCATCTATTTATAGTAAAACCTGAGAAAAACAACGATTTCTGAGGCAGATATCTATTCATAGTAATAAAAGAAGATCCAATTTGGCAGTTTTCTACTGGTATGACAGAGAACGTAAGAACCCACAGATTGCAAACATAAATACATAATGACAGATCCCATGTGAAGTTGTAACACTTTTCTTATTCAAACTCAGAAGCTTATTTATGCAGTGTTTAGGGCCTTGTTCTCGTTTTCTTGTGGAACAAGCAAGGTGACCGAACAGAAGCAACATAAGCTCTTAAACATTAAACAATTGTCCGGAAGAGAACTATGCTTGATGCAAATTTACCTCTGATGTAGGCCAATCAACAGTTAGGGTATTGTTTAAGAAATAAGCTTTCTATCTTGGTTGAGTTCCTATCAACCTGAGAAGGATACTATGTCATTGTTTGGTTGTGGGATCCCAACCAACTACAAACTATTCATCAAAATTCTGCTGAATCTAACCTTATCCAGACTTGCTCTATTCCCAAGGAAAAAGAAGCAAAAGAAAAGCAGATAAAAGATTTAATTGTTTTTGGATAAAGGGTTTCGATATGAATGGTAGAATTTGCTGTAATTATAATTTATCATTCATGATCTCATCATCAATCTATCTTAACTGAAAGAGATGTTAGCTATTTACACAATCAAGAAGCTTTCTGGAGAGGGTGCAGTGTGGCTGTTGTTGGCGGTTGGCCTGCAACCATCATAAGGACACACACTCTCTCTCTCTCAATCATAAGTTTTTCAACCGACAGAGAAATAAAAGATGTAATAACAGAACACCCCTTAACTTGTACATGTCACCTTCTTTGCCTTTGCATTGTCTCTCTGCTTTTTGCAAAAGAACGAAACGCCAGAGATAAGGATTAAGGAACCCAATACCATACAGACAAGACGTGCATTCTTCTCTTTCACTTCGTCTCCTAGAAAGAAGATGAACCAAATTCTCGGACCCACGACCATGACCAACTTCCTCTCTTCTTACCCTTTGATCTCGGACCCCATTTTCCATAGCATTGAACATAGACAAAGATCCTCCGCAAGTCGCGCATTACACCATAGGCCCCAAAATCTCTACAAAGCACCCCAAAAATACTCAAATTTTCTTTTTTCTCCAAATTTTTGCTGTTTTTCAAGTGACCAACTATGACAAAACCGAATCTTGAGGTAATGTGAGAGTAATCCAATCCAATCTAGACCCATTTTCCCAATCTGGGTCGGATCCTAGATTCGGGTTAATGGGTTGCATCAACTCCAAGCGGACCGTCTCGGTGGCCGCTGCCTCCCCTGTTTCCGAGCAGTCACGTGGACCATCTCCACCACAATCAACATTGGCCGTCATTGATCGTCAATTCCCGGCCTTTTCGTTGAAAAAACCATTTGGGTCTATAGATGTTGAAAGCAGACAAAGGAAGGATAGAACAGATTGGTGTAAGCACGATAAAAGGGATGATTATAGTAACGATCATGAAAATGGTGGACAGAAAAGCTATGTTCATGAACATGGCAAGTCTCAGAATTGCAAACGGTCAAGGAAAGGGAGCTTTAGTGGAAGGAGCGGGTCTCTTAGCTTCAAATTAGGTATTTCAAGGAGGAATGTTGAGGCTGAGTACGTTGCTGCAGGGTGGCCTTCTTGGCTCACCACCGCGGCCGGTGAAGCCATTCAGGGTTGGGTGCCTCTCCATGCCGATGCGTATGAGAAATTAGAAAAGGTAATAAGCATTTTTATTAGTTACTTCAGTTTTTATTGGTTGTAGTACCAAGAATTCCTTTGTTTGATGGATTGCTTTTATATTTGTGAGATGGGTTTAAAATGGAATTCTCGAGTATTTTGGTGGGATTGAGATTGTCGTAATTGCACGCATTAGTTTCTCCATGTTGTCATCTTCGTGTTATAAACGGAGATGTTTCAGAGGAGGAGATGCGTATCTTGAGGAATAATCCAAGGTTGTCGGGTGAATTTTGGTTGTCGTAGCTGTGTTTGTTGGTCATTCTTAATCATGTGCAAACTGCAGCGTGCAGGTAATTCGAAATGATCTTTTAACGAGTGATTATATTCCAAAAGATACAAAATCGGCTGGAATTAGCCAAAAAAGAGGTAGTTGTTGTGTTTCATGATTTATCTTCGATTAGGAAGCAGTGTTCTTGTACTTCTGAAAAGGACTAGGGTGATCAAGGAATTCAGATGTAGTTGGTATTTTTATGATTCGATGGGCGATCTTCTTATTGAAATTATATCATGTACCATCATTGAAGAATGGCACTCTCGAGTTCACATAGGCAGCAATCTCGATCTTTCTCCTTTATGTGATTCTTACCCATGTGAGCATGAAGGCATGCATGATGAAATGTTGGTAACAGGACGCAGGATAAATTGCTTACAAATTGCACGACTTATAAGTCCCTCCAGAAGTTTTTGTTGATTACAAAATCTGTTTTCCTTTCTGTCCATATATATATTGATCTGCTCCATTTCATTTAGATCGGTCAAGGGACATACAGCAGTGTGTTCCGAGCTCGTGAAGTTGAAACTGGGAAGATGTTTGCTTTGAAGAAGGTCCGCTTTGACAACCTTCAAGCAGAGAGCATTAGATTTATGGCCCGTGAAATAATGATTCTTCGCAGGCTTGACCACCCAAACATAATGAGTTTGGAGGGAATAATTACTTCTCGCCTGTCAACTTCTATATACCTTGTATTTGAATACATGGAGCATGATCTTGCTGGGCTGTCCTCTGCTCCAGAAATTAGTTTTAGTGAGTCGCAGGTCTGTAATTCCATGAATTCAACTTGTGCACGTGTTCTCTGTTTCTTTCCTTCTCTGCTATTCCATCCAAACTTAGGTTGATTTCTTGTGTAGGTCAAGTGTTACATGAAGCAATTGTTATGTGGAATTGAGTACTGCCACATACGAGGTGTGATACATCGGGACATTAAAGCAGCCAATGTTTTAATAAACAATGAAGGAATTCTGAAAATAGGAGACTTTGGGTTGGCAAACGTTCTTAACTTGAGGAATAAGCAACAACTAACCAGTCGTGTGGTGACATTGTGGTATCGGCCTCCTGAACTCTTGATGGGCTCTACAAGTTATGGTGTAGCAGTGGATCTATGGAGTGTAGGCTGTGTACTTGCAGAAATTTACTTGGGAAAGCCTCTCCTCAAAGGGAGAACTGAGGTAATTGCGTCCCATAGAGATACTGCAATACCTTGAGCTAAGCACACGTAGTATTTGTGTCTTGGATTGCTCATGGAAGGTGATAGCATAAGGAAATAGAAAAGAAATACAAATGTTGTCTTCTGCAATTACCTGTACTAAAGGCTTCAATATCTCTATTACAAATACATAGGAATTAGATCTTTTGAGCATTCAAGCATTTATGCTTCATGACCATTGTAATGTCAATAATGCAGACTTAGATATAAAATGACACATAGGATGCAACATAGTAATTCCGTTAGTGTAGCTGTATGTCATTCACCTGTTACTGGATACAAAGAGGGGGGTGAAAGTTGAATGAAGGCACAAGCACATTTCTGAAGTTCTTTGATGCCACTCTTCAATATCCAAGGCAGAGTTTCTTCATTTTGTTTGCTTCAAGCCTCTCATTTACTTGATGTTCACATTTTTCTTAAGGTTGAACAACTGCACAAAATCTTCAAGCTTTGTGGTTCTCCTCCTGATGGGTACTGGAATCAGTCTGAGCTTCCAAATGCGACCATGTTTAGACCCCAACACTGTTATGAGACATCCCTCCGAGAGAGGTGTAAAGATTTACCCATAACTGCAGTAGATTTGATAGAAACCTTACTTTCCATAGAGCCGGAAAAGCGTGGGACTGCCTCCTCCGCACTTATGTCTAAGGTAACACAAATCTAGAGTTTAATCCACTGCTGTTTCCCTCAAGTTGAATATAGATACTACCATTTTTAAAGATATCAGTTAATGTGTTCACCATCTTTTTCTCCATGGTTTCAATGATGCACTCCTCCCCCATTTTTCTTGGATCATGATATTAACGATATTTCAAAATTTGGATGTTTGTGCATATTTCTTTGTGATCATAGCTATTGTTGTCATCCGTTTACTTTGTCCTTTTTTCATCTGTTCACTTTATTATATTATTCTCTTTTGTCATTTTCAGTACTTCAGCACGACACCATATGCTTGTGATCCTTCAACTTTGCCCCAGTATCCACCCAATAAGGAAATGGATGTTAAATATCGAGAAGAAGCACTAAGGTAGGCTTTTTTATTCTATATGTTTCAAAATTGAGAGTGGTTCGGTCCTCTGATTATTCATTTCTGAAAGTCTCTTAGTACCTCTGCAGGAGAAAGGCTGATCATAGATTGCGGGAAACAGGTGCATCAAGGAAGCCCAAAAGGGTCCATAGGACTATGCAACAGCGTACCAGTTTCAATAGGAATACATTGGTGGTCTCTCTCTAACACACACTCTATCCTGGGCTTTCGATCTCTCTTTTCTCCTGCGTAGTGCTATGAAGGGGAACTAGTTTCCAATAGATTGATCTTGTTTATGCAGGAAACTAAAGACAATCGTCAGCATCGAAATAGGACTGGTTACAGTGATGCACATATGAACAATGGAAAAGGTGTGCATAGAGAACCAAGTTCCTCAGTTGACAAAATTGAAGAACCTTCCCAGGTGGCAAAAAGCCACCTTAATTTCACTGGCCCAGAACTCACAGCATCAACTGGCTTTGCTTGGGCAAAATGGAGAGCAGAGGATCCAAGATCTACATTATCCTATACTCAATCAATATCAGAAAGCCAACTTAGTGAGTTAGGCTTATCCAAATTCAACTTTGCGAACAACAGTTCCTTTGGCTTACAGAAAGGAGCAGCATGCAACTCTGATGCAGTGCAGGAGCCAGAAGAACAGCACGATCTGCCTGATGCATTCAATGTGCCTAGTTTATGTCACTCTTATGATCCAGCAACTGATTTACCAATCCATGTAAGAAGTGGTCTGATTAGGGTATGCCATAGCCTGACTTTTAAATTTGATAAGCAGAGTTACTGGAATTCCATATATCAGTTGAGACTTACGGGCTGGCCTTAAATTTTTAGGGGCATGCCAACACAAGAGAGAGAATTATTTCAGGACCTATACTGTCACAGTCGAATGAGATTCATCAATCAAACCACGACTGATGCACTCCTGCAAAGGAATGAGAACAAGATACCTCACACTGCCCACACGTCAAGGGTGGATGAAGGCACTTGAAGCGAACTACTTCCATGCTAACTGATTTTAAATCTTGTAAAGTCATATTGCATTCATATTATCCCAGATTTATCCTATTCGATTGAACTTGAACAATCTGGAGTCTAATGATTCTGCAAAAGAGAACATTTCAGAAGTTGGTCTATTCAACAGTTGCATCTTGGTTTTGCAGATATCTAGTGCAAGGATTCAAAGGAGTGGAAAACCAAGTATTGCTGGCGCAGACTTCCAACTAACTTGACCACAGGATCACAGAATTGAAGGAGTGGAAACACAGCTTGTAGCTGACATAAGGCTGCAATTAATCTTTGATCGCCCCCTGATTCTACTTTTTTCTTATGTAACCCCTAATTGTACCTGAAACAAAAAGCTGATGAATTCAAGAGAGTGAATGGACTAATTGCATAAGAAATCGAGAATTAGATGTAGGAGAGTGGTGCCCATTTATCTACCCAAAAAGAGGACTGGAAATTCTGATTTTGATCATGTGTTAAACTCAAGAAATAACAAAAATCACAGTATATAGTATACGTCTTCAAACTTTTACAGCGCTAGTGTCCTCAGACGCACTGCAGAAAGCATCTTATTTCAATGTTCTCCATTTTAACTTTTGAATTTTTTTCTTTTCTTTTCTTGGTGAATCCATTATTTATCTTCATTCTCCCCAAATGCAAACTGTTATGGTTTAACAAATCAGTCTAAAATTAAAAAAATATATATAATAAAACTTCATTACTATGATTACAATGAAGTGATAGTGATAATACCAATGACAACTGGGATTAGATTTAAATGCCAAATTTGGGGGTGCGCTTCAATCGAATCATTTGACTAAAGCTTCAATAATTAGGGCTAAAGAGTTATATAAAGAAACCAGCTTTGAACTCAACAGGTTGAAATGGGTATCCCACAATCTGCATTTCCCGTTCCTCGATTCCATACAATCGGAAACAATCCCCGAAAAACTAAAACAGGAATGAAATAACCAAGTACCTTTTTTGTTTTTGAGGGAAGAAAAAAAGAGAAAAGGTTTAAATAAATCTAGGACAAAGATGGTATCGCTATCCTTTTCAATTAATTTTATTCCTCAACTTACCAAAAAAAAAGGAAGAAGATGGTACCGCTCATACTGCGAATACTAAGAACAGGAAAGCGGCCATAGAATCCCCATTATTAATCAGGTTTCAGAGTTATTTGAACCTTGCTTGAAACTCCCAAGTAGGTGTTATATGTAACATGTAATATAATGTTTTCTTTATCATTATCATTGTTATATAAGCAGAAAGGGGGAAATGGGATACAGAAGAGAATAGACATATCCTTCTCTGCCCGTTGTCCACGAAATCGATCTTGTTTAGTCTCAGACAGCACAACACTTGCTCTGGAAGCTCTTCTGGTTTTTGTGCCTGTCAATAAGATAAATGCTTTGCATCATATTTATGGCTTAATAATAAACCAAGTCAAGATTTACCTGGATCGTTAATCCCAAGTCAAGTATCCCATTCTTCAACCGATCTCTAAATGACTCCAGTCCCTTCCTAGCTATGTAGCTAAAGCGATGAATATCCAGATCAATCTCCAGCTAATTTGCCCCCTGCATCAGCAAATCATAACCAAAATAGGATTGGATTGGATACACTACCATTTAAGAGTCTCTGCAAACGTTGTCAGCATGCAGATTTATGGATAAGAGGCTCAGAGTACAATAAGTTTACATATATATTACTAAATTGGATCATTATCAGTGTTAAAGAAGATAATATATTATCCTTCACCTGGTAAAACTCATGCTGTGGGCGGGAAAGGACTGGTTTTTCATTATATGCACTTACAAGCTTCCATTCAGTAGAACTCAAGTTGAGATCCTCAGGATTAAATAACCCAGTCATGATCTTTAGCCTCTCTCTAAATGGAACAATTGACTCTTTTGCAAACCCTCTAACTTTTTCCATCTCATCATCTATTCTCAATTTCTGTTGTATCAAACAACTTTTTCAGCAGACTAGCATTTGATATCAACCAAAAGATAGCAGACCAATAACTGACTATGACTCAACATGAGAATATAAAGTTAAGTTCCATATAAAATCCTGGAGATTTAATGCCAATACATCCAAGCATTCATTTTATACAGTGATGACTACATAAACCTAAGGCAAGCACTAGACGATCTGAACTGATTCATCTCATATCCGAAGGATTTTAATCAAGTGTACAGGGACCAACCCATGAGGTCATGATTGCTAGAGAAAGCGACTCTGCACTTTGATGGAAAAATCTATTGAACCAACAGCCCGTTGAATTGGAAAAATAGACACAAGCTTCAAGTTATACTGTTGCACCAAAACCACAGAAAGAACTAGAAAAGGGCTATATGCTGCTGAAGTAAGTGGAAGTGCATGACACCTGAAAGCTATCCTGGAATTGGCTGAACTTTACCTGAATACTATCCAGAAAATGGGGAGAGATTCCTTTTCATAATTTTCAGAAATCCTGAAGTAAAGAACCAGACTTATCCCTTCACCGTCATTATCAACAAGAAACACTGCAGCAGGATTAGCAGGCAACTGCCAAAGGGCACATAAAAATTTAGTACATTACAACATGATAAGTGCGAGCAAGCAAATATTGACTATAGAAGTAAACAATATTGCATTAAAAGTTAAGCAAGATACTTAACTTGGCCACAAAATCATATAGAAGAAGAAGATCTAGAATCATGATATACTAAACACAGATACCTGGATATTGACAATTAAAAGCGGAGGCAGTTTCCCAGCCGCTTTTATGTTTGGAAGCTCAAGGTGTTGTGCAATGTGACTTATCTTTCGAGGGCAGACAAACAAATCAACAACAATAGGAGTATAAGGACTGTAATTTGGAGCAGGGAACTTCCTCTTATCTCTGCATCCGAGATTATTACACAATTACATCTCTACCTAATCACAAAAACAGACAATAGAATAGCTACACATTTCAGATTCCCCCCACATGCTGTCAATTATGATCAGATGAAGTCAACAGCATACCTAAAAAATGTCTCACCACGAAGTTTGAAATTTGAGGGTGGTATCTCAGACCAACTCCCAGCATTTGGCTTCTCCCCCATGCTACGTGGAATTACATATCCTGCTTTTGGATTATACAAGAGTCTTTTTGATGCACCTGCTAATATCAACATGGTCAACTTGCTATGTTAAGCAAATTTATGTTAATAAATATAGAAAACTCATCATCATACGCTTCAATTCTTATTTTTAAGGTTCATTTTTGGCATCCAGGGACATATAAAACAAGAAACCATAGGTCGCTTTAACTTGAAAAGCCTTAATTTACATATGATATCCAATAATGAGAAAGCAGTTCCTTGAAATCACAGATTAACACTTCTAGAGATCAGTGCACATTCCTTGAGCTAATTGATTATCTATAACTTGAATACTTACACTGGTCACCAACAACTTCTCCTTCACATGTTCTCCTCTTAAAAGAAAGCCTGAAAACAGCCAACTTCTTTGTGGCATTTGCTGCGTTCAGAATCTTATCGTTGAAGCTGACAGAAGGAACCAACAGAGGCAAGCCAGATTTAACTGTATGGTCAAGGAAGTGACGTTTATCCTCTTTTAAATCTTTAACACTTGTCCTATTCCCATCTATTTTCACATAACTTCCATGATATTCTTCATATTTACACCTGCAATAAACCTTGAAGAACTTTCGTACTGAACCACTTGTCCACTTGATATGTTGCCAATAGCAGCAGTCACTGATGAAAATCGGTCTGTAAATAAATTAAAGTAAGCACACAACAGACATTTTTTATAAAAAAAACTTCATCCTTAGCTTTTATTGGTCAAAGCTGGATAAAGTTTGAATAACTTTCAATATGAAGCAGTAATCATAAAACTTAACAGGGAGAATTGGCTAGCCCTAGCATGATAATTTGGAAAAAGTAAACGTGATCAATAATTATATAGCCAAGCACATGATACTGGCCCACATTATCCCATTTATATTCTTACCAGTGCAACCGTTATTTTTCCCGAGTGAATAATTTGTACACAGGCATCCGATGAAAGAGTTGGTTGAGGAGTGAGTAAAAGTTCCCTACTTCCAAGGACACTGCTGAATTCATCGTCAGAGTCTGTTTCCAGAATACTAACTGAATCAAACCAAGCTTCCTCTTGACACAAAACTGCAAGAAAAAGGTTCTGAAATCATTACAACTATTGTGCACTAAGCACTAAATGTCTCCATGGGCACTTGTATGAATGAAAATCGGCATCTTTACTCCAGATTGAAGGATCATAGACTATGGTGGGAAATATATCTCTTTCACTGGATAAAGTAATAAAAGAAAGAATGACAGGGTGCAAATGTGCCAATTTACCGAATATATCTCTTTCACTGGATAAAGCAATCAAAGAAAGAATAACAGGATGCATATGTGCCAATCTACCATGTACAAAGATTAGACATCTTATATTACCATAGAAAACACTGCTATAAAGCCTCGTTAAAATCAATTACTATTTAGAAGCACAAGTACGCTTTGACATTGACCGAGATAAAAATAGGCAATTAAAGTTACATTTTTGTATTACTCCAACAAGTATTGCATACGTTGATGTGAGCAGGAGTAAGGATCATCATGGAGATGGCGTGCGTGATAAGGGTGAGCTTGTCATTCCAGTTGGACCTATGTCCAAAGCTACGACCGAGAGATTCAAGGAGGCTTTCTATGCTCGTGTGGGCTAACTTATGGAGAGGATGAAGCTAGCCAAGCCTATTAGAGGAGAGCTAGTTAGGTCACAGCCTAAATTGATCCACTTGTCTCAAATCCTTGGACCGGATATACTTGGAGCTTAAAGACACAAAGACTTGGGCTATTTTAATGCTTCATCACTTAAGCCCAATAGCATATCAGACCTATTTATTTAATTTTTAGACTTCGTTTTATTTTGGACTTTCATGTATTTTAGCCCAACTTTTTATTAATTGACCTAGGTATAAATACTTATGTTCTAGAGTTTTTTGGGGACTTTTAGATCAGAATTGTGGAAAAGTCGTCGGTTTCGGTAGAGAAAAACATCATTCTCTTGTTCTTGTTACTTTTCGAACCATCTTTCACTTATCAATTGTTTTCCCAATTGTGGCATGTTGATTGTTCATTTATCTGGGTTTTATTTTAATCATCGGGATTGTTTGGAACAAGTTTCTAAGAGGTGCCGTAGAAATCAAATCTTGCGTATCCTTATTTTCTTGTTTTCTTCGAGGTCGAAAACACACCTAACAAAACACCCATCGAAAATTTCATCAAATCGTCGTCAATTTTTCCACGGTGCGCATTATTTGGTATCAGAGCTAATTTGGAGGAGAATTCTTATTCAACTCCATCAAAATTCAAAAAACCGCCGCCGTTACCATCCAATTATCGTCGTATCATTAATTCAGGTGTGAATTAATTTTTGACCTAAGATTTCAATCTTTCTCTTATATTTTTTATTTTAGTTAGGGTTTTCAATTATTTGTTGAAAGTTTTCGGTACATAGCAAAAAAAAAGTTGAAAAAAAATTAGGAAAAAAGCGAAAAAAAAAAATTTAAAAAGTCTAAAAAACGAAAAAAAAATTCAAAAAAAAGAGGCTGAAAAAAAGAGAAGAGTCAAACAAAAAAGAAAAGAAGAAATCCGACAGAAAAAAAAAAGAAGGCCAAAAGAAAAGTCAAAAAAAGAAAGTCAAAAAAATCTGGAAAAAAAAAAAAATCAAAAGTTTCAGATTTGTTAACTTGTTATTGGTTGTTGGTTTGCGTTGTTTGTTACTTGTTATTTGAGCTACATTGGGAACATTGATTTGTTGAAGTCGTGATTTTGATTGTAACTTGGATTTCAGAGAACTTTGAGTGGTAAAAGGCAAGAGTGTGTGAGCTTATTTGAGGGAGTCATTGCCGTGACTTAAACACAAGGAGAGTGACAAATTCCTGAGTGAAACTCCTGAGGGAGTGTGTGAGGTTGTTTATTGCTAACTTTGTTTTGCAAGTATATCATTTTATTTACAATGTCACAGGGAGGTAGTAATGATGACAACCAAGGGGGAGATGCAAACCTTGCTTTCACTTTGAGAGCCATGCAGCAACAATTTGAGAGATTCAATCTAGCCTTAAATGAGGTTAGGGGCAAATGGAAGAGCTTAGACAAGAGAGACGCGAGGAACCTCAGGACAGGCGTGCAGATGTACGTCAGCGACAACCACCACATCGTCGGCAACCACCACGGTATGAGCCTGAGGAGGAGGAGGAGGACTATGAAGAGCGCATGCCTAGGAGAGTTCGGAGAGGAGAACCCCTCTACAGACGAGATGGAAACCTTAAATCCATCAAGATGCAGATCCCAGCATTCAAGGGAAGGAAGGCGTACTTAGAGTGGGAAAGGAAGGTTGATATGATACTCGAGTGTCATAACTTCTCGGAGGAGAAAAAGGTAAAACTTGTTGTTGTTGAATTTACAGATTATGCACTAATATGGTGGGATCAGCTTGTGACCTCTAAGAGAGGAATGGAGAAAGACCCATCAATACTTGGGCAGCTATGAACGCGTGTATGAGGAAGAGATTTGTGCCCTTTTACCATTATAGGGAGATGCATCAAAAGCTCCAAAGACTCACACAAGAGTTTAAGTCAATAGAGGACTACCACAAGGAGATGGAGATTGCTATGATCCGTGCTAATATAGTAGAGGACCTCAAGGCCACCATGGCAAGGTTCTTGAGTAGATTGAATAGGGAGATAGCGAATGTGGTGGAGTTACAACATTACTTGAAAATTGAGGACATGGTGAACGTGGTCATGAAGGTGGAAAAGCAAATTAAAGCTAGAGTGGCCGCAACGAGTGGAGCAAGTTCTAATTATTCATGGAACTCAAGATGGCCCGGGAAGGAGGAGAAGTACAAGGATAAAGGGGTGGACTTCAAGGAAGCACCTAAAAAATCAATTGGGGGATCTGAACAAAAAGGTACTTCAAATACCCAAGCTACTTCTAGTAAACATTCTTCTATAAAATGTTTTAAATGTTTGGGTACTGGCCATATTGCTTCTTAATGCCCTAATAGAAAAGTGATGTATATGAAGGATAATAGGGTTATTGATTCTAAGGATAGTGATGTTGATGACTTTCCATGTGATAGTGTTTGTGATGATGATGAAGAATATATGGAAAGAGCTGTCACAGGAGAAGCACTTGTAGTTAGGAGAGTATTAAGTGCTAGAGTTAGAGATGAGATTCTGGATCAGAGGGAGAACCTATTCCATTCAAAGTGTTTGGTGGGTAGAAAGGTGTGTAACTTGATCATAGATGGAGGTAGTTATACCAATGGGGTTAGTCAAACTATGGTGGAGAAATTGGGCTTGACATGTAAGAAACATCCAGAACCATATAATTTACAGTGGTTTAATAACAATGCAGATGTGAAGGTGACTAGACAGGTACTGGTGCCATTTTCTATAGGGAGGTATGAGGATGAGGTGATGTGTGATGTGATACCCATGGAGGTAAGACATTTGCTATTGGGGAGGCCTTGGCGGTTTGACAAGAGGGTAGCATATGATGGGTATACCAATAGGTACTCCTTTAAGTTTAAGGGTAGGAACTTCATTCTATTACCTTTATCATCTCATGAATTGTACCTGGACCAAATCAAATCAAGTAAAAGTGAGGAGGGTTCAGGTAGTGAGAACAAAAAAAGTGAAGAGAGAAAAGAGGCCCAAAAGAAAAATGAGTTTGGCCCAATGGTGAGTGACTGCACAGGTGAGGAAAAGAAAGTGAGATGTGCAGGAGAGAAGAGCTCAGAGAGAGAAAAGAAAGAGAGAAAAGTGAGCTTGTTTGCTAAGGGAAAAGACTTGAGGAGAGTAACTAGAGAGAAAAGAGCATTAGTAATGGTGAGATACAGAGAGTGTTTAGTTTCTGACACTAACCTTCTTAATGCTTTGCCTAGCATTTTTGCTTTGGATCTTAGGGGAGATGGTTCGTTCCAGATGTTGGAAAAGATAAATGACAACTCCAACAAGATTGAACTGCCAGGCGAGTATTCTGTTTCTGCAACTTTTAATATTACTGATCCTTCTCCTTTTGATATGGATTCAGATTCGAGGACGAATCTTCTTGAGGAGGGAGGGGCTGATGTGAGCAGAAGTAAGGATCATCATGGAGATGGCGTGCGTGACAAGGGCAAGCTTGTCATTCTAGTTGGACCTATGTCCAAAGCCACAACCGAAAGACTCAAGGAGGCTTTATATGCTTGTGTGGGCCAACTTACGGAGAGAATAAAGCTAGCCAAGCCTATTGGAGGAGAGCTAGTTGGGTCATAACCCAAATTGATCCACTTGTCTCAAATCCTTGGACCGGATATACTTGGAGCTTGAAGACACGAAGACTTGGGCTATTTTAATACTTCATCACTTACGCCCCAATAGCATATCAGACCTATTTATTTAATTTTTGGATTTCGTTTTATTTTGGGCTTTCATGTATTTTAGCCCAATCTTTTATTATTTGACCTAGGTATAAATACTTATGTTCTAGGGTTTTTTGGGGACTTTTAGATCAAAATTATGGAAAAGCCGTCGGTTTTGGTAGAGAGAAACATCATTCTCTTGTTCTTGTTACTTTTCGAACAATCTTTCACTTATCAATTGTTTTCCCAATTTTGGCGTGTTGATTGTTCGTTTATCTGAGTTTTATTTTGATCATAGGGATTGTTTGGAACAAGTTTTCAAGAGATGCCGTAAAAATCAAACCTTGCGTATCCTTATTTTCTTGTTTTCTTCGAGGTCAAAAACACACCAAACAAAACACCCATCAAAAATTTTATCAAATCGTCGTCAATCTTTCCGCAGTGCGCGTTCTACGTCATTCACAATTTATATATAATACTAAAATGGTTAAAAGCAATTCTTTAATAAATGAACAAATTTTTATCAATAAACTAGCAATTGTTATGAAGAAGCAAAAGTTAATCCAGGTCGATGAAAACTTCACAATCAATTTAATGCATGTTACCTTCTGAAATCTGGATAAAATACTCTACACTCCTAGATCGTAGGACAGTGCAGAAATGTCAGACACTGAAATATTTCACTCAGCTTCCACCATTTAAAATTGAACAAACATTTCTCTATAGAAATTCATCAATCAGAAGAAAATTATCACTAGAAAGTAAAGGTATCATATGAGATTTGAAGCAAGACCGAAAACACAAGCACATAGTGCATCACTGTTTCAATGGGTAATCAAGACTCCAACAATGCTATCAAACTAGCTTAATGAAGCTATGAAGAATTCTTAATCAATCGGCCTTGGCTAAGCCACGATTCAACTTAAAGATTGCAAAGATCACCTTGGAAGACATACCATTAGAATCTCCTTAATTGACATGCCATTGCAATTGGTGAGATGTAAAGTATAGTTGAAGACCCCAAATCTTCGACAAGTAGCAGTGGCACCATTCTCGAAATCCATTTGGATAAACTCACTCATAGCAATATCTGTCACACGTCTTGTTATTATTTGGCACCTTTTCTGTTATAGGTTTTATGGGAGAATCAACCCCAAAAACTAGCTTGAAGGGTAGGAGAGCTCATAAGCCTATAAACCCCACATCAATTTCTTCTATTACTGATGTGGGACAATTAGACCGTAACATTCCACCACGCTTCGCAGCTCAGGCATCGGCGGGTTGGCTATACGCTAGACCTTTTTTAGCCCCAGGCGAACATTGCTATACTGGCGTCACCACCCACGTACCCCACGGGCTAGCTCTGCGCTAGACCTTTTCTAGCTCCGGGCGAACACTACAATGCTGACGTCACTACTCGTGGGCGTGGCACGAGGACTTGAAGGAGTGGTGTTAGCTCTGATACCAATTGTTATAGGTCTTATGGGAGAACCAACCCCAAGGGTGGGAGAGCTCATAAGCCTATAAACCCCACATCGATTTCTTCTATTACCGATATGGGACAATTAGATAGTAACATTGTTACGTATTTTGTACTGAAGAACGTATTGGCACTCACTCTCACACTGAACTCACTGGATTCTTCACACAACAACCCAAATACACATAATAAGAAAACGACAGAGAGAGAGAGAGAGAAAGAGAGAACTCAAAATTCCATTTACGAAAATTGGCTACTCATTGGTTTGTTACAACGAGTATATATCCTGTTGTACTTAGAATATTCTAGACACATATCAGGTGAGGCCGAACCCCAGTTGCTCCTACGCTGTGTTTTGGTTTATTCTTAGCTCATCGCTTACGATGACGTCCTTCTCTTCTTCCCCTCGCGACCATGCACTCAAGTTATTGTAACATCCCCTCCGTCTTCAAGAATCACTTTGTCCAGCAGATTGACATCCGGAAACTTCTTTTGCATTTCATAAAACAGTTCCCATGTTGCCTCCTCCTTTGTCCCTCCTTGCCACTATACCAATATCTGAGTGACTGCTTATTGTTCTTCTTCACCATTCTTCTTCCCCAAATAGCCACTGGAATTTTTGTCGTTTCCTTCATTGCAGTAGGTAGTTGGTTGGATGTAGGTGCGCCTTCCTATACAAAACCCCACAATTGAGAAACGTGCAAGGTAGGATGAATGGTTGATCCTTCGGGAAGTCCCAGTGTATACGCCACTCTGTTTACCTTCGTAATGATCGGGAAGGGTCCATAATACAAAGGTGCTAGTTTCTGGTTGGGTCTACGCTGTAGGGAGTGATCGGGAAGGGTCTATAATACAAAGGTGCTAGTTTCTGGTTGGGTCTACGCTGTAGGGAGTGTTGCCTATAGGGTTGTAGCTTCACATACACCCACTGCCCTTCTTCAAACTCCCGATCCAATCGTTTTTTATCTGCCTGCAGCTTCATCCTCTGTTTTGCCCTGTTCAAGTGAAATTTCACAATCTGTAGGGTAGCTTCTCTTTCCTGAAATAACTGATCCATCAGTAAATTCTCAGAGTCCCCAGCTACGTATGTAACATCCCATCTCCGCTGGGAAGGGTATTTTGGTAAATTGGGACGGGCTAGGAGTATTGATTTATATCGCGGCATGAACATACATCATATAGCCTCTATAAGGATGATTGGTTTGCACATGCACATGGTATACATGCATTCATGACATTTCCCGGCTTAGGTTTTTAATTGAGATCTTTTGTGAAATTTATGGGATAATGGTATTTGAAAAATTATTTGGAGTGCGCTATTGAGTGTTTTACATTTTTAGAAATTTATGGGAATTTTTCTGGAATTTTTCGGGGTTCTTGCCCGGACCGGAAAAGTCCAACTGACTGACTGAGTAAGCTTGTCTATACTGAAAAGGGGTTGCCTAATGGCATGAGCTTAGTGGATAATTGAT
>JANVCQ010000008.1:12783297-12804929 GCA_025531925.1 Erythroxylum plowmanianum | reverse complement strand
ATGTAAAAAATTAATATAGTGGTTACCCAGTAAATTCATAGCAGCACACAGAGTGCCACCAGTTGCAATTAAGTCATGTTGATTGGGGAAGAAGAAATGATCTCACTCTGCCATTTTCATAACCCACAAGTCTTGCCCTGTTCTGGATCTGCTCTTGTAAATGGACCTGCTGATCTTGGAAACCTCCTTTTACCTGCTCTAGTACCCAGAATTGTGGTCTTGGTACTTGATTTTGGTTGCGATACTGTGAAATAAAGGACCCAATAAAGCTTCTAATGAACAGAGCATGCATGAAATTAAGTAAGTTTCATCATGTTTAAGTGGTCTTTTACCTGATTAATGCGCCAAAGAACATGTCGTTCTTGACAGATGTTATAAATCTGACCTTCACTGCTCATCTTCAGCCTAGCTACTTGACCGGCAGCTTTGTAGATAAGATCACACGAGTCAGTGTTCAACTCAAACGGTGTCGTAGACGACGAGATCCCGGCCTTTGGACTACCATTACCATAAACCGACCAGCTCCCGATTCCACTAAATGTCGACTTGGGTGAACCAGCCATGACGCACTTGGACTTCTAATATAAAAACATTTACTCAACAAAGGTTCAATAGCAAAAAGGTAGAGAGAAAAAAGTGGTACCTTAGGTTTGACAACGAGTCAGCCCAGAGAGGAAGTCACCGTCGCCGTTGTCGTCATCGCCGCTCTCCGCTGACCCCACAACTGACTCAATTGGAGAGTTGAGAGCTGAGAGCAGAGGAGTGTAAACCTTGCATTGCTTTTTGCTTGCTACAGAGAGAAGAAGGTAGAGAGAAGAAACCAGAGAGAAAGTAGAGAAGAAGAAACGTCAGAGTATAAAGCAGCTAGTGGGAAACAAAGGCGGGAGAATGTTTTATTTGTAAAATGTTGCAGAAATTGTTATAAATTTGTAATGTTTTTATAAAACGTCGCAAAAAATTGGAACATTTCGTGACGTTTTTTAAACGTCACAAAAAGTCTAAACATTTTGTCACGTTTTATACAAAAACGTCGCGAATAATATGTTATTCTTGTAGTGGTTGGATATGTAACCTTATAAGAAGTGATAAGGTTAGGAATTTAGTGGTAAGAGATAAATTAAGGGTAACTAATATTGATAGTAAATTAAAAGAGACAAGCTTAGGTAGTTCAAATATATTCAAAGAAGACGTCCTGATGCCAAATAAAAAAGATGTGAGAAGATTATATTTAGAGATTATAAGAGAAAAAAATGAATGCTTAAGAAGAATTGGGAGAAGGTGATCACAAATGATATAGTTTTGTTAAAACTTATCAATAACTTTTTACTTAATAAAAAATTTTGAGCTACGAATAAATGATTTTACATAGAGAGTTCATTCTCTTTTTCATATGTCTTTTGAATATTTTCTTTCGATTCTTATTAGTCTAAAAACTTTTATCAGCAATGCTTTCCCCTTAGTCGTTTTAGTTAAATATATATTTTTCTCTCTTTTAGTCACTTGTTTGTTTTATTTATTTATTTGTCTTCTTTTTGTTTGTTTATTTATTCACTTAATTGATCTTTTATCTTTTATTTTTATTTACATTACCTCTTTTATTTGTATTTTATTATTTATTATTATTTCTTTCATTTTATTTTTAATTACTTTAATTTAATTTTAATTTATTTATTCTTATCTTATCTTATTGTTATTTTTATGCAGTTATTTTTTTGTAACTTTGACTTTTATTTTCTTCAAATAGTTCTCGAAACGTTTTTTTTCTTTTTTTTCTTTTGTTGTTATAAGTCTATCGAAATCAACCTCTATATTAATTAAAGGTAAGATTGTATACTTCTAGACCTCCTCGTACCCCTCATGTTAGAGAGATTTCTACTGAAATGTTGTTGACGATGATGATGAATTAATTTAATTGTATAATATTAATTTCATCATAATTTAAAATAATTTAACATAAAATTGATAGAAAGTATGTTTTTAAAAAAATTAATAATATAAAATAATAAAACTATTTTCAATATAAGTAAAATTATAAAAATTTATATTTTCTTTTCAAAATATCCTGTTGTATTAAATAATTTCCACAATAAATTATTTTTAATTAAGCACCTATTCAATTCTAATCCTTGACCCTTTTATTATCTGTCAAGCATTTAGGAACCCACCTAAGCAATTGGCACTGAAATTCTAGTAGTCCCTTCAAATTAAAAAGAAAAGATTATTTCTCAAAGTTCTGATCAACAGAAGACAAACAATTTGAGAGCATACGAAATGTAACAAAATTCTAATAAACCAATTACATACTAGCTAACAGCTGCAGTTCACTGAAAACAAATAAAAGTATTTAGAACAATGGTTGTTAAAATGTGAATTACTGGTTATTTATAGTGATTATGAATGTCGGGAGTGAACAAAATAGAGTTCCTATTTCTCACTGTATCTGGAGGAATCATGAGATGAATCTGAAGCTTTGTTGATTGAGACACACTGACAGAAAGGGACTTATTAGATAATTCTGTTCTTTGGATGAAAGTGGTGTGCTTCTTTTCATTTTGTTATGATCTGTCTGTCACTTCTTTTTATCGAATCTAAGTCCTTTTTAATGCATGGTCCCCATTTCTTACCTCTCCACATGCTTAGTTACTCTCTTTCTTCTCTGCTAGGAACCAAACTTCTTGTGATCTACATATATTTTCTGTTATTTCCAAATCAGTTCTTCTTTGTGATGTTTGCAGATGATAGTTGTTTACCACACTTTCCTGCCATGAATATGATGGATAGATCATGCTCCTTAAGATAATCAAACATGATATTATGATTCTTAAAACATTGATTATGCATTTAGCAGTCAATGTTTTAGTCGATAAAAAGTTTAAAAAGTACTGATTGGATTGAACCTACTAACACAATTTGCAGGTGGTTAGGCCCCAACATGTTTGTCTCATGCATTTCGCCATCATATATACCCAAGAAAGTAGCTTCTAAGAGACACTATGAAACGAAAGAACTGAGCTTGTTAGATCACCAACAGTACGCATCAAGCTAAAAGGAGGCTGGGGAGTTTGTTGTGATCAACTACTATTGGATTCGCTTTATAATGAACCAAGATCTCTGAGGACACTGAAAGATGGCTCAGTTGTGTTTATTATGCAACCCAATGTCCAACCTTGATGACGTTTTAGTGCAGTGGTTACCTGGAAGCTTCTTCTATGGCGTCTGTCTCCTTCTCTAGTTACTTTGTTAAAGAAATAATTGTTGCTTGATTTGCTATTTTGCCCTTGAGGAAGAATGTTAAATGCAACCTATAGCAAAAAGCTGCTAACTGTAATTGGCCTATCACCATCGCCATCACCATCATCAACATGAACGCTTCAACCTTTGCATCAAACGTCGAGAAGGCTCAACCAAACATGAATTTGACTCAAGACCCTTTTTTTAATCTTTTGTGGAAGCCAAGTTAGCATTCAAGTTGTTTATTTCTTTTCACGCCTCGCAGCATCCAAATATAGAAACAAGCTAATGAAAGCAAGCATCTGGTAAGTTGATGGTTATTTTTGTCTCTTGATGTGCGCGGACTCCTGCTCAGATTTCTAGCAAATTTTACACATTAGAACTCAAAAATCAAATGGTTGGATTTATCCTTATAATTTTGGACCTGTGGGCTTAAAAAAAGGACTGAGAAATCCTAAATACTGCTTCTGTTCCATAGTCCAAGAAACCCCAAATAAAAATGGAGTCAGTTGAATCATGTCGCCAAGTATAAAATCAATTATAAAGACTTGAAGGCCACTTATATCCACACCTTTCAACTCGGTTTTTCTTTTTATTCTTGACCTGCCAATCTTTCCAAGCCAATCTGATGAACCGCATGATGAAATTGAATAAGTTCCGTGAGTTTGTGCAAAGACAGAACAACTCATGTCTTTTGCGTAAATTGAATAAACCTGCTCTTATTCTGTTCATGCTATCTCAAACATGTCTATTGGTAATTTGCTTCAAAGTTTTAAGGTTTGCTGGTGTCCTCCCACTATTTCTCTACCATGACTTTTAAGAGCTGCTTGTACAAGAATAGGCAAAAGAAAGCAAACATTAGATTGGATGCTGAAACTACTCCGTTTAAAAAGTTCCTTCTTTTCTGATTGATCTCCAAAGTGGTTTGGTTTACATAACGAGTTGGTGTAATTCACACATTCTTTTTTTTTTTTTTGCCTATGAGGTGTCCTAGGAGGGTTCCAACTATAGAAACGCACCTTTAAGCTATCCACACCCAGACTAATCCCCGTTTGAGCCGGGTAGATCATTCGTGGGAGGCAAAGCTCTGGCCTCAAGTTTTAAACGGCTGCATACATGAGGACGGTTCGAACCCGTGACCTCACTTAAGCCACGAGGACGGTTCACACATTCTGATGTTGAAATGACTCACCTTTCTATGTATTGTTGAAATTCCAGTTTCTTGTTCCTCAATAAACCCTTTCAGGGAAACTCTTTTGAACTCTCTGACATGTTTTCGACCTTGCATGGTGCGATTTGAGAAGGAAATGTTTCTGCTTGTTCTCTCCCAGAATTTGGTTCACAGTCCATAATAAACAAGCAACTAGCAATTGTTTCAAGGACTATAAGGAGAGAGAACATGTATGCTATCAACAAACTCTCTATAACCATTGACAAACTAAGTCTTCCAAGGAGATAATAAGCTCTAATAACCCGATATCGAAACAAAGATTCAATAGCTGCAAGCCCCACATTGATGAGGATAGTTAACAACAAAGCCATTGAATTTGTTTGCTTTCTTAGTAAAGCAACTCGACAAATAGCTCTGTATCCAGTGCTACCCCCGGTTCCTGCCACAGCCAAAGCTAGGTTGCTTATGACCATGGTATTGGTTAAGATCATATACAATACAATTTGGGCTGCCTCAATAAGAAGAGGATTGCTAGATGCTAACCCAAATGCTTCTTCTGTTAAATTCAAGACCGTCAAAAGGAGGAAGAAAGCTACCAGGCTACTGGATACAGTGAAGATTATATTGCAGAGGCAAGTTAAGATTAGAGTCTTGTAAAATGGAAGAGTGGCCATCCGGTACTGATTTAGATGCCTAATTATGGATCCTTTGGCTATTACAAGGAAAGAGAGTGTTAGAGGAAAACTGAAAATATAGCTAAAAATGACCTGACAAAGATTTACGCCAAGAAAAGATGCTCTTGCTGGAAACAGAAGCGGTTTGGTTTGCGAACAAGATCTGTAAACAGATTGTAAAAGAAGAACTGAGACTGAAAATGGAAGCATAAGGACTACTGGGGCGGTGCTATAGTGGTGGAAATCTTTGAGTAAGGTGAAGATAGATCTTCTGATGATTTTTCCTGTTTTCTCCAGAAGAGCAAAAGGGTTATGTTCCATTTCTGATGGAGATATGAATGGTTTCTTCCACATGGGAGAACTTTAAACAGCAAAGAGAAAGGCACAGATTCTTGCTCCTGGTTTTAAGACATATATTTAATGGCCGATGTTCGGATTTTCCATGTCTATGCAACCACCAGAAACTAACACATAACTGCCAAAACACAGGTCTTTATGTGTAATTAAAATGAATTTCCTTTGGTAGGCGATAATCTGCTTGCTTTAGCAAAAAAAATGTAATCCCACCAATGTTTGTGTGTTTTGGTGGAAATACGTTGCCTGCACGAAAGCATGGGGATTGGTAAGTGGATTGAAGGAGATTTGGTGGCCTAAAAGGATGGTTGAAAATGGCCAAGGCTACACTCTAATTCCATCAAAGTTGCGTAGCTGCTATCTAGACCATGCCTTTAGGATAGTTGGTTTCACGACATTAATAGTTGTGATTGCGATATGCCATATTAGGTTGATCAAATTTTAAAAATAAATAATTTTTATCTTTTTTAGATGTTAATATACATAACAAATAAGGATAAATAAAAATAAGTTACTTTGCACTCTACATTTCTTAGCTTTGAAATTCCCTTTACATGTTAATCATATTAATAAGATCCATAATACTAATATTTTCCTTAAGAGTTAATTACGAAAAAATCCTAAATTTTACACAATTTTTCATTTATAACCTAAACTTTTAAATTTTCTCAAACATAACGTTACGTGAGTATCTTTATTAACGAAGTTGATGTGTCAAGTCATGTTAGGTATGTTATTGTAAACGTAGGATGTTATGTCTTATGTCAAATTCATATTAAATTTTAGTAAAATTAAATAAAAAAACAAAAATCTTTATCCTACCATTCTCTCCTCTTCTAACACCCTGGAGTTAATGGAGTTAATTGATCTTTATCTTATTGAGGGTGATTTTGATGGTATAGTTAAAAACTTAAAATCCCTCTTCTTCTTCACCCACTCATTTCAAATACATTTTCAACTTTCTTTCATTTGAAAATTTTCCATTTTTTCTCTTGCTAACTTACTTTCTCTATCTAAAAAGTTCTCTACCCATGATGACTAACAAAATTTCCACCAACTCTCTACAACCCACAATGGAATAAGCGGTGCCAAAATCACCACAACAGTAATAACAAATCTATAATTTGCTTCCCTAGCTCATTTGGGATGAGGAGGGCTCATGAATGGCCACCTAAGAAAACTAACATAGTGGGTGTTACATCTCTGATGACTTGTGCTCTCTGAGAGGGAGAAATAGACCACCAAAGATGAAACCAATGATAGCTTAAGTTACTTTTTAAGTGAAGTAATGGAGAGAGAGAGTAGAGGAAGAGGAGGGACTTAAGCCTTCTGTAACTATTTATTTATTTATGTTGTTGTTTAATTTAATTTAATTATTTTAATTAATTACAATTTACAAAATTATGACATATTAATCCATAACACCTAGCACCTTACATGTCATTAAACACGTGTGATGTGGCTTGCCACATCAATTTCGTTAACGGAGATACTAATGTTGGACCATATTTGAGAAAAATTGAAAGTTTAGGTATTTAATTGTCACTTTTCAAAGTTTAGGCTATTATTGAAAATTTGATAAATGTTTAGAATCTGTTTTGTAATTAACCCTTTCCTTAATAATGATTTACCATAATATAACAGATTTAATTTAAATATTAAGGATTTTTAACACACTACTTTCTTTTGGTTCTTTAAATATATTTGTAATGAATAAGTGAATTAAAATTAAATAATATTGTTAGTCTATCATGTGATATCAATACACTTATAAATATTATTTAGAAGAACTTCAAGAATTTCTTACAAACCATTTGGCCACCTAAAAATGATTATGAAATTGAGGATAAACATATTATGTAAAGGAAATTACTTCCATCTTATGATTGATATAGCTTAGTTTTTAAATTAAATTCTAGCGAACAAGATGATAACTTTTCAAATTTTATTTTTTATTGGTCATGTATTTAATGACTTGGTTTTGTTTTGGGCTTTTATTTGTTTTTAAATTCAATAAATAGTTTGATTTAGTTTTTAATTTTATTTTTATTTTTAACTTTGACTGTTTAGTCTTGATTTTTTTTTAAGTTTTGTAAGTCACTTATGAAAATCACATAAATTGATTTTAATTTTTGTTTTCATAATTTTGTCATTATTTGATTAACAACTTTTAAAATGTTTCAAGTTTATAGAGCTTAAGTTATTTTGAATTTTCTAATTTTTATTTCTAATATTAATTTTTAATAAATTTTATAAATAATTTATTTTTATTTAAATTTAAAATATCTTGTAAATTTAAATTTTTTAATATTTCTATGTAATAAAATTTATAAAATTAAATATTTAATTTCTAAATAATAATTTTTAAATAATTAAATTTTAATTTATTTTTAATAAAATATTATAAATGTATTATAAATATTTATTAATATATTTGCAATATATTAAGATAAGAATTAGGAATACAAAACAAGCATTACTAAGGACTAAACAGGAGCTAGAGATATCTCAAACTGCACTATATGAGGATCCAGTATATGACACACTGAAAGACCTGGAGAAGCAAGCTATGTCCAAATATTCTTAATATGTCTCCATAGAACATTCAGTTATGATGCAAAGAGCTAGGCAAGAGTGGTTAATCGAAAGAGGTAAAAATGCATCTTATTTTTATAGGAAGATCATTTCAAGGAGAGCCTTTAATAAAGTCATCTCCCTAAATACAAATGGGTAAATCACAAACAATAGAATAGAAATAAAAAAAAAAGAGGTGGAAAAATTCTTCATCGAAATGCTTGGCACCCTCTCCAAAGCAAAATCCATAGAACATTTTATAAGGGAGGTACCATAACACCCAAGTTATAGAAGAGGAAAACAATATACCAGCCAAACCAATTTCTAGGGAAGAGGTAGAGGTAGTCTTAAAGGGGCTAAAACCTAACGAAGCTCCTGGGCCAGATGGTATGAATGTGTTTTTTATCAGAAAACTTGGAGAATGATAATGAAGATGGTGTATAAGGCAATAGAGGAATTCTTAAAAGACGAACAATTATTGACTAAGTTCAACAAAAACCCTATTATGTCTAACACCCAATGGAGAAAAATAGGAAAAAATCAATGATTTATGACCTATAACGTGCTGTAATTGTATTTATAAAATTATAGCATAGGTTCTCTTAGAGAGAATCAAAAGAGTGCTTCTTAGGTATATAGAAATGCAACAAGGTGCATTTATATATGGAAGGCAGATTAGGGACAATATATTGATAGTGTAAGAACTACTGATGAATTATACAAGGAAAAGAGGGATAAGAAATTGTACAATTAAGATATATTTCAGAAAAACTTATGATTCTTTAGACTGGAATTTCATCGTCAATTGCCTAAAAGCCTACAAATTTCCTACAATCTTCTTAAGATGGACATAGCAATGCATAACCAGAGTTTCCTATAATGTGCTCGTTAATGGAGAGTCATCCAATAAGATTAAAGGGCTAGAGGCTTGCGACAAGGGGACTCATATCCCCATTCCTATTCTCTATAGCAATAGAGTTTCTAAAAAAGCTTTTAGTTAGGGTGATAGATCGGAGTCCCCTATTTAAATTTCATTATAAATGCAAGAAATATGGAATCCCAAACCTCAACTCTGTAGATGACTTATTTCTATTTTTTAGGGTTGATCATCACTCCATTACCTCGCTTTTACAACTCTAAGAATATTTACAAAGGTATCTAGGCTAGAACTGAACATTCAGAAGAGTAGAATATACATGTAAGCTAATGCATTATAGAATGCTCAGTGGCTTTTCAATATTAGAGGTGCAAAGGTATTGGAATTACCTCTTACCTATCTTGGCATACCAGTTAAACCATAAGTATAAATACTCAGAGTTCAAACCATTAGACGAAAAGATCAGAAAAAGAATTTAGAATTGGAGTCCTAATTGCCTGTTTATGGCAGGTCGTCTACAATTGATTAATTATATCCTATCTTCAATCAATATATAATGGTCCTCATATTATTACCAATCACAGTCATAAAAGCCATTAATAGGATCTTATGAGGATTTTTTTTCGAATGAAATGGGCAAGGAAAAACCAAAGCAATGATTAAATGGAATGATATTTGTAAGCCTACGAAAAAGGTGGACTAGGCCTCATACCCATCCAAGTAGTCAATCATGTGATGTCAACAAGAATATATGGAGGCTAATTAGAAAGGAGGACTCCTTATGGGTCAATTGGGTATGGAGTGACTACATAACCAAGGATAACATCCAAAATGTCAAAATTCCAAAAAGTGGTTCAAATACTCTTAGAAAAGATAATGGAGATAATCAAACGTCACATAAGACATAAGGTGGGAGATGGGAAAGAAATAAGTTTCTAGTTTGACAAATGGTTGGATATAGGAGTATTACATAATCAACCACAACTTCATATGGTTCTGTGTGAATGTTTATGCTATTAAGCTTATGTATATGACAACATAACACTTTTAAGAATGAAACCAAAACTTCTTTTTTGTAATTCCCTTTTTTTGTATACATTGACATGCTCAAACATACTTTTGATGCTTCCATTTTTTCACTGAATGTACATGTAGGTGTAATGGTAATACTAGGTGGCGTGGAGTGAATATAATGTTTTACAAAGACTACTTTAGTTCCTTTGTCCCTTACCTTACTTATAGCTTGGATGTGTGAATTTTAAAACTAAAAATTTTCTCAATCCTTATAACAACATAACACTTTTAAGAATGAAGCCAAAACTTCTTTTTTTGTAATTCCCTTTTTTTGTATGCATTGACATGCTCAAACATACTTTTGATGCTTCCATTTTTTCACTGAATGTACATTTAGGTGTAATGGTAATACTAGGTGGCGTGGAGTGAATATAATGTTTTACAAAGACTGCTTTAATTAGTTCCTTTGTCCCTACCTTACTTATAGCTTAGATGTGTGAATTTTAAAACTAAAAATTTTCTCAATCCTAAGTGCAAACCGCATAGTTAGAAATTTAGACTACATAAAAAATTTATCAGTTGTACATATTGTTCCTTGTTTAAATAAACCTTAGAAGACTTTATGTTTGTATCACATTCAACCTTAGAAGACTTTGCATTTGTATCATTCTTAATATCTCTATATCTCTTGTTTAAATTGAAAGTTGAAGGAAAGCTATGCTTCTTATGACATATATCAATAGTATGTCTTATTAAGCCATAATGAATACCCATTAGCTTTTTGTCTTCTTTATTCTAAAACCTTCCTCTGTTATGCTTCTTATAACACATATCAATAGTATGTCTTATTAAGCCATAATGAATACACATTATCTTTTTTTCTTTATCCCAAAACCTTCCTCTGCTTATAAAATGTTAGTATCCACTCACTATTTGTCTGCTATTATTTCCTCTCCTCATATTATTTTCTTCTCTAAATTTAGTTCTTAACTTATTGTTAATAAATTGTCTTTATACTAAATAATTAAAGTAAATGACTTGATTGATGGAAGAGGTTTCTTTATTTTAATAAATGTCATATTATTTTACTAAGGAGTAGCCTCTTTTAACTCTTTGTAGTATTTTGACAAAGTGATGATTTTTGTAACATACTATTTGTTTTAACCTAATAATTAACCATTTACCAAAGAGACTTGTTACTATCATACCTTGATGTAGCTAATTTGCAGTAGTTGAGTTTTTATTTTTTAATTGTACAAGGTAGTTAAGTAATTAACAATTTACTATCACTTTTTATTTTAGATTAAGATTGGAAGCATTATGTCTTAGTCTTTATGATTTGAATTTACTTGTGAATACCTTGTTGTGCTTTCCTCTAAATTCAGTTCTTACCTTATTATTAATAACTTGTCTTTTTATATTAAATAACTAAAGTAAATGTCTTGATTGATAGAAGAGGTTTCTTTATTTTATTCTAAGACTGGAAGCATTGTGCCTTAAGCATGTTATCTCACACTTTATGATTTGAATTTGCTTGTGAATAACTTGTTATGCTCTGGCTTCTAATGTTGATGAAATTATTTTTAATGGTTGCTTTGTAGGTTTTAATGGCTCAACATGGAAGTATAAGGCTTTTTTATAGTGGATATTTCATATTAGAGTCTAAATTCAAATATATTGGTGGGGATATTGCTACATTGGACAATGTTGACATTGACCATCTTAGTAATAGACAAATATATGAGATGAGAAAGGATTTAGCGTATAATCAAATTAATAAGGCATATTATATAGTATCTGGTTTTAACTTTAAAGAGTCACTAAGAGTTACAGAGTCAAACCAAAGTTATATTAGGCTCACTAAGAGTTACAGAGTCAAATCAAAGTTATATTAAGCTAGCAAACTTTATGCAAATACATGGGATTGTTTAGGTATATGTATCTCATCATATAGAAACACCTATCTATGCTCTTGACATATTATGTATAACTAGAGAAGAGGACCATGATGATGATAAACAAGGTGTTAATATGGAGGAACCAGATACTCATAGGAATGTGAAGGAATAAGGTCCACATATGAATGAAAATATAAAGGAACAAAGTGCAAAAATGCATAAGAATATGGAGGAAAAAGGTTGAGATGTGGATGAAAATTTGGAGGAACATAGTCCACATATGAATGAAATTCTATGGGAACATGGTGCACATATGGATGAGAATATGGAGGAACATGGTTTGCATTGTCAATCAAATTTTTATATAGACATTCTAGTTGACCATGATCCGGTTGAAATCACATCAACAAATTGTGGTGTATTGATGATATCCTAGTAAAGAGGATGCAGGTGAAGCTTTACATAAACCCAGTTCAAATGTTAAGGATAATCCTACAAATGTGGCACATGAGTAGAGATTGAGAATGGAGGTCAAAAATGTAAAAGAATTTGAAGATGTTGTTATCGATTATGCAGTACATATCCGATATAATGTTAGGTTAAAAAAGTGTGGAAGTAATCAAATTAGGTTAATGTGTATTGGTGGATGCCTATGAGTTTTGTATGTTGGATATGATAAGAAGGATAGATGTTTCAGGGTTAAAACTTATAACCCTAATCACACTTGTTTCATAATAAATAAACCAAAATTGGTTTCCGCCAAATTCTTAATTAGACACTTCAAGAATATAATTTTGGAGAATCCTAGTATTTCAACTAAAAAATGGTTCAAAGAATGCAAAGAAAAACTCAATATTTTTGTTAATTCAAGTATGTGTGGAAGAGCAAAGAAGAGATTGAGAAAACAGAAGGCAACATATTATATTAATGACTATGCGAAGTTGCAAGGTTACATATATTAGTTGAAGTTAAGCGATTCCGGATTAACAGTAGGGTTACAATTTTCAAGAAATCAAGAGAGTTCATCACTACATGTAATGATAAATGAAAATTTCATTAACGTATTAATACTTCCTACTTCATTACGTCATGTTATACATTTTATTAATACTTCTTTATATTTTGTTGCAGTTCAAAAGATTATACATTTGTTTTAATATCATGAAAAGAGCGTCGAAGAATTTAAGATCAATTTTTGGAATTGATGGATGCTTCCTAAAGATAGAATTCCAAGGCCAATTATTAAGCACAGTTGGTAAAGATGGTGATGGAGGAATGTATCCATTAGCTTAGGTAGTTGTAGAGGTAGAAAACATATATTCATATACTTGGTTCATGAATTTGTTAGAATCTAATTTGGAATTGGAAGATTATGAAGGACTTACTATCATACCTGATATGTAGAAGGTATGTTAATACACTTGCAATTGAAATCATTATATGAAATATTAACTAATATCTTTTTAATTTGATTTAAAGATTGGTCGGGGTTGTAGAGGAGAGTTTGTCAAATGCAGATAGTTAAATGTGTACTAAGCATATATATCATAATTGGCATAACAACTGAAAGAGAAAGGACCTCAGAAAGTAGTTTTGGAATTATGCATGCATAAGTAAGGACCTCAGAAAGTAGTTTTGGAATTATGCATGCTTAACTTATGTTGAAGATTTCACAATTTAAGAGGTTTGACAAAATAAGCCCTGCATATGCTTCATTATTGCTTGGATATCATAAAGAGAGATTAGTTCCTTTAAAACTAAATGTCCAATAGTTGACAACAATATGAATGAAACCTTTAAAGGGTGAATCTTGTCAGCAAGAGACAATTAGAATAATGGTAATAAAGAGACATACAGATAAGACATTTTTGTAGTTGAGTAGAAGTCAGATATTGCACCAACTATAATGAAGAAGTTGGAGAAGAACAAAAAAGAATCATGGTGAATCGTATGGGAAAGAGATGGTGCTTATGAAGTTGCATACTATGAGGATTGGTAGACAACAAACATGTAGTTGTCGAGTATGAGACATATGGATACCCATACAAACATACAATTAATGCAATCCATCACTCAAAAGAAAGGGCTAAGATATTTGTAGATTCATGCTATGAGAAGGGTTGGTTCATGAGTTTATATGAACACGCATTATAGCGAATTAAAGGTGAAATTTTCTGATCTTCAAGTGATGCAAAGGTGATACATCCTCTCCCTAAAAGACTTATGCCCAGTAGACCCAAAATTGTAAGAAGGAAACATCAAAATGAGCTAAAGAAAATAAAAAACTCATACAAATTATCTCAAATAAGACAAGTGAAGAAATTCCAAAAATGTGATAATTCCGATCATAACTCCAAAAATTGCAATAAGGACAACTCAACTCAACATGTTGAGGCTTCTTCACAAGTGTATACACCTTACTTCAATCATATGAATTCACTTTTATAAATATACAGTAACTAATGTTTATCATTATCTTAGTAAGGTTAAAATAGAGGCAACTTCACACGCATACAACTTTTTAGTTTTATATTAATTATTATTAGCTTAATGATTGACAAAGTTGTTTTTATTACAATTATAGTTAAGTGACACGAATTTGGTTGATGATAATGCTATACAAAGTCAACAAAGCAATATTGTAAGGAATAAGTTTTTTCTAATCAGTTTGTCTTAGTTGAAATAATTACAAGTTTTTTTAATATTTTATCTTTAATTTTCTAGGTTGGTGTATTTAGACATGCCAATAAAAAAAGTTTGGAGAGGTTGACGCACACACATTCCAATTATCATTTGAACTAAGGGGTTTACAGTTTAAAGGGCATTATAGTATTACTTCACAACAATTACAAGTAGAAGCAATAAGAAGGAAAACATTATTGACATACTCATTACAACTTGAACTTTTGTAGTCAAATAGAAATGAAGCCAACATCGATTAGTGATGCCTTTAACTTTTTGATATTTTAATATTTGTCCCACTAACTTTTACATATGTTTGCTACTGATAATGGTGACAAATATTTACAATATATTAACACAATGTAATCTAACTTTCTGATTTTTCCCATTACTTATATGTTATTGATAATGATGACAAATGTTTGTGTTGCATAAAAACGAGGTAAATATTGTATTTTTTGGCTTGGCCATTACGAGCTGCTACATATTCACTTCAGCCTCTCTCTCTCTCTCTCTCTCTCTTTTAGCTTGCTTCTGGTTATGACCTTAGGGAAAAGCCAAAGCAGACATGGAGATTGGAAGATCAGGCTAGTAAAGACAACTCAACATTTGACAAAAAATGCGAGGAGTATGGCAAAATTTTCCTTCACTTTATATGGACTGAATTATTCATTGTCTATTAGTTTTATATAGTAGTGTTCTTTTTGCTTGATTAAATAATTCATATATAAATTTAAATAACAATTTTTTCATAATATAGTTGAATTTGATATTAATGATTACATTGTTAAAATTCAATACAATATCCCCATAACATAAGTATTGGAATCATAATAAATCCTATTACAATGTTCATTACCATAAGCTTTATTTCTTTATTTCTCTTTTCTCAATAAATTTATGTCCTCCTTTATAAGTTTTTTTTCTTCAAATTCCTTAGTTATTCTTGTTTTAACCTCCTACTTTAACATTGATAATTCTTTCCTTAATTTTTGAATCACTTCAACAACTCTCTTGATAAACTTTTCATCGTACCATTTGAAAAAGTTGCATTTGCCAACCTGAAACATTCAATTTCATTTCATTAAATAAACCTTAAATATAAGTTTTTAATCAAATAAAAATAAATTCTCACCGGATAATTGAGGCATCCTTAAAATCTCCGACCAAGATTATGATCACTCTATAAGGTCCTTAATGGGCCCTTTAGCCCACAATAGTAAATATCATTTCCTAAATTTGAACTTACTGTTGTATTAGTCGATGATGATGATTACATTTACATATTAAAAAAAATCAAAATGTAAATTTGCCTACAAAGACAATATCAATGCTAAATATAAGATAATCTTTGCTATGTAATGAATATAAATCCTAACTTATCTAAGATAGGATAAATATATATAAATCCTAACTTTACTAAATAGGTTAAATATAAGTCCTAACTTTTCCAAATAGCATCAGGCAAGTCACATCAATATCAAGCCCACCATTTAAAGAGTCATGCATGCTCGTTAATATACCTACCAAAAGCAGAAAAGAATGTATAGAAAAGCTATGTCATGCATAAAGATCTTCTAGAAATTTGACGAGAAAAGGAGAAAAACAACTTTTAACATGTAACATGTTAACTCAGGTTAATGTCAATATAAATTGGACTTGTTCCAAGATTCTGCAATTCGTGCTTCTTTAAAATATTAGAATATGATTATATTAACCACTGTAAAAATGCAATGAAGCCCATCACACAATGGTCGTGCTAATGCTTTTAATGACCTTTTACCAAACAAACTCAAACTAGGAACACCCTTTGGCTAAAACATTTGAATTCGTCTATATGCAAACAACTTGAATTCAACCAGAAACATAAAAAAAACAGAAGATTTATTATGACTATACCACCTTCGATGATAGTCAAAGAGAATTACATAAATATAACATTGTATTTCAACGTTAAACATCCTTACAAGAGATGCAATTAATTAGAACTATAAATATCTCAGCTAAACCTAGTGTCAGAAGAAAGATGCCAACTACATATCTACAAGCAAAGTTTTAAAGAACCTTTTCTAATGACCAAACACTATAAACTTGATGCATGTAACATTAAGATACAACCAAATATAAAAGCTTGTTCCTTAGTACTTAAACATAGATAGGACTTCAAACTATCCAAAACTGAGTGATGGTCAATATGGTAACACTAAAAGACATTAGCAACATAATTGAGGAGCAATAGCAATACCCAAAAAAATGAAGTTTAATTTACTAAAAATGTCTAAGCCCACAAAACAAATTATCATTAATATCACCTCCCAATGCTTCAAATATCAAACAACTAACGATTATCCCCAAGTAAGAATTAAGAAACTAAATTCTTAAACAATTTGAATTAGGAGCAAGTAATAGTGGTTGAAAATGAAGAATACATTTCATTCCTCTATTTCATGACATCCCTTTTGAAAAAATTGATAAACAAACAAAGCCTAAGCAAAAAAGAAACAAAACTATTTGCATTATCATAGAATGTGACGACAATAATAAACAGTGGTGATGAAGGGAGGCGAATTAGGGATACAATAATGATGGACAAATGAGAGTGACTAAGGGACAAGTTTTTTCTAAATTGAGATTCCACTCACAAAGACAAAAGAGTTAAGATTTCAAGGTTGAGAATTTTGAGATTCTAAACTGTGAAGATTAAGAAATTTGGAAAGCTATTTTTTTTTCAAAATCCAACTAAAAAAACTTCATTAATAACAATTGTCCGCAGTTAAAGCTAAAGAAATACAAGCAGGGAAAGATAAATCCCAATAAACAAGACCTGACATAGAACTAGCATTTCTCGCAAGAGTGTGAGCTGCACAGTTCGCAGATCTTTTACAAAAACCAAAATGAATATCATTAATGGAATTACAAAGAAATAAGCAATCATTAACAATGAAGTCAACTTCTGACCGATTGCGACTATTTGAAAGAAAACTCTGAATAACCAATTGCGAATCTGATTCAATAATAATAGAGTGTAGATTTTGTTTTTTAACCCAGTTTAAAGCTTCATGAATACCCATAGCCTCTGCTGTCGACGAATCCAAAATCCCCCGAAAGATATTACTACCCGTTGCTATGCAATCACCATTACTGTTCCTAACAACAAATCCAATACCAGTCTTCCTTGACTTTTTGAAAATAGCAGCATCTGTGTTAATTTTAATGAAACCAGCTGGTGGTTTCCGCCACACAATAGGAGTAACACTTACGTTACGTACACCTGCAGAATGGCCCCTCCTAGCATTATTCCAATTCCTCAACATCGAGCGGGCTAGAAACAGAATAGCTTGAGCTGAATGTTGAAGTCCATTCCAAACCAAATCATTCCTATTCTTCCACAATGCCCAACAGATAGATATAGCCAAACACTGATCATCATCGGTATAGTTATGTGCAACAAAAGAAAACCAATCAGGCAACACAACAGAGATGGAATGAAAAAGACCCAAATGAGAAAGTGACCACACCTCTTTAGCACAACAGCACTCAAATAAGATATGCGAGACAGATTCAGAGCCAATACCACAAATAGGACACAAAGGCGAAATATTCATACCTTTATGTATAAGGAGAGCATGTACTGGCAAGCAAGCATTTAATGAACGCCAAAAGAAATTTTTTATCTTAGCAGGAATATTCAGAGACCAAAACTGCTTCCAAATAGGAGAGGGAAGAACCTGATTCAAACCTGGAGGGGCGACATGGATAGAACGATAAGCACTTTTAACCGAATATACTCCTTTCCTATCCAGAGCCCAAACCCAATCATTAATACTTACGTGTAAGCTCAGAGGAATCTAGAGAATTAAATCTCTATCTCGCTCATTAAATAAAGCTGAGATTAAGGGCAAATTCTATTGTTTGAGGTCATGAAAAATCAAGTCCAAGACTTTGATATTTAGCCAAGCATCATCCAGAACCGAAAGTCACATAAGGATTCTCCACATCTGGCAGCCAAGGATCAGAACAAACACTGATTGTACTCCCATCTCCAACACGTTTCCTACATCCCTTTTTGACAAAATCTATGCTAGAGAAAATACTAATTGGATTAGTACCTCTTTTTGCATCCCATATTGTGCTTCGTGAAAAATAACGAGCTTTAAGAACTCTAGCAACCAATGAAGAAGTATCAGCCAACAAACGCCAAAACTGTTTCCCAAGCAAAGCCGTATTAAAATCATGAAAAGTCCGAAAGCCCACACCCCCTAGGTGTTTCGGCCAACACATTTTCTCCCACGCCATCCAAGGAATACCTCGCTTTTGTCTTAAATTCATGCCCCACCAAAAAGAATTAAGCATTGTCTCAATTTTCTTACAAACACCTACCGGCAATCTAAAAATAATCATAGCATAGTTAGGAAGAGACTGGGCAACATACTTCAGTAGAATTTCCTTACCAGCCTGCTACAAAAAAGTCCTATTCCAGCCATACACTCATTTCCACAGCTTCTTTTCAATAAATGAAAGTATTTCCTTCTTGTCCCGTCCAATAAGAGAAGGTAAACCCAAATAAACAGCTTCCTTAGTCCCACTTCCACGAAAAGGCAAGAAGAAATAATATTCCTCTGCTGGGTTGGAGTATTAGAGCTAAATCTAATAGAAGACTTGTTGAAATTCACAAGCTGACCCGAATCCAATTCATAAATGTGTAAGATCTCTCTAATAACTTCTGCTTCCCGAAGATGTGCAGAGAAGAAAATATAGCTATCATTAGCAAAGAAAAGATGTGATACAGCAGGGGCTCCAACAGTAACTTTACAGCCTTGAATAATACCTTGACTCTCAAATGCTCGGATCATAGATGACAGTCCCTCCGCACATAAAATAAACAAATAAGGCGAAAGAGGATCACTCTGTCTCAGCCCTCGCTTTGGATAAATAGGCCCAAGCTTTTTATCATCATGAGTCACATAATACTGAACAGAGCAAACACATAATTTGATCAATCGGACCCATTGTATATGAAATCCCAGCCAGATTAGTACTTCTTCCAGATAGTGCCACTCAATCCTATCATACGCCTTGCTCATATCCAGCTTAAGAGCTACTTTGCCTTCCACCCCCTAAGTCTTCCTCTTCAGAAAATGGTTAATCTCATAGGCCACAAGGAAATTATCCGATATGAGTCTATGAGGAACAAAAGCACTTTGATTTTTTGAGATCAAAGAGGGAAGGATTTTTTTCAACCGGCTAGCAATCATCTTCGTGATTACTTTATACAATGTGTTGCATAAAGCAACTGGCCTCAAATCTGCCGACGTCTCAGGCGAACTCGTCTTTGGGATTAAAACAATAGCTGTCTTAGTCAATTCTTCAGGTAGATAACAATTATGAAGAAAATGAAGACAATCCCGTATTACTTCCTCACCTACAATATGCCAACAATTCTGATAAAAAGCTGCATTCATCCCATCCATACCCGGAGCTTTATCAGGGTGAAGACTAAAAACTGCACACTTTACCTCCTCTGCCGTATAAGGTTTTAGCAACATTTCATTATGCACTTGAGAAACAGTTGGGGACAAAGTCGCAGCCACAATACCTGTGCTTGCCTGGGTTGTTGTAAAAAGGTCCTTAAAATAATCCGTAACAGTTTCAACCAAACCCGAATTCCAATCTCGAATCACTCCTACTTGATCTTTTAACTAAGTGATATAATTTTTCCTCCTCTGTTTAGAAGCAACCGCATGAAACAACTTGGAGTTTGAATCCCCATCTTGAAGCCACAACAATTTTGCTCTTTGTCTCCAAAAAATCTCCTGTTGTCTAAGAGTTTCATGATATAATTCTTGAAATCGACAAAAATCAGCCTCAGACAATCCATCATCTCCTCTTCGAGCTCTCTTCATATCGACTTTTAGATTTGTGAGCTTCTCCTTAAATTGCCCTATTATCTCCTTCCCCCAAATTGCTAGAGCGTCACTGCAAGCTTTCAACTTATCTTACAAAGAAAACCCTTCATTTTGATTCCATATGTCCTCAACAACGGAAAGAAACCTAGAATCCCTTAACCACGCATTTTCAGATTTGAATCTTTTAACACCCACTCGAACTGACACGGCAATAGGATCCAAAAAGATAGGAGAATGATCAGATGAAGTGACATCCAAATTACTCACCTTATAATAGGGAAACATCCGAATCCATCGAGCACAAGCCAATGCCCGATCTAGGCGTTCCTCGATCTGATTCTCAACATCGTTGCCACGAAACCAAGTAAAACCGTATCCATGCATTCCCAAATCAATCAAATGGCTATCCGCAACCGTGGCTTGAAAACCCCAAAGTAGACGGTCAGGTTGAGGGTTACCGTCGCGCTTTTCTGATTGGTGTAGTATGTAGTTGAAATCCCCAATAGTAACCCAAGGCAGAATCGATTTAGTAGTGAGATTCCGAAGTAAGTTCCATCCCTCCTCCCTTCGGTTACGATTTGGTTCTCCATAGAAACCAGTAAGGCTCCAACCATCCATCTCGTTGATACAGATTTCAACATCTATATGTCTGCGAGAATACCCAAGTAGACGAACGTCATTCTTTCTCTTCCAGAACAGAGCTAATCCCCCACTCTGACCATTGGGCTTAACACTAAACAGACTTTCAAAGCCCAACAAAATTTTAATACGATCCAACTTTTCCCTATTGCATATAGTCTCTATAAGGAAAAGCACTTTCGATTTTTTAGCGGAAACCATGTCCCGGAGAACACGAATTGCTCGTGGGTTACCCATCCCACGGCAATTCCAACTTGTACAACTCATGAGGATTGGCGGGCATGATCCACAGGTCCCGCCGACAATGCGTTTTTTGAGTCCACAATAACAGAAAACATGTGGCTATTCTCAGACCCATGCGCATCCTCCTCCATTCCCCGGTTCTCTACCATACGTCTGTGTTTTGAGTCCAGCAGAACCACTCCATTCTCGTCCTCTTTAAATTCCGCACTCTTCTCCCTTTCACTATAATCCTCCATGATCTCCTTTGTAGCGCCCCCTTATCGTAGGGTACACACCGGGATGCCCTCAGGTAGTTCCGACACATAACCCACGATAAGGGTGCACTACCGAGCAACCAACTACAATCCACATGGCATCAAATATAAATCA
>JANVCQ010000008.1:12729889-12778699 GCA_025531925.1 Erythroxylum plowmanianum | reverse complement strand
GTGCAATAATTGACAAATCATCCAAATTATACATAACTAAATAATGCATGAGCATGACAAATATGAATGCACTCTCATTGTACTCATCCCATTGATGACGGGATGTTACATCCTTGCCTTTCCCACTACCAGTTGCAATCTTGGCATTTAAACCAAAATCATGATCTCCACTTGCCTTATGGCTTCCATAATTCGCACTCCTTCCTAAATCAGTTTTGTCAACGACCATCGCCTCCATCATCATCTCCCCCATACTCCCCGGAGTTGTAGCTCTCGGTGGCATTTCATGAAGCCATTGACTTCCCATCGCAGGTCGTGAACGCCCCATCCTAGCTCGAATAGATTCATCAAACTTCCTTGGGACAGTTCCTTTAGTTGAATCGTAAACAACCTTGCAAAATTTTTCAGTATGGCCTAGCAGACCACAAACGAAACATACATTAGGTAATCTCTCATACTTAAAACTTAGCATGACCCAGTCCCCGCCTTGTCGCTTAATCTTCATCTCATGTTTAATGATCTTTTTAACATCCACCGTCACTCGAATTCGCATATAGTCATGCCAAATGCCAATGAAATTGTTTGGATCAGACTTTACAAACTCGCCTAAAAAACTCCCGATTGTCTGGGCAACTTTTTCAGACATAAACCCCACCAGAAGTTGGTGAACCTGCACCTAAAATTCAACCTTATACAAAATCATAGATTCCGGGTGATCAGTCGAACATAATTTTTTAAGCAGTAAGAGTTGATTGTCAAACGACCATGGACCATCATCAGGTACCCTTTGCATATCCCTTTCATGAAAAAACTGAAAAATAAATCTGTTATGATCAATATCCTTAATATAAACCCCCATAACAGGTCACCACAGTGATGCCAATGTATCCTTCATCGACTGTGCATGAATTGGTTTCTTCGTTAAAAAACTACCTACCAAACTCAAGCGAACATCAATCACTCCTTCAAGATCCGCTACATCAATGACCACCCCTTCTTCCTCCGACTCTTTGATGGTCATTTGGTGACATTTTTTATTAATCATATTTATCTCTGCAGGCTCCATCGAAACAAAGAAACAGGCCCGAAAGCACAAACTTTTGAAAGATCGAAAATCTACTTGTCAAAGACAAGACAGAGAAAACTTGTCAAAGACAAGACCTCATTGTACACCTTAATTTGGAAAGCTTTTGTTTAGTTAAGGAGTGATGTTAATGTGTTAGGTTAATTAATTAGTTTAGTTATTAGTTAAGTTAATTTATTACTTGGTTAAGTTATTTTATTAGGGTTAAATAATTATAGTAAATCCTATATTTAAAAATATCAAAAAAAATTTTAATTTTTAATTTAAAAATGCAAATCCCACAAAGCCACGTGAATATGACGTGGTAATGTGAGACCAACGTGGATAATAAAATATTATAAATATTTGCTGACATGACAGAAAATTGAATTTTAATGTAAATGATAAGAGTTTAACCCTGCGTAAAAAATTTGTTGGAGGATTTTAACCCTGGGTAAAAATTGACCTCCTTGTCTCGCACCAGCCAGAGGCCAATGGTCTTTTCAGATTGTCGTCCCTCACCTCCATTTTTTGGCTGGAAAGTTCCACGCTTTTGCTGATGGCTTGACCTCCGCTATATTTGTCGTCATAATCTTCTGATCTCGAAAGGAAAAGCCTCTCAAGTGTTAAGTCTTTCTGTTGCCAATCTTTATCTATGTCTATCTGTTTTCTGTTTCATTGCATAAAGTCTCGATCTTTATGGTCTTACAGTGACAAATCTTATTTCAATTTCTTTTTTATTTTGGGTCTTTGAGGTCAAGTTTTGGGAAGAATGAATTATTATGCTAGTAGACAGAATATTGTTGGGTTGAGGTCAATTTCTTCTGTTACTTTTGTTTTTCACATATAATTTGTTGATGATTTTATTTTTTAAAGTTGTTTATTTTCATTTAATTGCGTAAGATTTGAGCTTAGCTGCGTCATTTCCTGCTTTTGACCCAATTAATGTTGAAAACATTGTCTTGAACTGTGTAGTTGTCTTCATAAATGTGAAACATAGGGGGATACTTGAGAGTCGCTGAGTGATAATTTATGAATAAAGCAGTCATCTTTTGATAGGGGAGTGAATTACTGAAAATTCCTAGGTGATAATGATACTTGTTTAAAGGTACATTCTGGTTCAGTTTGATTCATCCCAACTTTTGGTTTGCTTTTGCCATCTATATGTCATTTCCTTGCATATCATGACGCATTTTAGTGCTCGTTATTGTGATGGGATGTGTGTTAGCTTGTTGCTATATTTAGTTACCTTACTGCATTTGTGTCCTTAGTTATACTTGTGTGGTTTTGTTATGAAACATGGCTTGATTTCAGTTGGATTGTTTATCATCTTACTTCTTTTGGGGACCTATTCCTGGGCCGTTTACTAAATATGACAACTAGGTGCAACATTCATTATAACCGTCTTCCTACTGATGAAGATGGTGATCATGACAATGGCACTAAAAGATACAACCCTCGATTTGATTATAGTCCTGGATCCTTTGACAAAATCCCAAGGAAATCCATAGCCCTTGCATTCTGTCTGCTCTTTCTTGGATCAATACTTTTGTTTCTTTCATACTTCATTTTATCTGGACATATGGGAGGAGAGACATCCCAAGTATATGGTCTCTTTGGCCCTGGAATCCTTACTTTTTTGCCAGGTAAAATTAATGGACAAGTAATTTACTAATATTTGTGCTTACCTGAATTGCTATGGTTGTAAATACAGGTTTTAAATGCGTGCACTTTGTTTAGTTCTCTGTGCTATGGTAAATGATCTAGTGTAAAAGTAGAGAACATGGATAGTTCACCAATGTTAATGACTATTATGCAGTTGAATATATATGCTGGAGACTGAAGTTTATGGCTTGAAAGGGTAATTTTCCCTGAATGAATTTGATGAGTGTAATCTTCTGCAGTGATAATATACAGGATGAGATGGAGAAAATTTCTAGACATGAATAATTATGATGCTCTTGACACAAAGAATTGGATATTGAAGTGTAGGTGGGAGGAGTGGAATAATTGTTAAAGGGATTAATTATACCCACAGAGCCACTCCTCTGCAGTTAGCTTAACGGGAGGATTAGCCATCCAAGGGCCAGATAAAGATGTAGAACTGACAAGCCCAGATGGAACAATGAAGTTAATGAAGTGGTTTGAACAACTGGATTTTTTGTATCCTTAGCTTTTGACGTGTTGACATTTGGGCACGAGATGCTTGTGTCTGTTTGTAATTTGCCATTATATTGAAAAAAGTTATCTATTTCCTTTTTAATACCTTGCTTATGAGTCATGCAATTTTGGGTTCTGATTCTGAATGCTGCTTTTCTTCTGCAGGATTTTATGAAACTCGAATAGCATATTATTCATGGAGAGGTGCTAAAGGATGTCGCTTTTCTTCTATTCCAAGTTATTAGAATCTACCAACCTAATTCTGTAGCTGCTACTTCCAGCTTATGGATTTGATCAAGGAAACTCGGAAGCTACTGTACAGAAGTGCATGTTCTTTTGTAGAATTCAAGTTATTATAAGCCTCCCCTGTTTCTACTGTACTTTTTACCCTTTCAGATTCTCTGTTCTTTCAGGATAAACATGTTTATTTTCTCGTAGCTTCTGGGGTAAGAGAGGATGGGACTGCTTACACTTGATTCTTCTAACTCAGAAAGTGTTTCTCTTTAAGCAACTCTTGTAGGAAATTCTTGTTACTAACTTGCCAAACTTAACTGCTAAGGGGGAAATGGAAAACAGGCACATATCTTTCGTAGTGTGTGTAAAGCGGGGTTTTTGCCAATGATGTATTACGAAAACAGACTATTTAACTGCTAAACAGCTTAAACTACCTCATCATATTAAGTAGTTCATGTAATCATTCTTATATTCATTGATGACTAGGCTTTGAGAAGGATATCTTATCCTATTGTCAAAATCACTACATTGTTTCCATATCAATTCTTCAATAGTTTGGAATTTACTTTCTGTCACTTCTAATAAGGAAACAATTTACAAAACCAAAGCCCATTGCCATTTTCTCCTAATTACGTTTTGTGCGTTTTTCACCTATAAATATAAATATATATTAAAACCATAAAAATAAAAAAAATTATTCACCTTTCTTATGAAATTTAATTCCTCCTGGCCACCTATTTTTTTTGGGTAAATTTATGGATAGCAGATTATAATTATACATAAGAAAGAAAAGGGCAATGTGTTGTATTTACTTTCATTGTGAAAAGACGAAAATACCCTAGGAATCTGAATTGTAATTCACAAGAGTGATGGTCTGCTCATTGTCTTGTTTCTCTTCCCTCCACCTGCTCTCCATGGTGAAAGATTCCACGATTCTGGTGTTGGCGTGACCTCATTTCTCTCTTTATCATTTCGATTCGCTGATCTGTTTTTGAGAAAACCCAGTTCCGTTCTCCACCGTCTCCGTTGATTTTGTGAGTTTTTCTTCGCCCCATTCTGTTGTACCCCCTCTTTCTATTTTCAATTCTTAAATTTTCGATCTTTATGGCCTAGGAATTGCAAATCTTACATCAATTTCGTTCCTTTTTCTGAGATCTTTCTTGACTGTTCGGAAATTCTCAATTTTTAGGCGTCCACAAATTTTGTTGGATTCTTTCATTTTAGGGTTAACAAGGTTAATTTCTTCGGGTGACATTTTTTTTGCTCCTGCTATATATATTGTGTATGGTTTCATCTTTTAGATTTTGTTATTGGTACTTAATTACGTAAAGTTTTAAATTTGGTTGCTTCACTTTGTTTCTGATGTGTGGCTATTCGATGTTAGTCTCATGAAAATTGGAGCGTCATGGTTGCTTTTTTAAGGGAGAGATGACTCTCAGGGCTTTGCTTTTGTGAACTTGGTCTGGTACACCGTATTGAGGCTGTCTGTACTTTAGTAACTACGGTTTATATAGCGCTAGCATTATCTGTTGCTTCTTCTTTCTCTAGTTCATGTATGCCCCATACAACTAAAATGAAGTAAGAAAATTATTTTTCTGTAGTTTATTAAATTTGGTAAATCACAGCTAAACTTTACTTTCTTGTTGCTGAACTTCCTTGCATTTGGATCAGGAACAATGGATGGGTCAACTCACCGGGGAAGTAGTGGTGCAGACATGTATTTATCAAATTACAAGCTCGGTAAAACTCTCGGAATTGGTTCCTTTGGCAAGGTGAAAATTGCAGAGCATGCATTGACTGGCCACAAGGTTGCTATCAAGATTCTAAACCGTCGAAAGATAAAAAATATGGAGATGGAAGAAAAAGGTATATGTTGTGCGGGATATTTCTGATACTTGATTGTTTGAGGCTATTATAACTTTTCTATTTATGACGGTTTCAAATTTGTTTATGTTTCTTTTTTCTAGTCCTTTTTTGCCCCCTCCAGTCTGAATAATGCATGAAATGATCATTTAGTCACCTTCCTCCCTTTGCTGATTTGAAATTATGAAAGCAATTATCTTTAAGTTGAATTTGAAGCGATAGACTGAATGGAGAATACATTGCTGAGGTTTCTGTTAAGTCTTCTGTTGTCACAGTTGCATGTGGAGACATGTTTCTTTTTTCTATTTCGTTGATTTATGTTGAGTGGTGCATTTTGCTTTGGTTTCTGTTAAGTGGTTACTGTGTTCATTATCGCTACTTCTTGTTGCAGTGAGAAGAGAAATAAAAATCCTGAGATTATTCATGCATCCACACATTATTCGACTTTACGAGGTGATAGAAACACCTACAGATATTTATGTTGTTATGGAGTACGTGAAGTCTGGAGAGCTCTTTGATTACATTGTGGAGAAGGGTAGGTTGCAAGAAGATGAGGCTCGCAAATTTTTCCAGCAGGTAGAGTTGTCACAATTTTACATTGGTTTCTGACATGGTCTATGGGCATTTAGAAAATTCAATATTATGAAGCAAAACTTTGTCCCTGTGCAGATAATTTCTGGAGTAGAATATTGCCACAGGAATATGGTTGTTCATAGAGACCTTAAGCCTGAAAATTTGTTGTTGGATTCTAGACGGAATGTTAAAATTGCTGATTTTGGCTTGAGCAATATAATGCGAGATGGCCATTTCTTGAAGACAAGTTGTGGAAGTCCAAATTATGCTGCTCCAGAGGTATTCTGTTGTCTTGACATTGGATGGTCTTGTAGATGTTTTAGCAGAACTTGTATATATGCCCTAGTACTTGTTTTGAAGTATGCTCTTCTTAATCCAATTATTGTTCCTTCCTTTTTGCCCCATTTGTAGGTTATATCTGGGAAATTGTATGCTGGGCCTGAAGTAGATGTATGGAGCTGTGGCGTCATACTCTATGCTCTTCTTTGTGGCACCCTTCCTTTTGATGATGAAAACATTCCTAACCTCTTCAAGAAAATAAAGGTATTAGGAATTTTAATAACTGATTTGGCTTCTATTGCCAGCTCTTCCATGACTACAGATTTGTCCATTTCCTTTGAAGTTTAATATTAGGAGCATTGTGAGAAGTTTTGCTTCATGCTGACTAGCGTGTACTTTTGTCACTGGTTTTCAGTTCCATTGGTTTACTTCAGTTTGGAAAAGTAAACCTATTACTTTCTTCATGGAATGTTGGCCACCAATCTTCTTCTAAATTAGTAAAGCAAGTCGGTTGGGACTTTGTTCTTGTCTGATATAGATGCCATTTGGTACAGCATAGTTCTAAGATTTGAGTTGCAAATGTTGCCCACAGGCCACAACTGTAAATAGTATGTTATGACAATTGGAGGATGACACCTCAATTGTGCAGCTCAAACAACAGTGATTAGAGAAAAAACAGAAAAGATGAAGGAAATGTGGAATTTAATATTTCTTGGTTTCTCTTTTTTTTTTCTTTTAAAAGTTTTCGCAGTTGCTGAGATAAGTTCGACATGGTGTTTTTAATGACTAATCTCAGTATTTTACATTTTCTCTTCTAGTTATTTTGGTACTTATATTCTGGATCTGATTTATATATTGCATTATTTTGTGAGCATGTACTGGAACCTAATATGTCCTGACTCTTTTGACTCTGTCTTTTAGGGTGGGATATACACTCTTCCTAGTCATTTATCACACGGTGCAAGAGATCTAATTCCACGTATGCTAGTTGTTGATCCAATGAAGCGAATGACTATACCTGAAATCCGCCAACATCCATGGTTCCAAGCTCGCCTTCCACGTTATCTGGCCGTTCCCCCACCGGATACAATGGAACAAGCTAAAAAGGTGTAATATCTTTGGATATATTCCTTACTTTCTCTGGTGGTAATGCGTCATAACATTATGACCTGAGGATGTTGACTTGTTTCATTCTACTTTTCACTATGTGAATAGATGGTTTCCATGAGGTCTAGTATTAGACGGACAGTACTTTTGCTTGTGGTGGTTATGTTCATTAATTGTGATGCACTCCCTCTACTTTTGCATGCAGCAAGATACTGTCTTTTGTTGTGTGTATTGCCATACACCTTTAATCAGGCCTAAGCTCATCAATTGTGATGCACTCCCTCTACTTTTGCGTGCAGCAAGATACTGTCTTTTGTTGTGTGTATTGCCATACACCTTTAATCAGACCTAAGCTACTTATCTTAGCCACATGTCTGCATCTTGCTTTTTGACTTCCTCTATTGCTTTTCTGTGTTCCTTTTTTTGTAATATTAATGAAGTGATACATTTCTTTTTTCAAAATTTGAATTTTCAGGCCTCAGCAATGAGAGGATTTTGTTCTTTTGGTAACTTGACCTTAGTGAAAGCTATTGATCTTCAGAAGACAATATCAAAATTTGGATTTTAGGCTGAAGCCTTCTAGGTTTTATTATAAATTAATTGGTGTTTTGTTTTGTTAAACGTAGAAAGAAGAAAATGACCGGCATAGAGGTGTAATTTGATCTAGATGATGTCCAATTTGTTCGTATGTACTTTTTGTTCGTGCAGATTGATGAAGAGGTTCTCCAGGAAGTGGTCAATATGGGATTTGACAGGAACCAATTAATTGATTCTCTTCGTAGTAGAATACAAAATGAGGTTTGGACATTTAAGGACTCTTTGGCATAACCCTTCCCATATCTTACTACCTTTATGCTTAAGGTGATCATTGTTTTTTAATCTTTAATCTTACTACATTTCAGGGTACTGTTGCATATTATCTCTTGTTGGACAATCGGTTTCGATTATCCAATGGCTATCTTGGAGCTGAGTTCCAAGAAACCATGGTGCGCGGACTTTCTGAGGTTATTTTAGGATAAAGATCTCTTATCAGCAACATAATACAATGTTACAATATAATCTGAACTTAATTTTGATCTTCCGATAGGCATTATTTGTAAATATTCACATTGGTAAATATCAAGATTTGGCAGCAGTATGGGCCCCTTTTTCTTAAGGGCTTTGGTTTTTTTAGGTGGACACTGCTCTAGATGTTTACTAGGCTGAACTTCCTTAGTAATATAGCATGCCTATCTTGTCAATGATTTTGCTATTTGATTGGTTGTTATTTTATGTTTTTCTTCATGTTTGCATTGGTTTTAACTCTTTACTTATGTTATTTTCTAGGAAACTGGTTTCAACCGTATGCATCAAAATGAACCTACTTCTCCTGCTGTTGGACACCGCCTTGGTGGATTCATTGACTATCAAGGAATGAGTTTGAAAACACAATTCCCTGTTGACAGGAAGTGGGCTCTTGGACTTCAGGTAATTCTCTATTTGTTTAGGCTGTGCTGTGTGGGGCTGGGATCTGAATGTTTGTTTTGCAATTTGTGCCGTATCATTTTGAATGGTAGGACAAAGAAAGCTTTCTGTGGGAGAATATTATGGTCTTCACGAAATCTGATGTATACTTTTGTACTCATTGCTGTTTGAGAGATCTAGATATCTGTTTCAAGTATTTTCAGTTTATGAAATATGGTACCATTGTCTGTATTTATGTTACTTGTGACCATCAACAAGCTAACAAAATTTGTTGCCTTCAACTTCTGCAGTCTCGAGCCCATCCTCGAGAAATAATGACCGAAGTTCTCAAAGCTCTCCAAGAATTGGATGTATGCTGGAAGAAAATAGGTCACTACAATATGAAATGCAGGTGGATTCCTGGGAATCCTGCCCAGCTTGAAGACATGTTCAATGATCCAGTGCACAACAATAGTTTTTTCGGGGACGAATCCACAATCATTGAGAATGATTGTGTCATTAAGCCACCAAATGTTGTGAAGTTTGAGGTGCAGGTAATGCAGTAATCCCATTGTCTCATTATGAATTTCTGCATGGGTAAGACTGTCACAAGGTAGGGATTGAAAGCTGGATAAGAGGTATTGTTTGTTGATTATGAAGTCTTTTGATTTCTAGTGTTTTGCAAAAAAATATTTGCTCTTTTATTTTGGAATGAAAACCTGTATGATGCGTGGCTGATGCATAATCCCCATTATTTTTCACAAACTCGTACCTAACATATATATGTTGTTGCCATGTTCTTGACAGCTTTACAAAACTCGTGAGGACAACAAGTACTTGCTTGATTTGCAAAGGGTGCAGGGTCCACAATTTCTGTTCTTGGATCTTTGTGCTGCTTTCCTTGCGCAACTTCGGGTCCTTTAAATGGGAATGATAGGCTCTCAAGAAGACGTGACTCGATCCAAGTTATTCCTGTGAATAAGAACTTAGGATGTATATATGATGTCATTCAGTTTTTGAGTCTTTTGGTTACTGTTTAACTTTCACCCCATGTTTTATCTGGGTTATTGATTATTAAAGCCAACAACCAATATAGCAGTTGGCAGAATCACGAACAATCTTGATTTTGGCATTCTACCCGTGTTTCACTAGGTATATCTTAATATTGTCGTCCAATCTGCTGAAAGGTTTTCAATCTTTTGCTTTCAGCAAGTTGTGCCCAATTGTCCTTCTATCTTTTAGTTTTGAAGTTTCTCTATGCTCAGGCATCAAGTGTAATGGATACCAGAGGATGTTCAAGTTGTTAGAATATGCAATAGCCTTAAGGAGCTATATTGCTCATCTCAGAAAGGGTGGAGAGAAGTTATTTTACCGATGCAGGGTTAACCATGACATGCGGGAAGAGCTTTTATTAGAAATGAAACAGTTGGGACAATGTTGACGTCGAGGTTGATGAGCATTCTTTCCTTTCTTAAGCTAGGATTGGATTTAGATGCATTGGCTTCTGTCATCGAAAGGCTTTTTGTTCTTAGTACTTTCTGAAACAGTGGACTGACTAGTTACTGAGCCAAAATGCTCCGCTTCAAACTGTTCAAAACCAACAAACTTTGGATTTGATTCCCCAGTTCTTAAATCATCTTATTCTCAAACTACCGTTTGTAATGTATGATCAATTAGTATGGTTTCTTTTCTTTATCTTAAATGAGCTCGCATTGTTAGTGTTCCTGTTAATCTGCAAAAGTATGTTTACATATATATATTTAAGGTTGATGAAAACATGTTGGCACGTCTATATTTCTGTGAAAAACACAGATCAAATTCTTTGACAAACAAAAAATCACACATTTAGCATTAACTGGTTTCAGTGAAGAGCAAATGGATGCAGAAGAACACTTGCTGTACTTTGAGCCCTTAACACAACCACAATGTTCCATTTCCCTGAAACTGTCATACTATGTCTATACACAGACTATTGCTGAAATCCTCCAATCATGAGCCCACTTCCTCTTTGATCTTAAAACGAAATTATGAAACGAAATCTATCTTCCAGGATTCCTGCAGAAAGCTGGTCATGTTCCCATCTTTTACTTCTCTTTCTGGTTAATAACTCATTAAAAGAAAATAATTGCACAAGTCGAGATTGAAAGAGAAGTATGCAAGCAACCTCCTAAATGCTTTCATCCCAAATGAAGCAATCAGATGTTTCACCTTCAATTTAAGTTCCCTCTTACTCGAACAAGAGAAAGGATGAGCGTAATTGATTATAGAATGTCTACACGTGATCTGTTATTTCATATAATCTCTAAAGAAAGTTAAGATTTGAATTATGACATCTGTGACTTGAGCATCAAACAATTGTGAAAGATTCTCCCACTGTTTTTGAGAACGTGAAGGTAAACTACCCCATGCCACTGCTGCTCAATTCTCGCATTCTTTAGCTAACAAAGCATATCGGTGGTAGATCAAGGGAGCTCCATAGTGATGATTCACCATCATTGACAAGAGAAGAAGAGGACGCAGATGACTCCATTTTAAGTGAGTTTTGCAGCTTCTCCTCCTGTTTCTTCTCCATTGCATCAACACCTGTTTCTTTTGCTTTCTTATCTGCCTCTTTGTTCTTGTTGCATTCATTTCGTAGATTGGATAGTTGATTTGATCTATCTCTACCCTTTTCATTCCCTGATCTAAACTTCAACTTTAGGCACTCGGGAATCCCATTGAATGCATACAGCGAAGCTGAGAACTTCCTTTCATATTTCATCCTTTTCATGGCTGCTCTAAGCATTGAAGGCTCATCTCCATCATTTTCAGGTTCTACTACGGGCTCCTCAATTTCTTCAGCAATTTCGAAAGGAGAGTAGTAATAGGACGATCCAAGATCGTCCAGGAAATGGAAATCCAATTCCCCCATCTTAATCCCTTCATCTTCTTCTTCTTCTTCTCCATCTTCTTCTCGTCCACGTCCAAAGTAATTGTCATCAGCACTAGAAGACTGTGCTAAGTCACTCCAGTTATAGTCAAATTCCACATCTCTCTCTGCATGACCTTCTTTATCAGTTAAAAGTGATTTCAGACCACTTGCCATGTACTCAACAGCACTTGCATTAGCACTATAGATGTTATCAGTGCAAGTCCAATTGTGTTCAGGATCACTGAGGGAGTCAGCATATTGGTTGTCCGCGAAATCTGTTGTTCCGTGCCTGTATTCCTCATCCAGTTCTTGCTTTTCGAGCTGATTGACAGGCAGAGAAGTTGGAAGAGAAGCAGAAGAGCTGTTTCTTTCTCTGAGCCTTTGGAGGAGAAGGTTTGTGATCTTTGAAGGAAGAGCTGGAGTTGTTGAGGAAGTTGGAGAGCAAGGCCAGAAATTTGTTCTTGTATTGGCACCTCGAAGCAGGCAAGCAGCTTCATCGTAGGCTCTTGCAGCTTCTTCGGCAGTATCAAAAGTTCCTAACCACACCCTTATTTTCTGAATGGTATCCTTTATTTCAGCAACCCATCTTCCTGATGGCCTCTGCCGGACTCCTACGAATCGCTTTCTAGCTCTTCTGGCTCCTCCTACTGTTGCAGCTGCTGCAGCTTCCTTCACCATCTCTTCCCAAGCCATGGTTCCATCGCTCGAGTTTTTGTCCTCCACATTTTCACCAACTTTTCTCTTCCTTCCCATATCTTTGTTGCTATTGTCTAGTAAGTTAGTGTGTGTTGAGTTTTGGGTTACAAAGTCTTCATCTATAGACTATACTTTGTTGGTTTCAGTTTGCACTGGTTTAAGTTGTGTTGGTTTGATCTGGTGCACTTATATTATATGGGAAGATTTGGAGATGATGTCAAAAGAGAAAGGTTCACTGAAAAGGTCTTATTCCGTGTTTATACATATTTGTCTTTTATTTTTTTTCCCCTCTTCAGGGTTTTGGCCTCTTATCAAACCATATGGAGGTTTCTCCTACATGATAATAGAACAATACTAAATGGAAATAGAGTTATGTAGTTGCAATACTTGTGACATCAGCAACGACCCAGCCAAAGTTATATATCTTAATTCTAAGACTGAATTGGTCTTTCCACCAAATTCAATCACCCAAGATATTAAAGTAACACAACCTAGGGCTGATTTTCAAAGCAGCAGATTCCCCTAAGCCAGCAAAAGACTTGCTTTGGAGTTATCACTATCATGAAAGGGACTGCTTATAGCTCTTCTACTTGTTACCATATACTAAGCAAATGCATATGCATTCCATCAATTCCTAAACACCAATAACTCCACTCCACTCCACCTCTATTTAGTTAATAAGAGCTTCATAAAATAACCTATTTTTAGTATTTCAAACTTTTAATTATTGAATCTTATATTAGAACTTGTATATATTGATGTCCTTAGCTTAAATTCAAATTCAAAGTGACATTGGCATAATTCAAATTGAGCATATAATGGTGATCTACATGTATATTCCATCTAAAACATCTCTTAGAGATATTAATAACATACTTAACAAAGGTTGATGAATACATTAGAAAATTTAGTAATTGAAGAGTTGAAATGGCAAAAAAAGAATTAAATATTGTTTATATATATATGAAAATACCCAATTGATCTTCTAGGCATCTACCTCTCTCTATATATAGCTATGACAATGATATGCTTAGACTGATTTATGAGATATTCATAATATTGTTTCATACCAGTAAAAAAATGATATTTCAAAATGTTGGTACCATATCGATAACAAATACTGGTCAGTATCGGCTATTTTGTTAGGTATTAGTCCGTTCGTAAAATTTGTAAATTTGAAAAGTTGGGTACGAAATTGAAAAAGAAAAAGAGTTAGTAACCCTAGAGCCAGTCATGGTAGGAACCCATTACCTTACCTCTCCTCCACTCCACTTCCACCACTGCTCTCTCACCGGCCAACACTCTCCATCCTTACCAATAGCTTCCCATTGTTAGTTCGTCACCTACGATAATTCTCGACTTCTCAGTCCTCACTCACCATCATCATCTTTTCATTGATTCCAACAACTCGTCAACAATCCAACATCAATCCACACTCCACAATCTATGGTTCGCAAGAATCCAGCTCTTCATCAGTTCATCGCCAGCTCACTACTCCTCCTTAGATAACCAGTCAACTTCACCTTACTCTTGAGTCTTGACTTGATAAACATATACATATCTTCATGCAATCTCACTAGCATAGATATGATTTTCTCTTTGATATGTATTTATTTAGTATCTCATTTGATTTTAACTTATATATCTCATTGATCTTCAATATCTTATTTGTTATTATTATCATATATGAAAATATGTATAAATATATGTAAAAGCTATTCAACAAAATACATAAGCAATATAATACAATTGCATATCAATTGCATTCTTCTTCTATTCTTTCATAGTATCAGAGCCTATACACTAGTCCTATTACTGAGCTACACATTCAAGCCAATAATCATTTTCTCAAACACGTATCTTGCATACAAAGACAGCAGAAACCAACACACAAAACATCTTTTTTTTTCCAGAACCAATACATTACAAACCAAATTCCTTAATGGCCAGCCTTACTTCCCCCACATTACCATTCAATCAGATTACAAACTTCCTAACCACAAAATTAGATTCTTTAAATTAGCTCATTTGATGTAACTAAATACATGCCATTCTTGTCACCTCTGATCTAATTGGCTATGTTGATGGATCTGTTTTACCACCTCCTGTCACTCCAGATATCGAATCTTCAGAATACCTCAAGCAGCAAAAGTTTAATCACTAATCCTCCAAGCCCAGACCCACTCAAACCCACCAGCATCACAACCAAGCCTTTTCTTGCTAATCACATACCTATTTTAGGCCCAATAAATCTTCCCCTCAATGTCAAATTTGTTGGAAATAGGGTCATATTGTTGCACCATTGTCGTTTTTGATATTCTGAATCTCGAAATTGTCAACTTTTGACCCCTACAGACCCTAATAAATTATCCACTGCTTTCACTGCCCTTAACATTACCAAATCTTTTGATCCTTCAACTGTCACTTCCAACACTCTTGCAAAATGGCTACCTGACACTGGTGCTACAACTTACATGACTCCTGACCCTCAACTTATCGAATCCTCAACACTATACAATGATTCAAATATAGTGATTGTCAGCAATGGAACTCTTCCTATTTTTCTCTATTGGTAACCTCACATTCTCTATTAGATCTCTACACCTTAATGACATTTTAGGTGTTCCTAATCTTACTGCCAATTTGCTTTTTGTAGCTAAATTTGTTAAGGATAATTCTTATCTCATTGAATTTAATCCCTTTGGTTATATTATGAAGGATCTCCATACTAGGATAACACTTCTCGCGGGTACCATCCATAATAATCTTTATTCATTGAAGATTCCAGTCAATTTCACAAATCCAATAGCTCTCCACACCACCTTTACTCCACTTCAATTATGGTATCAGCGTCTTGGTCATCTTGGTCCCACTACACTCTCTAGGTTATATCCTTTTTTAAATATCAAATCTCATGTAATAAAACATTGTACCTCTTATCTTTACGGAATAAATACTCGTCTTTCATTTCCCTTATCTTCTTGTGTTTCAAATAAGCCACTACAAATTATCCATTGTAATATTTGGGAGCCATCTCCATCCCTTTCCTTCTCTGGCTTTCGTTATTTCATTCTTTTTATTGACGATTTCAGTCGATATATATGGATTTATCTTTTTACCCATATATCTCAAGCCCTTTCCTGCTTTCAGACATTCAAAGCTCACTCTAAAAACCTTTTTTCAACCTCTATAAAAACTTTTCAATGCAATGGAGCTCCTGAACTTGTCAAACGTCTGTTCGCTAATTTTCTTACTACCCATGACATTACTTATCGTATTTCTTATCCTCATACCCCACAACAAAACGGGATTACCAAATGTAAAATTTGTCACCTTACTAAAACTAGTCTCACACCTCTTATTCATGCCTCACTTCCTAAAGCTTTTTGGTATAAAGCATTCTTTACAACTGCCTTCCTCATAGATCTCTTACCAACTCCTTTTCTCCATAACAAATCCCCCCATGAAATTGTTTTTCTCACAAAGCCCAACCTTTCTCACCTTCGGGTCTTTGCGTGTACTTGCTTTCCATTCATTGGATCCACACGTACAGACAAACTTGAACTAAAGTCTACAAAATGTGTCTTTCATGGGTATTCTCCTAATTATAAAGGCTATCGCTGCCTTGACCCTATTACCTCTAAAATATATATTTCTTATCATGTTTGTTTTGTTGAAATCTACTTTCCCTATACTTGTTGCTCTCCCTCTCCTATCTCAAGCCCTTCATCCTCCATCATCTCCTTACCCTTACCTATGCTTCCATTTACAACCTCATCTCCCTCAACACCTCCTTCCTCTCCACCCTCTCTCCTACATCATCCCATGGTCACTCATACCCGTGATCAAACTTGTATTCCTTACACTTTCTTTGATTATGTCACTTACTTTACCCATACACACACTCCTAATGATCCTGATCCCCCTTTTTTCACTCAAGCCAACGAGTTTTTGCATTGGAGCCAGGCCATGCTTGACGAGTTCAGAACTTTTATCGCAATGACACGTGGACTCTTATCCCTCCGCCACCAAATGCTAATCTTGTTGGTTGTAATAGGTCTTTCACAAAAAATGAAATTTTGATGGCACTCTTGATTGCTATAAAGCTTGTCTTATTGCCAAAGGCTATCATCAGAATCCTGGTATAGATTATATAGATACTTTTAGCCCAGTTGTCAAACCTACTACCATCCGTCTCATCCTTACTATTGCCCTCTCAAAAAATTGATCAATTCGTCAACTCGATGTCAACAATGCCTTCTTTAATGGCACTCTTCAAAAATCAGTTTTATAACTAAATCTCTTGGCTTCATAGATACACATCATCCTTTTTATGTTTGTCACCTTCACAAAACTCTCTATGGTCTCAAACAGGCCCTCCGTGCTTGGTTTTATCGCCTCAGTTAGAAACTTTATGAAATTCACTTTGTCTCCACTAAATCTAACGCGTCACTTTTTGTTCACAATACCCCCTCCACTACTACCTTTCTTTTAATGTATATTGATGATATCTTGACTACAGGTTCTTCACCCTCATTCATCACCACCCTTATTTAATATCTTAACACTTCCTTTTCCATCAAAGAATTAGGACCCATCCATTATTTCCTCGATATTGAAGCTACCCACATAACAAATTGCCTTTTACTCACACAAACTAAATACACCAAAAAACTTCTACATCACACTTGCCTAGATCACTCCAAACCTGTACTCATACCAATTACACCCACTTTTCCTCTTTCAAAAAATCATGGCATTTCTCTTCCTGATCCTACTGAATATCGGAGTACTATTAGTGCTTTACAATATCTTTGCCTTACTTTGCCTGACATTCAATTTGCTGTCAACAAAGTTTCTCAGTTTCTACAGTGTTTTATCGACATTCACTGGACCGCGGTGAAACAGATTATCCACTACCTTCGATCTACACCCTCTTCAGGTATACATTTAAACTGAACTTCTTCTCTTACCTTACATGCCTATTGTGATGCTAATTGGGATGGTTGTCTTGATGATCATCGTTCTACCTCCGGCTATTGTATTTTTCTTGGGTCTAATCTCATCTCTTGAAGTGCTAAGAAATAACCTACTGTTGCTAGATTAAGCACTGAAGCCAAATATAGAAGTATTACTCTTGTCGCTGCTAAAATCTATTGGATTAAATCCATTTTGAGTGAAATTGGCATCTTTGATGTTACACCTACACTCTGGTGTGATAATCTTGGTATCAAGTTGTAGACATCATGACTAAAACATTAGCTTCATCTGCTTTTCATCACCTTCACAGCAAGCTCACCGTTTTTGCCCATAGTGAGCTTGAAGGGGGCTGATAAACATATACAGATTTTCATGCAATCTCAGATAAACATATACAGATCTTCATGCATTCTCACCAGCATAGATATTATTTTCTCTTTGATATGTATTTATTTTGTATCTTATTTGATTTTATCTTCTAAACCTCATTTGATCTTTAATATCTTATTTGTTATTATTATCAGATACGAAAATATGTATAAATACATGTAAAAGCTATTCGGCAAAATACACAAGCAATACAATACGATTACATATCAATTGCTTTCTTCTTCTATTCTTTCATGACTCTACTGCTTGTGCCTTGTGCGTATTATATATTGAAAATGTGAAAAAATAGTATTAGTTAGTTGCGTCTTGAGCAAAGTTGCGAGTACTTTATCGGTTATATCACTGGATTGGATTCTGATACGGTACTGTGTCGATATTGATCAGTATCGGATACTATTTTAGGTAATTTTTTAATTTATAGAATAGTCCTTGATTTTTTTTAAATTGCAAAATAGTTTATTGTCATATTGTACTGTATAACTTATAAGTTTACATAAACTCTATCTCCAAAAATCATAATAATAAATAATAACCACAATTAATATGAAATAATAATAATTTTCAAATATTTCTCATATAAATAATAACCACAATTAATATGAAAAAGGACAATCATCATCATACAAATATAAGTTTTAGAATAATACGAAATATTTAAAATATTACAATTTTATCATTTAAAAAATAATAATTACATCAAAACATCAAATAAAAAGAACAATAAATATTCTTAACTCTCAAATTATTACACTTTATTACAATAGTTTGTGATGAGAAAACAACCCACGTATAAGTAAAACCTGAAACAAAAACATGTACAATTACATTGCATATATAGAATTTAAAATATACATCAAATATAAGTAAAATTAAAAGAAGAGAAAAACCAAAAACCTGGAACTTCATTCAATCGTCTACGGGAGGATATTCACTATAACAACACTGTCCATAATTATCATTTGGTACAAAATTCTCGTCATTGAAAGGAGCCTCATTATTATTATCATTCAAATTCAATGTACCAAATGACATGTCAATACTTTACGATTCAAGATTATCTTCCAAGTCATTAACATACGTTAAACCCAATTCCTTAGAAAATCAATCCGCCAAAGGTTCGATATTATCAATGCAAATTGGATATGTTGAACTACTTATCCTATTAAGAGTCCTAGTAAATAATAATATTTAATTATTAGAAATTTATAACAAACCATATTGAAATTATTAATGATAATAACATACCTTTCCCAAAACTTTAAATTTTAACAAACGAAGACCAAGTAACTCATTCTCTTATGCTTCAATATATTCATTTTCTTAGAATGGATGAATTTAAATATGTTCTAGTTCCGTTCACAGTCTGTTGTACTCACACATTAGTTTAAAATTCGAATTACAGACCTTTGCAATTCGGAAACACTACTTTCAAATTGATCCTACCAAAAAACTGTAAGTCGTAAGATAACAAAAGTAACGCTACAAACAAAATAAAGTGATAATTAATTTTTAACAAGCAAGAAAAAAGAAATAATTAATACCTGAAGAAAGTTTTGATCTTTGTCGAAGGGCAATTGATATTCCAAAATCCTCATAAGACTTCTTATAAAGCTCCATTTATGAGCATAAAAGATCTTGCATCATGTCATAGGTAAGAATTGTTGTAATAGTGAATAACATTCCTCTATTAACTTTAGCTTTCTTTGTAAAATCTGGTCTGAAATAAACATTAGGATTAAAAAATGTCCCCGCTGCAAACAACGAAGAAGAAAGTTGCCTTTCTCATCTTTCATTGATGACTGTAAGATACAGTGTGTACAAAGAAAGCCTACGTTTTATGTTGGCCTTGATTACTTCCTTCACTCTCTCCATAACATTAACAAAAAATCCTATGTTGCCTTTTCTTTACTATCAGCTAAGTGAAGCACCCTTAATAAAGGCTCACAAACTCGGATAACAAATATGCATTGAGACAAAATTTCACTATCTTTCAATATAATTATGAAAATCTCTAATCTAACATTAGACCTAGCATGTTAAGATGCAACCTATTTATCACTTCTACCAAACATTTGTCTTAACTCTTTCTTCATCGTAATAAAACACTAAAGCAATAAGAAATTTGTTGCAAATCTTGTCACAGTAGGATGAAATAAATTTTTACCATTGGTAAATTCCTTTCTCATTAAATTCAACACCCATGCACTGTTATAGATGAACTTGGTCACCTTTTTAGCTTTCTACATTGTCTCATCAATAATAGGAAAATACTTAAAATCCTTTATATTCTTCAGCATTAGGTCAATGCAATGTATAATATAAGAAATATAAAAAGAATAATTATACTTATTTTGTAACTTTCTTTCTATAGCTTTATAAGCAATATCATTGTCAATAATAAACTGAATAATATTTTCTAGCCCTACCTCATTCACAACTTCATAAAATATCTCAAATAAAGTATCAGTGTTCCTAATAAGGCCAGATGCATCAATATACTTAAAAAATGTTGAGTTATTTGCAGAATAAACTAAAAAATTTATAATAGGCTTATGTCTCCTATTTGTCCAACCATCACACACGAACCCATAAGTAGCCCAATCCATTCTTCTTTCTCCCAAATAACTTTTAATTTTAGAAACTAAGCAACTTAAAAGTTTACATATGTAGTTATCAATCGAAGGAGCTTTGTATCCCATACTGCAAGAGGTTATAACATCCACCATAGGTTAACAATAATAAGATTGGGAAGCATTAAATGGAACACTTATATCACATCACCATCTAGCCATTGCCACCTCTACATTATGAGTCGCATCTCTTGATTGCATGACACTATGAATTAAAGGTTGGACTCCAAAGTTGTTCATGGTGCAAAAAAATTAATCATTTATGGCATCTGTCTTCTTCTTTTCCTAACATAGCCTAGGATAAAATATTAACACTAGCACTACCATTACCACTACCACCTTCAACATTTTCACTATCATCACGAAAACTAGCAAACGAACTTCCACTATCAGTTTGATAATTCAATCTCTCCCTTCTATCTTTCTCGTGTTGATATTCTTTAAACAAAGTTTTCATTTACCATTTCACATCATGACTTACTTTTTTATAGGGTTCTACATCTTCTTTAACTATAGCTAAATGCCTCTTTAATCAGGTGATTCCTCCACCTTTCAAATGCCTATTACAAAACAAGTAAATAGTATGGTTTCTCATATCGAGGACCAATGTAATATGAGCCCAAGCTAGATCATTGTATCTTCCTAAAGCGATTTGATCATGAGTACTTGAACTTCTTCCCATTTATCTGTAAAAATAAATGAATAAATATATCAAAATAAAGAACACATAATTTCAATTATTCAACATACATAATCACACATTGCATTCATAAATAATTTCCATTTTCAACAATCACAAAACATATATAAACAATTTCCATTTCCAATAATTTTGAACAATTTCAATTCAATCATTACAAAACATATATAATAATTTCCATTTCCTATAATTCCCAGCAATTCTATTTCTAACAATTTTGAATAATTTCAATTCCAAGTTTCAAACATCATAAAACATACATAAATAATTTCCATTTTCAAATTTCCAACAACCAACAATTTCAACCATCACAAATTCACAATTTACAAAATAATGAAATATACATAAACAATTTACATTTCTAACAATTTTCATTTCCAAATTCACAATTTCAATTCAATCATTATCAAAAAACATAAACAATTTTCATTTCCAATAATTTTCTTCCAAAAATATATATAAACAATCAAATATAATGTAATTGCTTTTAAAATTTTAAGGTAAAAAATACACTCAAAAAATCGAAAATCCAATTCAATGTTGGGTTGGATCGGTTTGAATCTGGATATATTTCAAATCTAGCGATTCTGGGGTGACTGCGTGACTGTGACTATGACTGTGATTGGTGTGGTGGTGGTCGGACTATTACTATCGTACGGTGGTGGTCGTCAGATGGCTAGAGAGGGATTGGTGGCAACGGTGAAGAAGAGAGAGAGTGAGAGGGTGCGAGAGAAGAAAAACAAAGGAGAAGTTGCAAAGAGAACGTTAGGTTAGGGGACTGTTGCCGTCATGTGGTGGTGATTGCTAGACGGCCGGAGAGGGATTAGTGGCTACGGTGAAGAAGAGAGAGATTGTGAGAGGGAAGAAAACAAAGGAGAAGGAGAAGAGAATTCCAAAACACCTTTTTTTGTATCGTTTACATAACGAAATTCGTAATTATGGTCTTAACTGTTAGATGAAAGTAAAATCCATATCGATAGAGAAAGTAAGATGAGTTATATGTTGTGCTACATTTTTATTGAAAAATTGCTCTCTCTATCAATATGGTTCTATGTTATTTGTTGTTTGAGAAATAAATAGATGTTGTCTTTTTCATTAACAATTTAACATGGCTTATGTTGATTTGATTTGCTCATTTTTTGAGAATTTGATTGCATTTTTATTAACAATCAACATAAAAAATTACATATACTGATATGTTATGAATTATCCATTTTTATTAAATTAGAAATTTACTTTTTCAAAAGTTTAATAATATTCAATAATATTATAGATTGTGTTCGAGAAATGTTAATAATACTTCTTAATTATATTTCAATAGTTTCCTTAGTTAAATTAACAAATTGTTTTGTTAATTATGTCGATAACGCTAATTTAGAGTTTACGACTTGTAATTACTTAATAATTTTATCTTTAAGTTTATAGAAAAAATTTAAATTCATTTTTTATGCTACCATCACTAATTAAGAGGTGACAACCATAATCTTGTCTTCATTCATTTGAAGAACAATTAATTATAAAATTTAATGAACTATTATTTGTTTGTATAAATGATCTAAAATGATTGGACTTACTTATTTAAGTCCTTATATAAACTTATATGTAAATGCTAACCTTTGCGTGTTCAATTCTAACTTAAGGGTCATTTCATATTTACAAGCAATAAATGTACTTGCATTGGATATACTGCAATTGAAATTGATATGAGGTTATTAATTTAATTTTGATATATGTCTTCATTTATTTTACAAAAAGTATAGGGAAGTTTAAGTGCTCCTAATAATTTAGGCGCTTCAGGTTTAGGAAGATTCGATGATCTATCTTGGGCTCATCCTATATTGGTTCCTGAAATGAAGAACCATACTATTTATTTTGTATTGTAACAAGCATTTGAAAAGGAGAAAATCACCAAATTAAAGAAGCATTTAGTTGAGATCAAAAGTTAATGTGGAGCCTTGTAAGAAGGTGAGTTATAATGTGAAATAACAAATGAAGACTTTGCTTTAAGGGTATCAATATGAGAAAGATAGAAGGACAAAACTAAACTATAAAATTGGTAGTGAAAGTTCCTTTTGTGGTGGTCAAGTTGATAGTGGAGATGTTAAAAAGTGGTATTCTTATGTAACAAGAAATGAATGTTGCACCTAATATGAGAAAAAGAAGAAGACAAGTGTATACCTTTTTTGCATTACAAACAATTCCTAGAGTTCAAAATATGTAGTGAATTACAATTTAAAAAAGTGACTCATAATGTGGATATGGTAATGGCTAGATGTTAGTATGATTTAGGTATAGAATTAAATGCTACCTAGTCTTATTCTTATTAGCCTATGGTTGATGTTATTACCTCTTATGATCTAAGATACTATAGAGGTAAACTTTTGAATAGTTCAATTTATGAAAGAAATACTTGTGGATGTTTAATCATATCATATGGTTGGATAAATAGAAGATAAGAGCTTATTATTAATTTTTGTTTATTCTACAAGTGGACAATATTTTTTAAGTCTATTAACACATTTTGACTTGATAGAAATGCAGATACTCTGATTCAGATATTTGATAAAATTATGAATTGAGCCATAAAATACTGTTCAGTTCGTTATTGGCAATGATTTTGCTTACAAAGTAGTTGGATAAAGAGTGTAAGGCAGGTATGATTCTTTTTATTAGACTCCTTATGATGTACTTTGCATTGACTTAATGTTGGAAAATATAAGAGATGCTAGATAATTTCCTATTATTAAGAAAATTGTGCACAAAGTGAAAAAAGTGACCAAGTTCATCTTTAAACGTGTATGGGTCTTGAATTTAATAAGATTAGACTCCTTATGATGCATTTTGCATTGACTTAATGTTGGAAAATATAAGAGATGCTAAGTACTTTCCTATTATTGATAAAATTGTGCACAAAGTGAAAAAAGTGACTAAGTTCATCTTTAATCGTGCATGGGTCTTGAATTTAATAAGAAAGGATTTTATCAATGGTAGGAATTTGTATTGTCCTATGATTACAAGATTTATGACAAATTTCTTTTCACTTCAGTATTTTGTTAAGACAAATATTTACAAGTGTTAAGGAAAATATTTATAAGTGTTAAGTAAGTTGTATCTCAACATGCTAGGTCTAATATTGGATTAGATGTTTCTAGAATTATACTCGAAGATCATAAATTCTAGTCTTAGTGTTAAATTGTCATTCAATTTTGTAAGTTTTTTCTAAGAATACTTTGTTTGGCTGATAGTGATGAGAAGACAACCATATATTATTTTTATGAAGTTATATAGAAGGTGAAGGAAACATTCAAGGCTAATATTAATATAGGTTTTGTTTGTACACACCTTATCTTGTGGTCATTAATGAGAGATGAGAAAGGTAACTTTACTCTTTGTTGTTTATTGTTGGGACATTTTAGAACATTTTAGACCAAGTTTTATAAAGAAAGTTGAAGTTAATAAGGGAATTCATTAACTATTACAACAATTATTGCACATTAAATGATACAAGATCACCTAATCATACAAATGGAGGTTTGTAAGAATGGTTTTGGTGATTTTGAGATGTCTAATGCTATTCATTAAAGTGACATACTTAATCTAGGTATATATTTTTTCACTTTTGTTACTTATTAGAAATTAATCATCACATTATTTTGTTTATAATATCACTTTTGTTACCTTATAGTTGCTTGATAGGCCCAATTCAGAAGTGGTGTTCAAGAATTATAAAAGTTTGCAATTCAAATTCTGAGTCAATGTGTAAGTGTAATATGGTATAAAAGGAATTGGAGCACATTTGGATTAATCCATTATAAGAAAAGAAATAGATTAGAACATAAAAGATTAAATGACTTATTCTTTGCTCTATATAATTTAAAGCTTCGAGAAAGATATGTTATTATTATTATTATTAATTTGAATATATTTTTTGAAAATTTTAATCATTTGATATTATTTATTTACTAAGAATCTTAATAGAACAAGGAGTTTTGTAGATCTAATTTGTCTTAATCATATTGATCTTTTAGTGGATTGAGTTTATGAGAAATTGAGTTTGATAAATATGAGTGACTTGGAAGATGATCTTGGATGCAAAAGAATTGATATGTGGATTAGTGCAATGAATTTGAATGATAGTGAAAATGAGGCTCATCTCATTGATGAGGATTTTGTATTAAATGAGAATTGAAGTCAATACAATTTGAACAAATACTTGATTGAATGAAATTTCAAGTTTTTTCATTTCTTATCTTTTTTAATTTCACTTTTATTTGATGCTATGTTAAATTCTTTATATATGCAATACAAATATAAAACTCTTAATTGTAAATATTTTTATTTCATGTTTCACTTCTAATTGGTTGTGTTCGTCGACACAAATTGGTATTGAAATACTTATGGAGTCATGAAACTTTATTATTCTTTTTGTTTGATGTTTTAATGTAATTATTCATTATTATATGGCGTGTAATATTTTAAATAATTTATATTGTCCTTAATTATATATTTGTATAATTATTAAATGATCTCTTTTATATTAATTGTAGTTACTGTTTATATGTAAAATATGTGAAAAGTAATATCAACAAAAATAAATAAAATGTTGTTATTTAAAATTTTATTATTATAATTTTTTGAGACAAGATTAATGTAAAATTATAAATTATATAACAAACTATATTGAATGATTATTTTGTAACTCTAAAAAAATTAGAAATTATTTATAATTTTTAAAAATTACTTGAAACAATATCCAATCTTGATTGATACCGGAATAATAACTAAATTTGATATTCATAATATTGCTCATAATGATTTAAGTGAAGTCATTAGCAGTCTCATTAGTGAACAACCTTATTCTCCTTTAAGATGAGTCTATTTTGCATGTCGTTTTTAACCCCCAGAAGAAGTTGAGGTAGCACCACTTTGGATTAGTAGTCATGCATAGCCATCACCTTCCAACCTAGTTTTTGTCATTGCTGAAAGAGGTCGAGAATAACGATTCTTCCAAAGGCCACCAAAACTAAAGCGTGTCCAAGCCACTAATGATGAAATCAAGATATTTAATCACATATTAGTTATTATCTTAATCTCTTTTTAGCTATATTATACTCCCCCCAATGGAGGCTATTTGGATTAAAATATTGAAAAGTCCTGATAAGCTCCTCCTCTTGTTGACGATAGCAAATTTTGATATAAACAATTGGAGACGGATCCTTAATTCTAATCTTCAAGTCTTGTCAGGCCCTTTCATCAATGATGAAGGGAAGAGATAGAGACATTTATAGACTTGACCTAATTCGATGAACACTCTTTAGATACGAGACATTTAGTACTTGAACTTGGTCCTTGATAAGGTCAGATCGAAAGTAATTAGAGAAACTGCATCATTGCAAAATACGAAGCGTTCAGATATTCTTGGAATATTTTCACTAAATATTTCATATTCAAAACCAGTAGAAGTCACTGGCACTTCTACTGCTGCAGGAAAGAAGTATGATTAACTTTGTTATAAATACTATTTGTATTTGTCACTCTTTTGTAACGATAAGATTATAAGTTCAAGTCACAAAAACAACCTCTTTGTAAAAGAATACAAAAAAAATGTTGCATATATCATGACCCTTTCTAAACTTCGCAAAGAGAGAAGTCTTGTGCACGGAGTACGTTGACTTTATTAATTGTATGATCCTCATATTAACCAACAAAAAATAATAATAAATGGAGTACACGACAGGTAATTGGATGAAAACAAGAGAAAGCTATTGTAGGAGATATTTAGTTACTACAAAGTTTTGTGTCTTGATATTATTGGAAACTCTTCTAAAAGTTTACAATGTGCTAAGGAATCTATACTTATGCCCATAACAAGAGAAGAGACAAGTCACGACAATCATTCACTTTAGTGTTTGTAGTGTTGGTGTGTTGTATCCTTGAAGTTGACAAATGATTGTCCGTTAAATAAGTTAATTTATAACGGCCACCAAGTTCTTTAGAACGTAACCTACTAAAAAACATATCTATAATGGAGATTGATAGGGAAGAATAACTTATAAAATCCCACAAAAATATATTTTTTAATATTCTAAAATTGAATATCTTTTTGTTATATGCTTCCAAAGAGGAGTAGAAGAAGAATATTACTGCATTGCTTGAGCTTCCAAAGAGGAGTAGAAGAAGAATATTACTGCATTGCTTGAGCATCCAAAGCAGTGCCCAGTAGAACCTAACGAACTCCTGAATTCTTCCTCCATGTGGAGGCCTTAGGGCTAGTCAATTGTCTCCATCTCCAACCTTTAATTAAACTTTGTGATGAAAAGATTTAGACTCGCTTTATTAATTTATTGATGGCGACTGCAGCAATGTGATTTTGTTTTTATTTTTAATTTTGTTTAATCTTTAATTAATTTTATAACGATCTAATACTGATTAAATTTCTTTTAAAACTTTAAACTTTCGAATTAACTCCTGATCTGATTTTTAAAATATTATTATTAAATAGACTAATTTAATTGAAAATTTTAGTCATCATTATACTCCGAAATTTCGCAATGAAGTGAGATTTGAAAAGGCCTGATAGTATACAGCTTTACTCCTACGTAATAAAGAGGCTATTTTCGGTGGTTTAAACATTTTGATTCATGAAATCCACGTACTGAATGTTAATAACTTTGAGCGTATGTCCAAAAGGAAGCTTTAAAAGGTCTCCAAATGTAGCCATCATACGCTTTGCTCGCCAAAAGAGGATGTGTGAGGTATAGGCCATAGGTCAATGAAAATTAGAATCTATATAATACAATAATACCATAAGTTTCCTAGTTCTGTTTACATATTTGTGAGTCAGACATTAATAAAAGAAAGAAACCAAATGCTAGAAAACCATCTTTTGAGTAATCAATTGGAGGGTATAAAATAAATGGTTAGCCTGTTCTACAAGTTTTTGTGTGACCATAGAGTTTCAAACTTGAGAATGGAGAAGGGGAGAGTTCTGACTGTCACTGCTTCCAGTATACTGGACTGGCATCAATGCCTGATCTTGGTACACTTTCACCAATTTATTAAAAAACTCACTCATGCTTTGCTCATTCTGCTCTTCATTGTCTTTCTTCACCAAGCACTGCCAGACCCACAAAGCATTAAGGTCCAAGTGAATATGGAAAATTCAGTAGAAATTCAAAATGACATGAGAATTTTCTCTTACATACCTCGGTTGGATAGGCTTGAAATATTGGTAGGAACCTTTTTCGGCAGTATTCATTGAAAACAAGCGTAAGAATTGGAAGAGGAATGGTTAAACTGGATGCAAGCGGAAGCTTTTTAAGCCCAAATATTCCAATTGCAATAACATGCATCAGTATCAAAGAAAATATGGTTGAGTTGTGCACTATAGGCCAAAACTTCCCATTCGTCTCATACTTAGGTGCGTACACATTCAATAGCTGCAAAAGAAGACGTAAAAGAACTAATTTGATTCGTAGTGCCAAGATTAAGCATCTACAATATAATGGAGCAGCACAGTAGCAATTAGAACAATCACAGCAGTTAAAGCTACTTTCTTTTTCTTTATCTTAAATTAATCTTCTCAAGTAGTTTATCATATGATGCAAGATCATGAAAGTAAATTTAACTTCTTAAAGTTTATATTAACTACTCTAAAAAGGGGTTCTGTGAGTGGAGCCTTCTTCTTCTTCTTCTTCTTCTCTTTTTTTTTGAGCCGTCTTTGACATTTAGATACAATCAGTTAACAAAGAAAGGAAATGGACACGAAAAGAAACCTTAATTACCTGGTTGCGGAGTATCATGAATCCTAGGCAAAAGTAAACCAAGAGAAATGGCAAGATCAGGGGAGCCAGGAAAAAGTATGTAACACCAACTAGTACAAAGAAAAGAATTGTGGGAATTTCACTGTGGTAAGGAATTGATGGAACTTCAAATTCATCACTCTTTTCCCTTGCAAATAATCTACTCACGAAGCAGCAAAACAGATGAACCAATTGAACGAGTTCATATGCCAGACCTGTCCATCCAGAGGTCACAACATATGAAATGAAAAATGATGCCTGCACCCAAAGTAAATAGATGCTCTGGTAATCAAGTAAGAATTGGACATCTGAAGCCACAAATCTGGCTTGCTACAAATAATTTTAACTGGTAATTAGTTTGTGGTTTCATGTTCACAAACTGCCATTATGATCCCCGAATAATCAGGATGGTGAACAAGACACTGCCGTCTTTCCATAAATGTAGCATTTGTATTTCATAGGATACACAAAATATGAAATTGAACACGGGGTAATATAAATATTAAATAGAGATAATTATTGCATGCAATTATTGAAAAAAGAAATACACAATGATTTCTCCAGAATTCATAGTAGCGAACATCTGATGACAATCCGTCTTGTAGGAACTTCCTAATGGAGCTCCAATTTCAATTCTGTTGCTTGCTATTATTCTATGGTTGTATATGGTTAACATTTACGGTCCACAGCTTGAGTCAAGACTTTTAAGTTATCAGAACATAATTTCAGTTGCAGTACTCAGCTGCAACTATAAAATACCAGTATATCTGCTAAGAGGCAAGGAAGTAGACCAATTAGCACACTTATCAGTCAAGTCTTTCACCCAGATTCATTGTGGGTCTTTGGATGATGATTGACATAGGTAACTATCAAACAATTCAATTCCAGCAAGAGAACTGAAACAGGTCATGTATAAGACAGGCCCATCTTCCTACAATATTTATGCCATATGCCACCACTCGAGCTTCTCAGTGTGCTTACTGGTCTAAGATTGAGAACAGTTCAGCATAAAAAGTGTACACTAGTGGCTGGATGAAGTATTATGCCCCAAGAAAACAAGATTCTACGTAGAAATGTAAGTTTATGTAACTTGCACAAAACAATGGTGCTTTTAAGCTATGAGAGATACATAGATGATGACTTCACCTGAGATGGAACAGCTTCAGCTAGGACCCTGGGGATATTTTTGGGCTCAAGGAAGACATTGACTCGATATAAAGCTGATCCAGATAGTACATTTGCAAAGAAGATGTTCCATACAGTGAACGATAAAACTTTGATACATGCACTTTTCTCTATCTGACTAAGAGAAATGTATCCTTGCATGGAAGACAACATTATCATAATTGGCGGGACAAAATATAGGAACAACTTGAGAATCAGACTTGGAAGATATCCGGTAATGAGTTGACTGACAACTGTTCTGCAACAATAGGTAGCATATATTAAAGTTCTATCTCACATTATAGAATCTCAGTAACAAGATAATGACTTTTCAATCCTCAAGATTTTCTACTTCTAAAACATCCCATGTGTACACCAAAGTGAAGATGGTGGCAGAAATAATGAACTCAAGCTTCATAGATACAGCTTACTTTGACCTCCAAATCATCATAAAGATATTGTTACGAATGCATTAAAATATAATTCAAAGAAACAAAACAACTTCTTTTCAAGGTGCATGCTTTCTAAATAATGGTAACATATATCCATGTAAAGCACCTCAAATAATCATAAGAGAGGTCCCAGTTTGCTTTGACTTACAAACTCAATATCCTTTTCAAAAAAGGAAACCAGGTCTCTAGCTGATCCAGATTGGCAAGGCCTTGCGCAAGTACAACTGGAATAAGGAACAGAATAGTGAGAGCAGCAAATGCAACAATGACAACTAGCTTGGAGATCCATCTTCTTATGAATGATGCAGAAAAGAAAGGCCAGTGAACATCAAGAGGGTCAGGAGCTTGTTCTGTAACCCACTGTGTGGGGTTGATCCCCTGTTGAATGTGTAAAGCTATGGCAGCACTGAACCGGGACTTGAATGATACAAAAGCAGCTGGAACTTGCTGAATGTTTTAAAAAAGTTCCATGACAGAAGAAAGGTTGTGTCAATTATCAACATCCGTTTTGGAATTAGAGGAACAATAATGTTAAATATTACAGTTCCTTGGTTACAAATGAAATGTGATGTATATTTCAAGCCCATTCTCTAAGCAAAGATAGATTTAACTATTCACTATTTGGTAGATGTAAATAACTAGCATCAAATAGATAACTGCCCATTATGAAATTCATCTGTAGTTGGAGTCTTCAAAAACTGTACTTGGCAATATTGGCATCAGGCAATGATAGCTTCTAATGAGACTAGTAGGAAAATGCTGATGGGTACAAACAGTTCTGAAGTCATATCATTCGACCATTATAATTATGGACAGAGAGAGTAATCACTTTTTTGGCTCCTCTACTTATGCTGATTAACTATTGCACTCATCCTACTTAAAATTTTTCTATTTATATCCTTTTACTATTGCCAAAAAAATTATCTTCCTTCCATCAACTCCTCTGAAAATTCCATAAAAGTTTCTCTTATGTCAGTCCTTCTACTGATCATATTTTTCTATTTTACTCCTCCAACATAATTTTTTTTTCATTTACGTGCTACTATTAAAAAAAAATGATGATAAAATTAATGCTTGAAAAATACCAACAGAATTTGTTTATGGAGACAATGGCGAGGACTTCATTAAAACATTGTGGATAATAAGAAGATTTAAGTGAAAACATATTACAATAAAAAAGAATCAACACAAAAATTCTTCTATGTAGCAGGAATACAAAAATTTTTCAAAATCTTTTTATGGAGATAATGGCGAGAAATTCATTAAAATATTGTGGCTAATAAGATGGTTGAACTGAAAACTTGTTACAGAAAAAAGAACTAACAAATAAGATGGTTGAACTAAAAACATGTACAGGAAAAAGAACTAACACCAAAAAATTCTTGTATGTAGAAGGAATACAAAAATGATTATCCTTAGCAAGATAAACTTTAAATGCATTATACTGTAAATTTTCAATCCTATGGTATCGCAATTTCCATTTAAAGGTGGTCCCTTAGCAATAAAATTGTTATCGTAAGATTTCAGACAGTTATCACACACCTCTCCTGCTGACGAAAACTGTTCCTTTCTTAAATTATTTTCCAAATCTTCCAACTTCTTTTCATAATCATGTAGAAGATTAACTTTACGTCCAAATAGTCCCAAAAAGCCTTCACGCCTAAAATGCTGAGAATGATTATTTGACTTCAGGTGGGCAAGTCTTCTACACAACTTCTGTACATCAGTCTGTATAAAAATAGGATAGAATTGTCAAATTTTGCACCATAAAAACTGAAAACCATGACATGGATGCCAATATCTAACAAAAACAAGAAATTGAAAACTTTTTCCAAAATATTTCCAAACTATATGAGGGATGGAGAGCTCAAAAAGTTGCAAATAACGGCAACTCCTCTAAGAGGCAATTCACTCATCATTGTATAAAAACTTAATATTTTCATTCAACAAACATGTTCAATTAGATTTCGAATAGTGTTCTGAATTGGAAAAGACTATAACTAGACGAAATTCATATGCCGTTTCTGTTAAAGTGTGTTACTTGCTGGCTCATTGGAAGGGTCCACAATTTCTTAAATCATCTACCACACTATCTGAACTTAAAGAAAATAGCTGATTTCCACAGATAGGGTCAACTTTTCAACTTCTATCATGCATGCTATTTTAGATCCTTCACCAGTTTACTGATAGCACAGAGAGGTTGTGAACCAGCAAAAGAAATCCTAGATTGTTAAGCAAGACCTGAATGTGAAAATTCCCAATGCACAAGCTGATCAGAACATGTGAGGGCAGTTAATAGATTCATTTTGAGTTTCACCTGGTGCACTTACAATGATACCTCGAATTTTGTTTGTGCGGGTAACCACCGTATGTGAAAGATAAGTAGAAGGGTGATACTCTGTGAAAAAATTCTCAACAACTTCACTAAAGCTTCTCCCAGATGTTGCAGGGATACCACGGACTAGTATTGTAAACTGATGAGGCAGAAGTTTGGATGAATAGAAGCAGGAAATTCTTCTTGAAGAAATATAGTCATACTCCTGCATAAGGTACAATTTTCAAGACAGAATATTTCTAAATGATGTCAGTTGGATGAACCAGGTGGCATAATGACATCAAATATCGATAAGATGCTACTTACATAATAAAGAAGCCAGCAAACAACTGCCGTAAATATGTATGCAGCAGAAAAGTGAACCCATAACCTTGAAATGATTCAAGAGCAATAATCAGTTATCTTGCTATAATTCTCGTGGGAATCTTTGGAACGTACTTCAACACAATCAGATATCTACTGGACAACCATTATGCTGTTATTTAAGTGGATACGAAAGCTAATATTGTGGTCTAGATACGGTATTATCACATAATATTGTGATAATCTGATTGTAATCAGATTATATTGATTAGATAGCATTATCTTAGGATTATTTCCTTTATTTGTATAGATTCTCTATCCTATTCAGTATCCCCTATTCATGTATATATGTACTACATTCTCTACAAAATACGATATAGAGCAAAACAACTCTTATATTCACATGGTATCAGAGCCACGTGAAAGAGACAGTGAAACCGAGAAGTCACCCCCGGCAAGTCAAGAAATGGCTTCCAATCTTGAGGGATCCTCCACGGCAAATCCAAACCAAACTAGAGGTCAGTCGTCGATGACCTCTGGTCTTGAAGGAGCTTCTGTTGTCATCGTCTCTGACAAACTAAATGGAACGAACTATCGGGAGTGGGCTCAAGCTATGAAACTCGCCATTGGAGGACGCAGGGAGCTGAGTTTTATCATCAGAGATGGAAACGTTCCAGACCCAACGAACTTGCAAGCTGCGCTACAGTGGGAGATAGACAACTTCATGGTCTCATCATGGCTTATCAACGCCATGATACCATCGATCAAACGTACCTTCATGTTTCTGCAAACAACTCGAGAGATATATAGGAAGGAGTGCGAAAATCATACGCTGATGGAGAGGATGCATCGCGAACCTACGAGAAAAAAACAAAGTTGTGGCAAATGAAGCAAGGTGATAGAGAAGTTAGAAAATATTGGGTCGAAATGGTAGGATTATGGCAGGAACTTGACCTTCTGTTGGACGAAGAGTGGAGGTGCAAGGAAGATGCAGTGATGTACAACCAGAAAATTGAAAAGGAAAGAATTTGAATTTTTGGCTAGTCTCAACAAAAAAATGGATGATGTCCGTGGCAGAATCCTAAGTAGAGTTCCTCTACCAACAGCTAAAGAAGTTTTTTCTGAAGTTGGGAGAGAAGCAGCAAGGAGGAAAATTATGCTAAAAGAAGAGTCAAAAGAAGAACAAAATTTGTCTCCAATTCCTACTACTAAAGCGTCTGCATTGATGTCCAGTGGTAAATCCAGTAAGAAGGGTCAGAGGAAGTGGTGTGATCACTGCAAACAAAGTGGTGGGACATCCATGGAAAGCCTCCAAATTGGAAACCGCGAAAAGAAAAAAACCAAGGCTATCAAGTATCTGGTGAAGGGGGAGCAGAAAAATCTGAAGATAGCCAGAAACAACAAGCTGGTGAGCTGAATATTTCATTGAGGAAATTATTGGAAATACTAAAGAATCTCCAAAATGACAGCCACCAACAGAAGACAAGTACAATTGCCAATACTACTATGAGAGGTAATATCATACAAGCTTTTTTATCTTCACGTGGTAGGAAGAAATGGATAGTTGATTATGGAGCATCAGACCATACCTTGTGCTGGACATGAAAAGGTTAAGGTAGCAAATGGTGATTCTTCTTCAGTTGCAAGAAAAAGAGATATCAAAGTAACAAATTTTATGAAATTAAACTCTGTTCTACTCCAAATCTAGACTGTAATCTCCTTTTAGTTAGAAAATTGACAAAATAAGCTCATTGTAGTGCTCATTTTTTCCCTACTCATTGTGTTATATAGAACCTGTCATCGGAGAAGATGATTGGCAGTGCTAAAGACTAATTTGAAGATGAAGAAAGTCAGCCTACTCCTTATAGTTTGGGTAATAGTGTGATTGTCCCTAAGAATGATGAACTATTGCTACGGCATAAAAGGTTAGGTCATCCAAACTTCTAGTATATGTCACGATTGTTTCCAAATATCTTAATAAATAAAGATCTTTGTGTTCATTGTGACGCATGTGAATTTGCTAAGCATCAAAGAACTTCTTTTACAAGGTTTGAATAAAAGCCCACAAAAAGTTTTTCACTTATCCATAATGATCTTTGGGGCCCATCTCGTGTTACTAATAGAACCAATTCAAGGTGGTTCATTACATTCATCGATGATCATCCTCGTTTGTGTTTGGTGTTTCTTTTGAAGGATAAAACTGAAGTTCCTACTGTATTCATTAATTTTTATCATATGATAAAAAATCAATTTCAAACAAGTATTCAGGTCCTTTATACGAATAATGGTACTGAATATTTTAATCAGAATCTTCATAAATTCTTACAAAAACATGGAATTGTTCACAAAAGTACTTGTGTCAATAGTCCTCAACAGAGTGGGATTGCTGAGCGGAAAAATAGACACCTTCTTGAAGTAGCTAGGGCCTTGGTGTTCACTAGCAATGTTCCAAAATATTTTTAAGGGGATGCTATCCTCATTGCAACCTACCTTATTAATCGAATACCTAGTCGTGTCCTTTCTTTCAAAACATCTCTTCAAAAATTTCAAGAAATTCATACTACTGCCCATCTTGAAACTAACCTTCCTCTAAAGGTTTTCGGGTGTATAGTTTTTATTCACAATTATTCACACACCAAACTCGATCCTAGAGCCAAAAAAATGTGTGTTCCTGGGTTACTCTGCGAAACAAAAAGGTTATAAATGTTATGATCCTATATCAAAAAGGTTGTTTGTTAGTATAATGTCATTTTTTTCTAAGGTAGATTCCTTTTATCCCAAGTCTTCGATTCAGGGGGAGTATTGGAGTGAGTTTGGTGATGAATCTCAATCGTGTACATCTGTGCCTGAGCCTCCTTGTACATCTGTTCCTGAACCTATCCTAACACCTATGTCCAATGCATCTCCTATAGAGACAAATTATGATACAAAAGTAACCGTGCCTAACAATACACTCAAGGTGTACTCTCGAAAGAAGAAAACAAGTAGTACACTCCCTGTTCCTGAAGCTATACCAATCTCTGAACCAATGCGAGTTCCTGCCAAAGAAGCTTAGAGTAGTAATACAAAGGAAAAGAAGACAATACAGATCTAGAACTACCAATCGCTTTACGAAAAAAATCTAGATCATGTATCATCCGATTGAGTGGTTTGTCTCTTATGATGCTCTATCTTCTCAATATAAAGCGTTTATTGCTAATCTGGATAGAATTGACATTCCCAATAATATCCAAGAAGCTCTTAAAGTTCCAAAATGGAGAGAAGCAATTTTTGAAGAAATAAGAGCACTTGAAAAAAATGAAACATGGGCAGAAGTTGATCTGCCAAAAGGGCAGAAACCCATGGGGTGTAGGTGGATATTAACAGTCAAATATAAGGTTGATGGTTCCATTGAGAGGTATAAACCGAGATTGGTAGCAAAGAGCTATACTCAGACTTATGGGATAGACTACAAGGAGATATCTGCACCTGTGGCAAAATTAAACACTATCAGACTATTGTTATCTATAGCTGCTAACTTCAATTGGTCCCTTCAACAACTTGACATTAAAAATGCCTTCTTGAATGACAAATTGAAGGAAGAAGTATATATGAAACTTCCTCCAAGGTTTGATAAGGAAGGAGGAGGAAACAGAGTATGCAGACTAAAAATATCCCTATATGGGTTGAAACAATCACCACGAGTTTGGTTTAAAAGATTTGCTAAAGTCCTAAAAACAGAAGGATACACACAAACTCAGTCTAATCATATAATGTTCTTCAGAATTAGAGAAGGTAAGAAGACAATTTTGATTGTGTATGTAGATGATATTGTTGTAACTGGTGATGACGCAGAGGAAATTACAAGACTCAAGTCAACTTTGAGGAAAGAGTTTGAAGTTAAAGACTTAGGAGAAATGAAGTATTTCCTAGGCATGGAAGTAGCTAGATCAAAGAAAGGGATTTACATCTCACAAAGGAAGTACATTCTTGATCTCTTGAAGGAGATAGGAATCTCAGGATGTAAACCAAGCACCACCCCTATTGAAAGTACAAAGTTTGAAGATGAATAAGATAAGCTGGTTAACCGTGAAAATTACCAGACACTAGTGGGAAGGTTAATTTATTTGTCTCATATTAGACCAAATATTGCTTTCGCCGTGAGTGTTGTAAGTCGCTACATGCATGCACCAAAGAGTAAGCATTTTGACGTAGTTTATAAGATCTTACCGTATTTAAAGGGTACTCCTAGGAAAGGATTATTATTCAAAAAGGGAGATCAAAGAACAATTGAAATATATAATGATTCAGATTGGGCAAGTTCAGAAGAGAATAGACAATCAACCACTGGATATTGCACTTTCATGTGGAGAAATTTGGTCACGTGGCGAAGTAAGAAGCAAATGGTGGTAGCCAAGAGTAGTGTAGAAGTTGAACTTAGAGCAGTTGCAAAACGAAGTTGTGAAAGTCTCTGGTTGAAAAGAGTGCTGACAGAATTGGAAATCAATTTTGAGTCACCTATAAAGCATTATTGTGATAACAAGGTGGTCCTAAGCATGGCACACAATCCAGTCCACCATGAGAGAACAAAACATGTTGAAGTTGATCGACATTTCATCAAGGAAAAAATAGAAGATGGAACAATATGCCTAACTTATGTACCAACGAAGAAGCAAACATCAAATGTATTTACCAAAGGACTTCAAAGACAAGTATTTGAAGAATGTATTAGCAAGTTAGACATGATTGATATCTATAATCTAACTTAAGGGGGACTGTGGTCAAGATACGGTATTATCACATAATATTGTGATAATCTGATTGTAATAAGATTATATTGATTAGATAGCATTATCTTAGGATTATTTCCTTTATTTGTATAGATTCTCTATCCTATTCGGTATCCCCTATTCATGTATATATGTACTACATTCTCTAAGAAATATGATATAGAGCAAAACAACTCTTATTCACAAATATCAATATATGGAAATCAACATATCTATGAGAGTTGGTATACTAAATTGAATTACTCGAGAAGAAATTAAAATAAAAGACGAGAAATTATTTGAGAATTAATCCAAGATGACTGGAACACTGAACCTAAATTGAAGTTCAATAAAATAGGAGAAGTGTTACACAAGCTTATAAAAGTGGTTTACTACTTCCATCCAAGTGTTTGAAGCTAAAAGCAAGTAAAATTAATTGATTTGCATCAATCAATTATGCAGGTCTCAAAGTAAATAATCCAGCAAACACTACCCGGTTAACAGAATATAGACATTGAAATGAACAAGCTACCTAAATCAAGTTTTTATGAGAACCTAACACACCTTTATGATCCAGAATAAATGATAGACTAATTCATCACAAAATTTTCATTTTATTTTTTATTGCTTTGAAGCTGGAGCACTGAAAAATCTCCATTCCTCAGCCCAGCTCCTGCTTCTCTAATTTGCTAGCATAATGCTGATTTAGAAGGTCTACAATAATAAGAGAGAAAAAAAGCCAATGAAATGGACAATGACTAAAAAATTGCACCAGCATAATTGATCAAGTCATATTTATTCACAACTTGTCCAATTCTAAACATCAATTGGAGCTATTTAATCTTAGAGAGCATTAAAAGAAAAAAAAAAAAGGAAACCAATGAAATTTAAAATAGCCTATATTCAATAAAACTACGGCAACAAGTTTCAGGTCATGCATATTTTAAGCTGTCATCTGATATGGCCTTTCACAATGGACCAATGCTATACTAATAAAAAATTAGTTAGCAATTACCAGTTGGAGCCATTATCAACATTTGATATACTGAATGAATCCAAAGACTTGTTCGGCAAATCATAGAAATCATCACTCAGTTGAGTCCCCAAATAATTAATTGGAAGAAGAATAAGGATCCCAGCAATGGTAGCAATTGTGAATACTTTCAAGCTGCAATAAAATGAAGAAGACAAATAATGAAATATAATAAGAAGAAGAAAGGAATTAGTTGAAAGTCTACGCAAGAACAGATTTGCATCATGAAATGTGAAGGGTCAAGTAATGCAAAGACATGATATGTTTTATGGACAAATTAACCCAACATGCTAAACAAAATCAATATTCCAATTACAGTGAAAAGAGCCTCAAAAGGGCATACAAGTTTTAAAATTTTGCTGAATAAAACTGAAGCTTAACCTTCAGCCTGATTACTTTCTCCCCCGAATAATTAGCCATAAGATAATATAGTCATGTTCAGATCATCCAAAATACAAAAACTTACCCTTTACTAGATGGTAAATTCACATAGAAGTTCATGCTGAACTTTCATTACAAGCCACTTGCCTTTCCTACTTCTTTTGTTTATCTAGTTTCAATATTCAAGAAGTAAAGGCACCAAAGCGCAATTAATAATACATGCCTTCGTATCACCCAAAAAAGTCCTTACTTCACAACTTGATTCTTAAATCCTAAAAAATGAGCTCTTAAGCGACAAAATCATCTATTTAAGCACAAATTTCATGCCCACATTCAAAGTTGACAAATATATGAGCTTCAAGAACCTGAAGACAAAAATCCTCATGAAAACGACAGCATCCAACCCAGAAAGTGCGAGTAGGTCATCCTCGGAGAGGTTCCAGGCGGTCCTGATCCAACCGGCGGAGGGCAAAATCCTATCCAAGTAAAATTGAACAGTGCGAGGCGAGTGTTGTGGCTGCTGCGATCTGTGCACTTGCAGTAAACGAGGCGCGTAAACGGAAACATTACCAGGTTGTTTCCGGAGGATGGAGTAGAGAGTGAAGAACAAGAGACAGAGTCCAAGGTTGATCCCAACGGATGTTAGAAGTGCGGATAGTATCATTTTCCAAGAAACCAAACAAAGTCTTGACGATGGTCACCGCCTATGCTGTCTACCGCCTACCCAATAAAGTAAAGTTCTTTGCTTTTCTCGCTTGTGAGTACTTCTTGAGTTCTTGTTTGCTTTGGTGGCACCAACTTGCACGTAACTCGGATTTCTTTTGCCATCTTTTTTCCTTTCCTTCAAAATCCATGCGGCTCTCAACTCTCAGGTTCCATGCGCATCGTGTATAAATCTAATACTCATAAAATTAATGACATGTTTAATTAAAAACTAAGGTGTTTGGATATATGTTAATTAATAAAATGAAATGTAATCTCTTGTAACGAAATAAAATGATCCATAATAGAATAGAATTTAATATATTAAAAAATTATTTTAAAAAAATAAAAGGGTTCATAATATAATGTAGTGAAATATTGTTCGAAAGGTAGATACAATAGAATATAATATATATTATTTTATATATTTTTTATTTTCATTAATAAAAATTTTATTAAATTTTTTGTATTTTATTATTAATTATATACAATTTAATATTAATTATATAAAAAATATTATTATTAATTATTTAATATATTTTATCTTATTTTATGCTATGTGATTTATATATAAAATAATTTATATTTTTATTTAAATATATGCAAACAATTAAAGAATAATTTTAATATATTTTCTATTTTTATTAATAAAAATTTTATTATTAATTATATACAATTTATTATTAATTATATAAAAATATTATTATTAATTATTTAATATATTTTAATTTATTTTATTTTATGTGATTTAATATAAAAATCATTATCACCCAGTCCGAAATATCGTAATTAAGTGGAGTTTGGGGAGGTCTGATAGTACGCAGTCTTACCTTTACATAATAAAAAAGCTTTTTTCGGTAGACCCACATACAAATGAGACAAGATATGAATGATATAAGTTACAAAGAGAAAAAGTAAAAACTCGCACGATAAATTAATAAATAAATAAATAAATATTGAACAATAATAGGAAACTAAATATAAATAAACAATAATAAATAAATAAATAACTAAATATATAAATAAAAATGCTAAATTATTAATTAAAAATAAAAATAAAAATAAAAAATATTCGTTATTGAGAAGTGATAATAAAAAAAGTTAATTTATATAGATTATATAAATAAATAATAAATAAAATTTTTATATATAAATTTTTATTTTATTATTATTAATTTATTATAATAATATAAAATAATATTATTAATTATTTAATAAAATTTATTATATTAAATATTATTATAATCTAACATTATGAATTGTTCAATATTAATAATAATTTTTGAAGGTATATTAAATAATATATATTTATTAGTTTATGGTTCATCTTAAATTTTTTAAATTTAAAATTTCTTATTTTCGCTATATTCTATTTCATCGTATTCCATTATAAAATCGATAAAAGTATCTTTTAGATCCATTTCTATTAATAACTACTAAACCAAAGATGCCTAACAACTGAAAAAATAAAATTACCAAACTGAATTTTGTCAAAACTTAAATAACAGAAATCCCCGGTACAGTGGTACTAGAAACAGCTGTCAAGAGACTATTGGACAAACTTCACTCATAACCGTACTCGACTCACGTTGTGACTCTATCATTCACTCTTTTTGCCTTCAAATTATACCCACCGCACCACCAGGCCACCACTCAGCGACTCTATAACTTCTCCATGCGATCACTTGCCGTCGTTTGATATTTCCGCCACAAACCTCCGCTTTCTATACGATCCTCCGCCTTGTTCCGATTCTTCCTCCGATTGTCGAAAAAGAGGATATTTACGACGTTGGATTTTCGATTGGGTCGTTGATTATTCGGAACGATGAGTGAAGTGTTCGAAGGATACGAGCGCCAATACTGCGAGCTCTCGGCAAACGTTTCGAGGAAGTGCACCGCAGCCGCCGCTCTTGATGGAGGTGAAAAGAGTGAATTCAATTGAAAAATTATTCCTTTTTAGAGTTCGCTTGAGGTTTAACATCATAGTGCTCGAGTTAGCCTTGTGTATGTGTTTTAAAGGAAGGAACCTTCCTTTTGGGTAATCCTATAAGACGAATTTTAGTTTTCTATGTGTCATACTTTGGATTGAATTCCAAGTGCATGCTTGTGTAGTCTTTATATGTTCTTTTGAATCATTTTTGTTTATTTAAGTGTATAATGTGATCTTTATTATTTTGCGATGCTTAATATGATATTGCCGTTGAACAGAGCAAAAGAAACAGAAAGTTTCTGAGTTAAGATCCGGTTTGGAGGATGCAGAATCTCTGGTGTGTAACTGACATATTTTCACTGTCATTATCTCCAAGGAAATACTTTTGGATTTTTGTTTTGGTTTCTGAACTAAAATCTTGCTGCCCACATCTTCCCAGATTCGTAAAATGGACCTTGAAGCTAGAAGTTTACCTCCAAATGTCAAGGCTGTGCTACTTGCTAAGTTGAGGGAGTATAAGTCAGATCTCAACAATTTGAAAAGTGAAGTGAAACGACTTGCCTCCGGTAACCTAAATCCAGCTGCCCGAGATGAGCTGTTGGAATCCGGAATGGCTGATGCGTTGACGGTATGTAGGTTTATTATTGTAGGTGGCCTGGTGGCTTTGTTGAAGGATTGATTTCTTGTTTTCGGTTGCTTTGTCGGTGTGAATTTTTGAAGTTCTTGCTTTTATTACATGCTAATTAATAGGCAAATGGATTAACTTTTAAAATAAATGTTCTCTAGTTTGCAAAATGACAATCTTGATTGCCTCAAATTTGCAAAACTTGATGTTAGGTATTATTTTTGCCTTTTCCTTTTCTTTTGTTTCTGAATTCTTTGGTTAAATTTGTTGCAGTTAGGATAATCTTCTTGATGGTGATAATATTAGAAGTCTGTATATGAGGAATGTGGAGCTAATTTTTAAGATCCTTTTGCAGCTATTTATCCTTTCTCATTTTTGTTGAATTAAAATGACTGTCATTTTTCCTCCTTGTTATGTTGAACAAATCATGAAAATATCATGTAATTCGTGTAGGCCTCTGCCGATCAGAGAGGAAGATTGATGAAAAACACAGAAAGATTGAATCAGACAGGTGATAGAATTAAAGAAAGTAGGAGAACCATGGTGGAGACAGAAGAGCTCGGTGTTTCAATTCTTCAAGATTTGCACCAACAGCGACAGTCACTCCTGCATGCTCATAACAATGTACTTCCACTATAATTTTCTCTGTTAGAACCTTATTTGGCTAGCATACTTACCAATAAATTTACTATAAAATGCTCTTGCGTTAAATGGTATTGTGGCCTCACTATCTTGTTATAGCATTATGGCCATAATTCACCCTGCAAATGGTCTATGAGAGTATTGATCCATTTTAGATTTCAATGAACCTTTACTATTAAACGTAGTTGGTTTCATATGTTTGTGATTTTGGTATGTTGCGTTTGCAGATTCACGTGGTGGATGATAATATTGGCAAGAGTAAGAAAGTGTTAGTTAACATGACGAGGAGGATGAACAGGAACAAGTGGATCATTGGTCTCATTATAGCAGTTCTCGTTGTTGCCATCATTTTAATCTTGTATTTCAAACTGAAATAGACGAGATATTTCCGGGTTTGATGAAGATATTGTTGCACTTTTGATCTTTTGTGTGGGTATGCCATTAACATAAATGTATCATGTGTGGTGTTTTTACTGCTTTTGATCTTCTGTGTGGTTCTGCCATAACATAAATGTATCATGTACGGTGTTTTTAATTTATATACGTGTATCCCTCTCTATATATTCTTGTTATTGTTTGCCTGATACTACTCAATTCACAGAGTTCAGAGCACCGAGAATGAGAAGCCATTACTTGCTTAGTCTACTTAAATATAAAAAAAACTATGTTTTGGGTATAAAATAAGGATGGGCCTCGGCCCTAGCCTGGCCTAGGCTTCCCGACTGAGGGCCTTACCCAGCCCTATTTGCTAATTTTTAAAATAAATTTCAAAATTGTGTTAGCCTCGGCCCTAGTCTGGCCTAGGCTTCCCAACCCAGGGGGCCTTACCCGGCCCTACTTACTATTTTTAAAAATAAATTTCAAAATGATGTCGGCCTTGGCCCCGGCTTGGTCTAGGCTTCCCGACCCGGGGGCATGGAATTTCAAAATGATGTAGGCCTTGGCCCTAGCCTGACTTAGGCTTCTTGACCGGGGGCCTTGCCTGACCTTATTATTTTTTAAAATAAGTTTCAAAATGTTGTTATTTTGTAATTTATTATTGGGCCTCGAGCTGGACAGCCGGGCCCGGGCCTAACGTTTAAATTGTGGATAAATTAATTATAATATAAAAAGTTATTTATTTGATTAAAATAAAGAAATTTCACTTAAAATTCCTATTCAAACTTGCGAGTTGGAGCGGAGAGTCCATATCTTGCCTTCTCCCTTTATGAAATGTCCCACCCACCTTCATCTCCCTCTCTACTCTCGCCATTTCCGCTCTCTTCTCCGTTCATGCACCCGCCGTTCTTCGTCTCCCTCTCTCGCAGTCGGAAAGCAACTCCACGCGGTCATTCTTACCTCAGGCATTGTTCCCTCTCCGAACACGTTCCTCCTTAATGCCCTCTTGCATGTGTATGCACAATGTGGGGTTGTTTCTTATGCACAATACCTGTTCGATCAAATTCCTCAATCTCACAAAGACACCGCCGATTGGACCGCCCTGCTAAACTGCCTTGCGCAACACCGGGTCCATGCTGCGTACGCTTTTCGTTTGTTTAATGTGATGCGGAAATGGGGTGTTTTGATTGATGACGTGGTGTCGGTTTGTGTTCTTAGTTTGTGTGCTCGCATGGGCGAGTTAGTGATGGGGAGACAAATCCATGGATACTTGATGAAGCTGGGATATGGTCAAAGCATTAAGGCGCTTAATGCGGTTATGAATATTTATGTGAAGTGTGGGGCAATGAGTGACGCGAGACAGGTTTTCGGCGAGATGAGCAAGCGAAATGTGGTTTCATGGAGTATAATGTTGGATGGAGTGATGAAATCAGACGGGGTGGAGGAGGGGAGGTTGGTATTTGATACCATGCCGGAGAGAAATGAGGTTGCTTGGACTATCATGATTGCTGGTTATGTTGAATGTGGATTTTCTAAGGAAGGGTTCCTGCTTCTTAACGAAATGATTTCGGGTTTTGGGTTACGCTTGAATTATGTATCACTTTGTTCAATTTTGTCAGCTTGCGCACAGTCGGGGGATGTGGTTATGGGGAAATGGGTTCATGCTCATGCTCTGAAGGCAGTGGGGAGGGAGATGGACATCATGGTGGGTACAGCTTTGATAAACATGTATGCAAAAAGTGGTAGGATAAGAATGGCATATGGAGTTTTTGAGTACCTACCACGAAGGAATGTTGTGGCATGGAATACGATGCTTGGTGCTCTAGCAATGTTTGGAGGAGGTAATACCATTCTGGATATGCTTCCAGAGATGTTGAAAGAAGTTAGGCCAGACGATTTAACTTTTATCGCTGTGCTTAGTGCCTGCAGCCATTCTGGATTAGTTCATGAAGGTCGCCGCATTTTCCATAGCCTTGAATCAGATTATTGTATAACACCTAAAGTAGAACACTATGCTTGCATGGTGGATCTGCTGGGTCGAGCTGGTCATTTACAAGAAGCTGAGATTTTGATAAAGAGTATGCCAATGCCTCCGAATGAGGTGGTGCTAGGATCCCTTTTGGGTGCTTGCCATTTTCATGGCAAGCTGCAGCTTGGCGAACAAGTTTTGCAGGAACTGGTCCATATGTATCCACACAACACCGAGTGTCATATATTGCTTTCAAACATGCATGCTTTAGCTGGAAATATGGACAATGTTTCTTCCATAAGGCAAGTGCTTAAGAGTAGGGGTATCAGAAAGATTCCTGGAATGAGTTACATTCATGTTGGTGGTCAGGTGCACCAGTTCAGTGCAGGGGATAAGTCACATCCAAAAACCCAAGACTTGTATGAGATGCTGGATGATATGATTCGTAGGTTGAGATTGGCTGGCTATGTCCCAAATACTACTTGCCAAGTTTTCTCTGGCTGTGATGGCAGGGACTACAATGCAGAGGAAAAGGAGGAGAAGGAGCAGGCATTGTTTTCACACAGTGAGAAGCTGGCTGTCTGTTTTGGACTGATGAGCACGAGACCTGGCTCATCCCTTTACATATTCAAGAACTTACGCATATGCCAAGATTGTCATTCTGCTCTTAAGATTGTTTCTGATATTTACAGCAGGGAAATCGTTGTTAGAGATCGGAACCGTTTTCATTGTTTCAAGAATGGATCTTGTTCGTGCTCTGATTACTGGTGAATATAATCTCCAAGCCATAGAGAAAGGCTAAACTTTGTGGCTCAACATAATCTGATAGCCATAGAGGAACTGGAAATTTTGATTATTTTTTTGGTTCTGAAACCAATACTGTAAGCAGCAAGTACCATTTCGGTGCAACTTATTATCGTGAATATCGGTAGAGAGTTGCTCTCCGGAATAGAAGTCTTTCGTAAATCTTCACCACGCTTCATAAATCGTGGTCCATTATCATTTGACATGGCGCATCAAGTCCTGCTGTTAGAGGCAACAGCTTTTGACAATTTTTCTTAACCAAGCTAATCACATCTCGAGCTTAAGGTGTTTTTCATTGGGAATCGGTTGAGTTTGAATAAGACCGTCGTTGTGAGCAGCAGGGGATGTAGCTCAAATGGTAGAGCGCTCGCTTTGCATGCGAGAGGCACGGGGTTCGATCCCCCGCATCTCCAACTATCGAATCTTCTTCCTTTTTGCTAAGTAATTAATATTAATATAAGCACGCGGTCATAATTACAATAACAAAAACAGCTACAGGAAAGCATGTAAAATCCTACACGCTTTAAATGTAGATGCTAAGGGAAAGGTTTGGCAATGGTTATGCCATTCCAATTTGGTATTGCATAATGGACAATTCCTGGAATTAATCAAATTGTCTTGCCAGTCATTTTGATAAACACCTAGCCTTTAAGTCTTACCCTTTATCAACCAAAAAGTTTAACCGGTATATTTTGAAGGTTTGCTAATAAATACGAACATCAGTGCTTCAACTACACTTGCAGGATTGTGAAACTGCAGAGGAAATGTTTGCTAATTTTATCAAAAATGTTTCCAAGTAAGTGGCCAATAATTGTGAAGGAACTCTAGTTATTTGCAGCAGCTGGAGGAGTACAGTTAGTCGCTTAATTGGATTATTTTGTTAGTTATTAGTGAGCTTAAGTCAACAACTAATACAGCTATAAGGAAAACATGTTCAATGAATGGAGACAATTACATCAAATGAAATTAATTAAATTAGAACTTCTATGTCAACAAACGTTTAGAGCAGGCTCAGATCTAAATGATTCAGTCCCAACAGATTTAACTTCGTTGATTTCTGTTGTACCAATAGTGCTTTTCAGTCGATTGATCGGTCTTAATACGATGAAATGAAAAAATTGTAAGTGTGTTTAGATACATCAAATATCAAAATGTGCTTTAGTGCATGTTTGGATGAGCTTATATCAGTAGAGTTTTTCTGAAAAGAACTTTTCTAAAAAGTCAATTGACTATTTGGCTGTCAATTAAAAATCAGCTTTTTTAAAAGAACTTCATACAGTAGACTGTTTGGCAACATAAAAATAAAAAATACTTTTATTAATTTTAACTATATTTTATTTTATAATAAAAATATTTATGCATATAAATAATATTTAAAGTATATTAAACAATATGCAAAGTACAATATATTATATTTACGGTTATCTATTTCTTGGATAATCATTTTGTAGAAAATTTTAGATAACTATCTTGTAGGAAATTATTTAAATAGATGTTTCATTTTCTTGTAATAAATAAAATTAATATAAAAAATAAATATTAAAACATGTAAAAAGTTAAATAATATTATAATCCCAAAATAAATATTCAAGCTGAGTAAATAGTTAAATACATAATAAACTATGCATTTTATCATAATACAAGAAGATTTGTAATATATTCTCTCGCATCATTCATCTCGTTATTTCTTTCTTTCCTTTTGGAAGACCAGCGTGTCGAAAATCAAGAAAATGATACCCCTCGCCTTTGTATAGTCCTAGATAACCTTGCATGTAAGGATATCCTGCATTTATCAAATAATATTTTCCTACATCTAAATTAAAAATAAATAAATAAAGAAGTACTGAATTATTAAGAATAAATAAAAAAGTATTAAGTTATCCGTCACAAACTTCTTGGTGGATGAGGGAAATGTAATCTATCATTACGCAAAGCCTCTATAAAAATTCGAGCATCATGTGTTGTGTCTTCCCAACCAGCCCAAGCAAAAGTGAAGCACATATCAAAATCACATACAACCATTACATTTTGCGTAGGAATGCCCTTTCTCCCAATATATTTTATTTGATTGAACCTTGAAACAACAACTGGTATATGTGTTCCATCAATTGCTTCAACGCAGTCTTTAAAATAAGGTCAATACCTCCTATCATCTTTAATTTTGCTTGGAATTTTTCTAAAAGTTGGATCTTTTGTTTGATGAAATCAATCAACATACGTGAAACAACCTATAATACTATTCAGACCATCTAGAAATTGTTTCACTAGAATATTGAAATCTTTCTTGAACCATTTTATTGCAAAGTCCATGACCTAAAGTGATAAAAACATAACTACTGCCTCTTCTATTGTAACTTCTGTACCTTTCTTTAATCCATATGACTGATTCAACAATTTACATAATTTGATAAAAACATCCTTCTCCATTCTAAATTATTGATGACATCTATCTTTATGGCCATTAAGCAACTCCATTACAAACATCCATCCAGTGTGAGGGGATGTTCTACATG
>JANVCQ010000008.1:12702038-12717540 GCA_025531925.1 Erythroxylum plowmanianum | reverse complement strand
TTTATACGGGTTTTAGAATGTCTTAAGGTTTCCAACGCAATGAGTTTTTCTAAGTATATGTTTTCGGATCCGCTTTCGTTTGTCTCAGTGTTTGATTTCCTTCGATTCGATCGTTTTTGCATTCGTTTCCGTTTCCGTTTCCGCAATTCCGGTTGGGATCCGGTTTCCGGATCGGGTCCCAACACTAAAGAATACAATACTTTCTATAAACTTCTATGAAAGATTTCACTCTAATACTAAAGAGATCATGCAGGTCTATTCTAGCATCCCATTCAACCCTTAATATCTACATCTTGTTCTACTCAAAAGCATGTTCTCTCAAATCATCCGTAAATGAACTATGATCAGATTGATCAGTGATACTAATTAAATTCACATTAAGAATAACCAAAGATAATTCGTAGATATAAATCTCATTACATATATATAACTGAATCAATCCATACAAAGATAGTAAATAAGGTTTGTCCTATCTAAACATATGAAACACATCAGTAATCATGTTTGAACCATTGAAAACAATTGGCAAAATAAAAGATATCACGATAAGAGGAACTTTAGATGAAATCTTGTATTTTGAATAGCTTGATCCATTGTGATGATCTTCAATATTATTTCTCTAAGGAAAATGGATTTAAAATGACATCATAAGAGTTGTTATACCTCCTGGTGGGATGATCTTCATATTTTTGCTTAAAATGTCCTCTATTTATTGACAAATCTCATCATAAGATCAGTCTTCTCAATTACCTGAAAATATAGCAAAAACTAAGTAAAACAAGGTAATTTAGTATAAAAAATAAACAAAATACAAAGGGAAATATGTGCATTTTTCATGCACATTATATTTCAAAAGAGTTTTCGAAGGGAAATACGTGCATTTCAAACTTTTTTGAAATATAATGTGCATGAAAAATGAACTTATTTTTTCTTCCCTCGTGTTAAAAACCAATCATAAAATTAAACTTAACTAAGTACAGTTTTCATACTCGTATCCCTTATAAAATGTATCCGTTATAGTTAGTGGAATTAAGGAAGTAGCTTGGTAAATTATTGGATTTGGGATTCATCCAACGATCCAAAGCCCTTTTATGATGAAATTGTTTTTTAGTCCAAAGCCCTTTTATGATCAAATTGTTCTTTTCTAAAAAAAGTAAGAATGTCATTTGTATCCTAAAAAAAGGTAAGAATGTCATTTGTATCCTTGAAAGTTGAAAACTAAATATTGTCAAATAGCTATACTTGATATATAAAAAGGAGATACTAGTGATGGTGCATTGCTTTATGGCTTGGTGAGTTTACTTATTGGGAACCAAGTTTATGATTCATACATATAATATTATTAATACTTTTTTAAAACCTATAAGAAATTGTCCATAAACAAGAAAGTGACAAAATTTTCTTGGCAAATATTATTTTTCATAGGAGTATAAGTTGAGAAGACACAAAAATGATTTTGATGAATTAAGTAAAAAGGAAATGTTAGCAATTTTGCATCATCATCAAAATTGAGTAAGATTTATCAGATCAAATCAAATTGTGACACCCTTAAAAAACACATAAAGTAAAATAACTCAATAAGTGAAAGATAGTGTTATATGGAGAATTTGGCTCAACAATGATGGGTTATTAATGAAAAAATATTTAACTATATATGTCAAGTTTTAGTGCCTTATGAAAGTAAGGAGACACATGACTCACAGTTGCTAGTCACCTAGGAGTTCAATGAACTCATGACATATAAGTGTATGACAAAACTTGCTTTGTTTATCAATTAGATAACTATAAGAAGAGGAAAGTAGATTATTATCATAGCCCCTACTCATTTTTGAAAGATTGTGAATGTTGGTCTCAATGGATTTTACTGTGAATATTCTAAAGTTGACTAATATGACTTTGATTATGGTGGTGGTCAATCAATTTTATAAGTCTAATATCTTCGTGCCTACACCATCTTCATATCTTTATAACATTATAGCAAGTCAACAAGATTGGTTTAATTTACTTTATATTGCTTAATTTTTCTATAACTTGCACAAATCTTCAATTGTAGAAAAGGATCTTTTGAGATTGTTTTAGAGCAATAACCTTCCATTTCCTTTGAGATTGCTCAATAAAAATAGAGTGAAAAAAGACCTGGTACTAATTTATTTGCAAAGGAAAAACTCAAATTGCTTGTTGGGGGCAAGAAACAGTCTTTAAAACGCTTCCAACCGAATGAAAAATTGTGCATATCAAAAAAGGATTCCTTCTTGAGTTTGTCACTAAGAATATAGGAGAAGATCATTTGGAAGTAAATGCATCGATACTTAGTGCTGAAGTATGATAGGCCATTCAAAATACTCAATAAAGTTAGGAATGCAACACACAAAATGGAATTGCTCAATAGTTTAAAAGTATGCCCAAATTTTTATGTTAGCTTCTTTAAACCTTACTATAGTTTTTTTAAACCTTACTATGAGAATGCTACAAATTCCAACATCATACAAATAAAGAGAGCTTCATCAGTTGTGAGGAAATAGTTTGGCAAACTAGTAGAGAAGATTCTTGATCATCAAATAATAAAGCAACATAAAAATAATTGGAGAACTAAGTTAATAGTTCAATGAAAGAATAAGTATATCTTGAAAGCTACTTTGGAGAAAGATAGTGAGAATTCGAATATTAATTTAATGAATACCTTCAATTTGTTCAATCAAAGGTGTCAAATTCATTTGGTTGGAATAATTTGTTAGTCTTTTAACATGCGTGTGACTATTTTGCTAGCCATTAACGAGCCTTAATCAAGGACTAGCATAATTATAGCATGAGGAAAGTATTTTGAATAAACCAAGACAACTACATTAGGTGGGATTAATCGAATTCAAATTTTAATTAGCTATGACAAACTGTTAGTCAATTGATTGGCTTATATATTATAAGAAAGATTAATTATAGACGTATTATTTTAAAGTTAATTATAGACATATTTGGATGGACCTAAGACCAAAATATAATAAAAGAGTGGACTATACGTTGATGGACTAAATTGTAGGTGTGCATCAAGTAGACCATATGTAAATTGGCTCAAAAGATAGACTTTTATTTTTGGATAGAGATCTCGAGTGATGTGACAAAGTTAGCAGCTTAAAGCAAAGAAAAAAAATGAAAATATCAACGAATAAGAAAGAATGGGATAGTGTGTCAAAAACTTTATTTTTAACATATCTTCTTTATTTTGAATTAGATTGATGGTTTAATATATTAACCACACATTAAAATAGTGCTTAAGTTGGTTGACTTTGTGACTTTTGCTTATATTCTTGCTCAAGGTATTCAAATACTTATAAATAATTCATTTAAGTAAAGGGTTTATTCAAGGAGAATTGGATTGTTGGGATTTTATAATTATTGCGAGAATTAATAAAAATTGATATTTTTACAGTAATTTTAGTGCATTTGTCCTCTTTTAATGCTTATTTTAGTTGTTAAGGTAAATACATTTATTTTCTTAAACTTTTGTATGGAACACTTTTTAATGCGAAAGATTCAATAAAGTTGTGATTGGGTAGAGACTTTAGTCCAAGAAGATGGTGTTATATAGCATCAGAAATACTCTTCTTCTGGAAACTTAAGAATACCATCCAATGCGCGGGGAAGATGTTAGTATCAAAGATGGATAACTTCAGGTGGTCATGATTATTCAATACGTAGAATGACAAGCAACTTTGTCTGGGACATTGAAAGTAAAAGGACGGAGCTACTCGCTTTTTGGGCAAGTACAAGAATGCAATCGCAAACGAGCATTTTGATAAACCATAAAAATCTCTGGTGAACAAAGTAAAGAGAAGAGAAAATGGAACTGTGGAGGGGTATCAGCAGATAAGAAAACTTCGTTAAGTTGCTGTCGGGAAATATTCCTCGGAGGAATTCTGGTTTTATCATACAAATATCTATCAAACTCTGGGTCTGATGTCAAGAAAGGTATGTCCTGCACAAATAAGCAAGATCTCGCTCATTGATCAGTCATCGTAATACATAACCGTGGAAAGATAATAGCAAGAAGTACCATAAACTAAAACTCGGATTCAAAACAACAGGATATTTAAATCTTCAAAACCTATCGCAGCAAAGGCAATGCCAATGGAGCTTTATACTGTTATACAAGAACCACTAAGTGGACTACCCATTTTATTGATTACTGCTTGGTGTTCAACGACCTCAACTGTAGGATTGTTTCCTGGTAGCTTCCATCTGCCATCTCTGATAGCCAAAGGCAATTATTTTTATGCAGAATAGGGTACCCTCAGGGCCATTCTTTGGGCAAGCCAAGGCCTTTCAGGATCTGGGTCAATGAAACCATGCATGAGAAATTGCTCTGCTTCTTCATCTATCAATTCTCTCGCCCATGTCACCCTTTTCGATGGGCAACAACCTTGTCCAAAACACCTACAGTTCAAATTGAAGCAATCAAATTGTTTGAAAATTCATATTTAACTAAGCTCAAGACAAGCCAGGATGCAAGAATTAAAAGAAACACGATTCACTGTTGGTTAACTCTCAACTCGAGGTAATGCGACTAAACAAGAAGATAATACTTGGGTTGAAGGGAACAAAGTTTAAGAGATCAAAGAAGCAATCTTTTTCCACTTCAGTGGCTAGCCAATCTTGATGGAAATATAATAATTTGTCAGTAGTTCTCCAGTCTTTCCATTAAGGGTTTTATACCCAAACTTAATATTTCAGATCATTCGTTGATAATGCTTGCAATATTAGCAAAGTCACTTCGTAAGTTGGTATTTGATCCTCACAACAGCTGCCCAAACTCATACATGAGTTGTAAAATTGTCCCACCCAGCATACCTGTACTCATAAAAGCAAGCACTCCGTTCATTCTCAGTCTTTCCCCAGTTATCCCATCCTAGATGTTTAATACACTGATCCATATACGTGTATGCAAAAACCACCCTTCCGAAGGGTCCCCACGGGCGTCCAAGGTATGAGTACGAACTACCTCCATTTCCAGTGATCACACATCTGCATAGATGCCATGATTGTTTATATTGAAAGGATTAAGAAGACTCACAACATAAGCTATGTCAATCAGAGCAAAAAGGAAGACATTAGTGAGGCACAATATTGCAATGTAACAACAACAGTGACTAAGCTATACATGAGAAAGTGGATTGTTCTTAGAGATTCAGTGATCAAATAATCAGGAATAAGATTTTTCCTTCTTTGAGGAATTTTGAGAACATTATGGGATAAGAATGCAAAGAGCTAATTTTCATCCTAGACAAATTGAATACTAGAGGATACATCAGATTATAAATAGTTAAACAAAATATTTCTGAGATTAACATGGATTAACAACAGTTATAGAAACTAAAAGATTTTTTTGTTTGACAAACTCTTATTAAACACTAAGCCATCAACAATTTAAGCTTCTGAAAACACTTATATTAGCCCTGTTGGAGTAATGTACAACTTTTTAATCAGCAATCAGTTTTACGTAGATAAGATATCCTCATCAGTCACAAGTTGAACTGATGGCAAAATGATAACTATGAGGAAAAAGGCATTTAGGCTGTCAACAGTGGCAAAAAAATAGCTGTAGGGTGTGATGGGACCAGTGCATAACATATTTGAAGTTTTAGTTCATAGGAAGAAATAATCTATATCAAAACCAAACAGATTTTTTTAAGTGCTGGCACCTTTTATCCAGTAAATTCCCATTTAGCTGACACCTCATATAATTATCGGTAACCTCATTGATTTTATCAAAATATGTTCTAAATAGAAAGTTGATCCAGTGTGGAACTAGGAGAAAACAGACAAGTCAAACTCCATCAAACACACCTAAGGAATACATAACCAGTTGACTCTTGAGAAGATTTTCTGCTTTGTGCAGTTATAAAGCCAGCTGACTTGCAGTGAATGTGGCAGTGCTCCAAAAGAGCAGTGCTATTCCCAAAAATGAAGTCCACACTTCCTTCAATATAGCAATCTTTCAAATACTGTTTTCCATAGTGCAGATACAATGTATCCTGCACAAAATTACAAAACCAGATATATTTCATTACATTAGCACATGATACCCTTGAGAGTAATCCTTAACTTCGATGAGACTGCATATTGAATGATGGCAAACAAGAAGTGCTAGAATAGCTATAACCTGAAAGCCATCTACTTCAAGAACTCATGATAGAAGAAATTTCGGTCATTTCCCCAGAATTGTCTTCTAGACAGTTACAGGAAACAAGGACATACTAGGTTGCTTTTACAATACTTTTTAGAGAAAGTTTCACCAACCAGGGCCTAAATTTTATAACGCCAGTAACTTACATCAGACTTAACCCTCATCCAATTCAATACATGCACTTTATAAAACTTTATGCACTTTTCTAACATTAAATTTCCATATTGTCTCTATTTTACCATTGAATGATTGTTCCATCTCATCATAATTTATGATAGAATGCTAATAGCATGGTTAGAGAATTAAAAGATATTCCACAGGCATTTACAGTCAGAACTTCCTCAAAGCCACACTGTTCATCTTGCTCCTAAGACTCTGCTACCATGGCAGTCAGATTTAATGATGGTTGTATTCTAAAGCTCTCCTAGATTTCAACACCTGGAATCTTTGGGGAAGGGGATCAAATCAACCTTGCTAATAGGCTATTTTTGGAAGGTAGCAAAAGTTAGTATCTTTTATCAATTGTTGCAAAACTAAGTTTTATCATTGTCTGTAGTAAAAATCTTGGCAACACGCTATGCACGAAGAAAAAGAAATGGAAGAACAGCATTAGAACACTCTATAAGTGAAATGATAATAGGAATTTGACATACCTGCCACCCAAGAAACCTGCAATTATAAAAGGCACACCTATCAGCAGTTACTCTGATGGCTACAGCTTGACCTGATCCCTGAATTTCAATGAGATCAAAAGGCAGATACAGTTGAGGTATTCAATAATTCAAAAACACTGGACTGGCCAACAAGCAGAAACATAGAATGTTGCATCTTGGCACAATGACTAAAACCCAAGGAACAAAGAAAATAAACTCAGGCAATTGACAAGAAAGCCTGAACACGCATAATGCCTATGTTTGAAATTCCTAATCTTAAGAAAAACACGAGTCCAGTGGTCATACCGCACTCCAGAATCTAAAAATCATAACGCCCAAAAACCTCTGAAGTAGAAATTTCAGACCGATAAACAGCCAAAAACCCAAAATCCATCATTTTCATCATCACAGTTCATCCGAACGGCAATAAATGCATCTTCAGAAAAAACGAAGCACAACACAATCTTCTTGTTACCTCCGGAGAAGAGTTCTCGAAAGTGATATTCTCAGCAATAAAATCCTCCCCTTCTACTATCACAGTTCCACATCCAAAGGTCCCTGTACCAATCACTCTAGCAGCCTAAAAGCAACAAAAACAAAAACCAAATTCCACATGAACAAAACTGGCCATCATATTCATCAATACCCAGATAAGTGAAGGACAGAAACTGGCATTATGTATACCTGGTGATGGTTGATCTTAGTGGCCGTGTTGTCCCAAGTGAGGATAGTTTCTTCTGGCCTCAGACCAGCAAGAGTAATGAAATTCTTAGTCTTGGGCACGTACACAGGCTGTCTGTAAACTCCAGGCACCACCCGAATCACCGTTCTACATGTGTTGCTAAGCGGCACGGAGTCTACAGCTTCCTGCACCGTGCTGAAGTCGCCGGACCCATCCTGAGCCACCGTCACCACTCTACTCGCCATTAACCAATAATGACCTCTCCTTTCTCGGTGTCTATGTGGGAAAAAGGGGATGGATTGTTCACAGTAGGCAGAAGTTTTAATGGGTGAAGAAAGGAACCGACTTCAGAATGTGAGGATTTGTTTGTTTTTGTAGTTTAGCAGTTTACTATGTTGTGAAATGTGAAAAAGAAACCCACTTTATCCGTTTGTGTTTTATTTAAACCAAAGTACAAGACTTCCTCAAAACACGAGAGATTAGAGAGTTTTTATTCTTTCCTTCCTTTTGGGTTTTGCTTTAGCAGGAAGCTATATTTCTGATTGATCACCAAATTATCAAAGTGTAGAATTTTGAAGTGAGCTTTGGCTCCGCTGAATTCAGAAGGAAAAACGAAAGAGGGAGAGAAGAGTCAATGAAATTTTAGCCATTTACGTTTACTTTGTCATCTCATTGATTGCAGTTATTAGTGACAATCAATGTCTGTTCTTCAACAGTCTTGCTTTTCCTTGATGCTCTTTTGTAATTTTTATTCCAAACATAAATATACGAACCTATTTGATTTGTTAGCAGTGAAAACTCTACAAACAATAGGGTTTTGCTATTACTCATTAAAGATTACCTGCTTCGTCTACATGGAAAATCCTAATTAACACAAGCGACTGCCCTCTAGTGACATTCTTGTTGGAACTAAAATCTTTCCCCCGGATGAAGAAGATGGTATTGTTAGAATTCTTATGTGGTTTACAGTTGAATCAGAGGACACAGCTTAGAAAGGAACTATCATTCTCTTGGTGGCCACGCCATGGCAGATCTGATTTTTTTTTTCTTATTAAAGATGAAAGTTAATTCCAATCAAGGAAACAATCCATAAGTGGCTAACCAGTTAAGGAGAAGTTCTAAGTAATGACAGACCATTATCTATCGAGTAAGCTTAGTTTGCTAAATATTCCACACAACACAAGAATTAGACTTCCTGTAAATGTGAATGATATCGTCCTCCCGATTGCAAGTCCAGGGTTGTTTCTGATGTGCAAGGATCGGACATCTTGAATGAATTAGCATTCCCTTTTTCAACATAGGAAACAAAATCCAAGAATTCAAATATTCAACTGTCATCCAATATTTATTCCTTTTTTTGTTCGCAATTCCCATTAGATCAGTGCCTTACCTCTAGTTGACATACCACATTTATCTTCGCTCATGGAATCAAACAAAATTGTAACAGCTGTTATGTCATAGAGTTCATATGATTAATCCACAGGCTAACTACAAAAATGGGCATGACTGCCTTGAGCACTTCAAGCAGTGGTCTGTTCTGGCCACTTATCTTCAAATGCTTTCTTCCTTTCTAGAATGATGAGGGGAGTAAAAGCCTCAGAGCCTCCTGCCTCTATTTCCAAATGGCTCTCATTCTCAATGTCAAGCTATCAGAAAGCCGAAATACATAATTTCCAACGCAATAGCTTAGATCTGATTGCATATGTACTGTAGGTTGTACCACGAATGAACTCCACATAAACCAAACAATTTGTAAGATTTATGGGAAAATATTTGCAAGGAAAGCTTCCAAGTATAGCAAGACCTAAGTTGTTGACAACTTTGGAGAAGAGAAAATCAGATGGTCATGTTCCCACCCAGCTATACCCTGGATTCTTTTCTGCTCCACTGTCCCACATGGCTCGCCTCACCTGATTTGCTTCAGCTGTCCGACCAGAAGTATTATAGATATCACGAAGGAGAATGTAGTATCCTCCTTCCTCTGGTTTCAACTCTAAGAGCCTTTTCACAACCCTCTCCCCCATGTCAACATCACCATGGACTCTGCAAGCTGCAAGTAAAGCTCCCCAAACAACATCATTACTTGGTATTGGCATGCTAACTACCATTTCATAAGCCTCATTTAATCTCCCTGCACGACCCAACATATCTACTACACACCCATAATGCTCAATACTTGGCTCAATTCCATAGTCTCTCTGCATGCTCTTGAATAGGCTGTACCCGTCATCAACTAAACCTTTGTGTGTGTATGCAATCAGAAGAGATAAGAACGTTATCCCGTCAGGAGCAACACCAGAATTCAACATGCAACTGAACAACCAAAATGCACCTTCAGCTTCACCATGATTAGCACAAGCAGAGATCATTGAATTCCATGTTATCAAGCTCTTTCTGCTCATGTTGTTGAACACCTGCCATGCTCTATACATGCATCCACATTTTGCATACATATCAATCAGTGCATTGCAAAGGGAAACCATCCAACCAAACCCATTTTGAACGATATATGAATGCACGCAAATTCCCAGTTCAACATCTCCCAAACGTGTACATGCAGAAATTACACTAACAATGGTTACTTCATCTGGTCTCACTCCTGATTCTCCCATCTCCGAAAACAATTCCAATGCCTCCCTTGAATACTTAGCTTGCGCATACCCAGAAATCATAGCAGTCCATGAAACAACATCTTTTTCCGGCATCCCATCAAATATCTGTCTAGCAAGCTCCAGTTGTCCAGCTCTTACATGACCCAATACCAAGCCTGACCATGAGATAATATCCACTCTGAATGACTCGTCAAATACCGCTCGAGCAGCCACAGGACACCCCCTCACTGCGTATAAATGGATCAGTGCGTTTTGAACGAGTAAATGTGAAGAAAAACCAAACTTTAATAATGCCCCATGTATCTCATCGCGATCCATAATAGCAGGTAAGCCACTAATTTCATCCAATCTCATCCGAGACCGAGCTTTTATCAAGAAATTGAAAGAAAATTCATCTGGGTCAATACAGTTTTGCCTCATTTGATTAAACAAGTCAACAGAATAAGCGGGAAATGAGCTTTTGGCATAGCCGCGAATGAGGGTGTTATAAAAAAAAATAGTTGGTTGAGTCATATGAACAAACATGCGGTAGGCGTAAGCTAAATCACCATACGGAGATACCGCAGCAAAGCGGAACAGTTTCCCCAAGATAATGGAATGGTTTTGTAGATTTGACGCAATGGCCTGAGCTTGAATTTGCTTAAGGTGGTTCATGGATTGGCAGCCTTCTGCCCAAGAAGCTAACTTCGTTGCTAGTGAAACTACTGACTTGCATTGTTGGGTGACTGTCGGGTTCATTTAGGCCTATTCCTTATATACAACTAATTGTCATATTTGGTGGAAGTGAAGATTTGTCCTCTTCAATAAGATTTAACCATTGAAGAGTCCAAAAAGAGAAAAGATCTATAGGGATGAAAGTTGTTCAATCCTCATCTGCAACCTTACAAGGAGAAAAAATGGTTCATCAGAGACTTCTTCAATATGCTAGTAATTGGAGAATGCATATGGGATAGAAAGTGGAATGGACCGCCAGGGTTGCATGCCTAACAAACTCATACTGGGGTGACCCATGGGGGTTCAAAGCAAGTATCGTAACTTTCTTTTAAATGGGCAAGCAGTCATTGTGCAGGTTCATCAAACATCTATTCTTTTTCACTTTAAGCGGTGTTTGATGATCAATAAAATTACGTGTATGGAAAAGTGAGTGTGCAGTTGAACATCCAAAGATAGAAAATGGAAACCTATATGTTAACTGTTCCCTTGGGGAGAGCTCACTGATATCAGATCAGCGCCAAATCCATAATTAAACTGTCACCACTTGTAAACAACGGAAAGCAACCATCTCCCTGCAGTTACACAGCATTGTAATGGGAACCCTTCACATAGCCCACAAATGGCAAGTGCTTAATTATGAGAAAGCAAAATCTTTATCATACCCATTTCTTAACCCATAGATGTCCTTGAAAGATAGAGATGCCACCGAGAATTACCCTGATATTGAGCTTATGGGTGTCGGGGATACCGTGATCCTCGTTGGGGTTGACACCTGTGTACTTGCCCAAAGTCATTGCATTGCTCTTTATATCCTCCTAGAAGGATTTCGGATCCGTTTGGTTGAACTTTTATCAGTAGAGTTTTTATCAGTAGAGTTTTTCTGAGAAGAGCTTTTTTTAAAAGCCAGTTGACTGTTTGGTTGTCAATTAAAAAAATAGCTTTTTTAAAAGAATTTCATACAATAGACTGTTTGGCAACATAAAAATAAAAAACACTTTTATTAATTGTAACTATATTTTATTTTATAATAAAAATATTTATGCTAAATAATTTTTAAAGTATACCAATATGTAAAGTACCATCTTGTAGGAAATAATTTAAAGACATATCTCATTTTCTTATAAGAAATAAAATAACTATAAAAAATAAATATTAAAAGATGTATAAAAAATTAAATAATATTATAATCCAAAAATAAATATTCGTGTTGTAAGGTTCTAGTATTTTATAGACTCCTACCCCGATAGAAGTTTGTCAAATATATCCTAAAGTTCACAGCCATACATATTAGAATTTTTTAAAAGAAAATACAATATGATCAAACAATTTGAAGTCGCACTAATCCCAAGTTGAAATAAATTAGTAAGTTTGAGTCCTGGGAAGCTCCAAAACTTCAAGGGCTTTCCTTTTTTTTTCTTAATTCTTTACCTACCTCCTTTTAACTTTTTATCACTTTTAGGGTGACTTTCAAAATCTTTGCCTACAGTCACTAGCTTTCAGTTTGTCAAAGCTTACAGTTTGTCAAAGCTTATGTTGTCTAGCTCCTCGATAAGTGGCTCGTAGACTTTCTAAGGTTTTCATGTTTCATCCTTTCCTTCACGTTAATCCCCCAAGCATATTTCTTACAAACGCAGAACGTCGTCTGCGACGAACGCAGACGACGTCTGCGTCGACGCAGACCTTCTGCATTGAAGGCAGTCATCGAACGCCTGCCTTCAACGCAGAAATATAAATTTTTAGGACAAAAAAAATACAAAGAAGAAAAACCAACTTGAGAAGATGAGAGGGATAGGAGAGCAGAAGGAACGAAACAGAGTTGGCTAGTAGTTTTGTATGGAAGAAATGAAACAAGAGGAGAACTTGAAGTTTTGTACGTAAGTGACGGAAAGTAACATAAAAAATAGCTTCCCGAAAAAACTATAATTTGGGCTTTTCTGAAAAGCTCCAAATTTTAGCTTTTCTGAAAAGCTCCAAATTTTAGCTTTTGAAAAAGCTGTATTTGAGCTTTTAAAAAAGCTATTTCTACTTCAAAAGTGCTTTTGAAATTTACAGCCAAACACCTACTTTTTCTTTAAAATAGCTTTTGCAGTAGACAAAAGTATTTTTGGACCCTCTAAAAGCTGAACCAAACAGGGGCGAACAACTGCCCTGATTCCTGATCAAGTCTCATCGACTCCGCAACTATGAAATGAGCCCCGAGAGACCTGCCATAACTAAAACATTGGATTTTGGCATTCTAAGTTCACACAAATGTAACTCAGATTTGCGATCTGTGTCCGGTTCCTCTGACATACAGAGAAACACAACTCTTAACCAAACTATTAAATTAATGTCAAATTAAACATAAATCATTAATATCTTTGGAGTGTAAAGATGGAAGGTGTATGTTGTTCTACTAACTTATCTCATCCACATATTTATGTAAGTTTCACAAAAATGTGTGGATAAGATAACTTATAATAGAATTGGAACAACAAAAATAGAGCAGGTGATCTGATAACAGAGTTGGAATAGCAAAAGTAGAACAGGTGATCTGATCCCGTGTAAAGATTGTCACAATTTTCTGCACCAAATTGACCACGATTGAATAATCACCACAGGGACTTAAAACCAAAAGCTTAGGTTTAAATCATGAATTGAAACAATTATTTCAAGAGAAGATGCCTTATGTTGTCCGAAGACAATTGTAGATACTAGATGAACTTTATGTATTGAGGTTTGGATTGGCAAGCGAACATGTATGCATATATTTATGTATGTTAAGATATAGGTGATTATATGTTATTCTTTAATTTAGGACATTATTTGATAATTAGACCTAGTTGTGTTTATGTGAGACTTTAGACAAGTTTTGATAAGGTTTAAAATCCTAATCAAGATGGGATTCAAACATATAGTCTATTTGTGGATAATAGCTATCTAAGGAAGCAAAATCTGTTAGAGATTTGATTGACAATTGAATATGGTTTTGTTGATGTGTTCACGCATGCTTTGGGGCTGAACTGTGTCGTTTTTAGCATGACTTGGCAGTTAGGTTTTTGTGGTGATTATCGACAATATTCTGCAGCCAATTAAATTAAGATATCATCTTGTGTGTTGCTGATATTTTGGGTTAAGGATTGCGTATTTATTGCCACCTTTTCTAGTCAATTTTGTCATCTAGATGAAGTGTTGGAGTGTTGTTTTTTCTCTAGTTGTGTCATTGATTGGGTGGTTAAGTTGCTGAGAATTTTGTCTTTGTTTTCACGATACTTGGCTGGGTGATTTGGGCATACATGTTGTGTTCTGGCTAATATCGTGTTTGTCTTGGCTGTATATTCTTCTTTTGTTCAACGACAATTGAGCGTGTTCTTTGGGAGTTTTGGAACTGATTTATTTTCTAGTTTATATTTTCCTTTTGTGTCGCCATTCTTCATCTATTGTGTGGCTTTTTGTGAACTGATTGGTTGTTGATTGAGTGACTGTTGATAGCAAAAATGGTGTTAGAAAATTCCAGCAACTGTTGTTAAGGCCCAATATTTGTATGGTTTCGGTGAAGAAATGCTTATGCGTGTTGGAAACTTGTTTATTGTTGTGTATGTGATGTTACAGTGGTAATCTTGAAAGACTACAACAGATTTATTGATGGACAACTTTCCAATCTTTCATTGAAGAAGCTGAAATTATTAAGGAAATTGTTTTTCTTTATCAAGTATCTTTGTCTAAGTTTGTTGTTATTTCAATTACTTGAGTTATTTTATTTTCATCCTTTATTATCAAATATTGTTAAGAAAATCATATGTTGAGGTTAATACGAGGTGGTCGTACTATTAGATGTGATTTACTTTCACGGGTAGTGAGATCGAGTGATAGTGTCAAGGGTTGGGTGAGTCGGCTCTATAATACCTTGAGTAAAACTATTGTTGCATCACAGGTGAAAGTAATTAAGTTGAGTGAAGGCCCCGTAGACATATGCAATGTGTGTCAAACTGCATTAACAAATTTCAATGTTGATTTTTTATTTTTCTTTTAATTTTTTTGTTTTCTCTTGTGTTAGAAACAACTGCGATTGAATCAAAATTTTTGTAAAACTATTATACCCCTTCAGATTTTCAATTGATATCAGAGTAGGTCACTGAATCAAAACTTAGTACGTCAAGTTGGTATAGATCCGTGTTTCGTAAATAGCTATAAGAGAAAGTGACCGCGCATCGTTACGCTAGTCAAAATAAAATAACCAGACTACTATTATAGCAGTGGCGAGTCTAGGTCGATCCCACAGACAGTGTGTGTACAGTTTATGAAATAAAATTAATCGGTGTTTAGGAAAAAGGGGAGGGGGGGCTTTGGATTTTTAAAGAAGAAAATAAAACAAAACTAACTAATAAAAACAAAATAAAGAAAACATGCAAAAAATGATAAATGTGGAGAATTTGGTAGGGACCCGGTTCTTTGGTTAAATATCGACCTAAACCCTAAGCAAGTATATTTTATTAATTTGTTGTTCTTTAACCTCTCATAGCAACTATTAATCGTGGGTTAAAAATTAACCTGAATTTTCCCTTATGTTTTGCTTAATCAAGATACGATCGTTAATTAAACCTAATCACCTAACAACCTAGGATACGATCTCTAGATTTAATTAGGCAGTAGCATTACGAATTAGAAAAATCGATTAATCAAG
>JANVCQ010000008.1:12681902-12692398 GCA_025531925.1 Erythroxylum plowmanianum | reverse complement strand
ATTATACAAAATTAATTTTCTTATTATTATTTTTATAATCATTATTATTCATAATTAATTTTCTTATTATTATTGTGGTTATTAAATTCCTTATTATTATTAATTTTCTTCCTCTTCTTCTTCTATTATTTATTATTATTATTATTATTATTATACGAAATTAATTTTTTATTGTTATTGTTATTATTATTATTTGTTAACTTTTTTACTAATACAAATTATTCGTTTTAAAATAATCAATAAATTACATCTTTTTAATCATATTATATTGTAGGGGTATTTTTGTCATTGGCACTATTTTTATGTTCTATCCACTGCAACCAAACACATTTCTTTTCTCGAGACGGAGATAGTTTTTTCTGTTATGTCCATCACAACGAAACACCTCACTGTCTCTAATTTTTGTTCTATTTTGTCTCTAAATTTTCGTCTTATTCTGTCTCTTCATATTAGAGACAGTAACCAAACGTAACGTTATATCATAGGTGTAACAGTTATATTTAAGTGATTGGTTCACTTAAATTTTAAATAAAAATGAATAGTGACAATTATATCATATTGGTGATAGTTATATTTAACTGATTGGACGCTTAAAATTTAAGTAAACGTTTTATTAATCGCACGGTGGCAGACAAGTTGTCTTGGTTTTATAGGATGATGATAGTAGCGAAGGGAAGCCATTAACTATCGACCGCTGATGCTTATATTGATGACCATTTTCTGCACAAATCGCACAGGATGACAGCTGATGTCAATTTTCGAATGCTTCTCAAGGCTAGTTTAGTTTAGCTTTATCTCACTAAAAGAAATGTTCTGCGTTATTTATGTTTGAACACTCTAGTTGTCATCAACTTAGTTTAGTTTGTTTCATTGTCACTTTACGGACAGTTGGAGGACTGAGCTAACCAACACACCAAATGTTTAGGGTAAAGTTAATGTTACAGTCCAGGCCTCCAGGGAAACTGCATACAGAACCAAGCCGCAGAAAGCAGAACTGTGTACCACACGTCTTGTGACTCGTCACCCGACCTAATGCTTTGCTACGCCTACGCGGTTCAATAAGGCCAGACATGTCGCCTTCCAATTTCAATTTGCGGAAAGGCCGTCCCTTTCTAGGCTTAAACTGTCGGCCCATATCGACTATGACAAGTGAAACCAAACTTGATGCAATTATTTGACGCCGATGGTTGTTATTTATGACAAAACATATGTAAAGTATGCAAGAATATTTTAATTTTAATTTTAAATCTCCGCGTGAAACGGAAAAGCTCTTATAAAATTTACGCACAGGACACCAAAGCTTCAAGCTTTACGTATACTAACCAACAGAAGTTTACACTATAGAGCAACCGCAATCATAGGCGTAAACATGCGTGATTTCCTCGTCTAAAACATCAATTAAAGTACCCACCTCGCATGAAGCGAGAAGGAAAAAGAAACAAAGAAGACGAGCTCATCAACTAACAAAGAATTACTTATAACACCATACCTAAACAAGAGCAAAATCACGGCAGTCAATGCCGGCTTTAATGCTGATTACTATCTTCTTAAAGAGGAAAATGGTAGGGGTAGGGCAGGGAAGATAAGAAGAAATGGCTGTCATGTGAGATATATTTATACATTCCTGTCATTAGCTCACCGTGCTGCCAACCTTTCATCCGCCTATTAATAGAATATTCATTGTCATATTGGTCACTGAGATATATGCAAAGTTGCAGAACCATTTCGCTTGAGAAAAAAGAATGAAGTTTGGGAAAGAATTTGCGGCTCAAATAGTGCAGGAATGGCAAGAAGCATACATGGATTACAACTACCTCAAGACAATATTGAAAGATCTTTTGCGTTTCAAACAGAGAATATCATCACCAACAGTGACAGTAGGAACCTCGAGAGGTTCTTTGAAGAGAAGGGTTTCACTTTACAGAGCCTTCAGCGGCCTAACTAGATCAGGCAGAGGCTCCCCAGGAAAGAGTGAGGATGAAGTAATACTTATAAGTACAGTGAAAGAAGAGGGGACAGAAGGGCACTATCAGACCATGTTTCTCAATGGTTCAGATAGAGGAGGAGAAAAAGAGATTTTGTTCTTTAGGAGACTTGATGTTGAATTCAATAAAGTTGTAAGCTTTTACAAGATGAAAGTGGAGGAAGTGATGTTAGAGGCAGAGGACTTGAGTAAGCAAATGGATGCTTTGATTGCGCTAAGGATCAAGGTGGAGAATCCAGCGGTGGTAGGTGCTAACATTGCTACTCTCGCCACCGGCAATTCTTCCTCTTCGGACTCTAGTGTTTATCCTACAGATGACCGAAACCCAGGTTGGAAAAACCAGAATTTTTGGATAATCAACTTTTCCTGCATTTACTTCTTCTTCTTTTTGGGTCTTTTGGGTTGAGTGGTGATTAGGATTTTTTCATGTTCCTGATCTTCCAGAAAAGGAATTTAAGTTTGGACAAATTTAGACTCTGATAATTTCCACCAGCCAAGTTAGTAGTTAAGAACATAATTCTGGAAGGTTCAATTCTCTGTGCATGTTTTAATGTTTGTAGTCATTGTTTTGTGAAGGACTTGCACGTATGGATGAGATTCAGGAAGTTGAGATGAGCAATGAAGTAAATTCAGAAAATGAGACGAATGAACGCAACAATGATAATTCCCGTAGCCAGAGGAAACATAGTGGAGATAAAGTGGACATTCAGGCATCTAGACCGGCTCCATTACAAGTCTTGGCGTATGTAAAGATCAATGTAGTACCTGAAACCCCAGTATCGACAATGAAAAATATAGTCTCAATTCCAACATCAGACTTGTCATACACCAAAGGAGAACTGAACAAAGCCGAGGAACGAATGACTAGGGCTTTCGTTGTATTCTACCAAAAGCTTCAACTCTTAAAATGCTACTGGTAATGTTTCTTCCAGCAGGACTCTCCAGAATAGTCAACCATTTCCTCATTGCAGAAACTAATTGTGTTGATTACTGATGTAACAGCTTCTTGAACCAATTAGCATTCTCCAAGATCATGAAGAAGTATGATAAGGTACGGAAGGTTCAGTTTCTGATAGCTAAATTTACCTGCAAAGTCTTAACTGGGACTTGTACAGATCACTTCAAGGAACGCGTCAAAAGCTTACTTAAATATGGTGGACAGTTCTTACCTTGGTAGCTCTGATGAGGTCAGAACAAGAATTTCATTGTTTGTTTCTTTTCTGCTGCAGCATTTACTTCCGGCTCCAAATTCCCATCTTCGTTAAATTTTCCTCCTCAGGTTACCAAACTCATCGAGAGGGTGGAGGCCACCTTTGTTAAGCACTTTGCTAATGGGAATCGTAGAAAAGGAATGGCCACTTTGAGACCAAAAGTTAAAAGGGAAAGGCATAGAGTTACATTTTCCTTGGGTAGGGATCAGAAGATTATGCACATCCTGATATTATATGGATCTTCCCTGTGATATCAATCCATCACTTGTATAAGCATTCATAAAATTACTGTTGTATTTGTATACTTGCAGGCTTACTTTCTGGCTTCGCAGCTGCACTTGTAGTCACAATTTGTGTGCTTATTCATGCCAGAGATGTCATCAACAGTCCAGGAGGACCTAAGTATATGGAAAACATTTTCCCTCTTTACTCGTAAGTTGCAGTTAACATACTCAGAAAACTTCTTTTGTATTGAGATATCAGATCATTGTATGATTTGCCATGATGTGTTGCAGGGTTTTTGGATTCATGGTCCTGCATATGCTCATGTATGCAGCTAATATATACTTTTGGAAGCGTTATCGGATCAATTATTCATTCATATTTGACTTCAATCGAGGAACAGAATTGGGCTATAGACAAGTCCTTCTTCTTAGTTCAGCTCTTTCAGTACTTGCGTTGGGTGCTGTAATATCAAACTTGGATATGGAAATGGACCCTAGGACAAAACGCTTTGAAACACTTACTGAATTACTCCCGTTGGCCCTACTTATTGTAATGTTCAACAGACAACACTTGAAACTATTTCTAATTGCTCAAGTGTCTCATGAAGGTTGACTAATGCGCAAACATTCATTGCAGCTTCTGCTTCTTATCATATTCTGTCCTTTCAATATCATATATCGGTCAAGTCGTTACTTCCTGATTGGATGCGCCCTTCACTGTGTTCTGGCCCCTCTTTACAAGGTGACAATATTATGAAATTCAGACATAATCAAAAATAAATCCCATTTAGAAAAAGATATCTCACCTCTGCTTATCATGCCTCAGGTTACCCTCCCAGATTTCTTCTTGGCGGATCAGCTTACGAGCCAGGTGTTTTCCTAACTGGTTGCAGTTGTTTCTCGTTGTCTCCTCTTAATCTGCACATCTCTAAACATTCTATAGTCTTAAGACTATTTAACAATGTCCTCTTTTCAGGTGCAAGCTTTCAGAAACTTGGAATTCTATGTTTGCTACTATGGATGGGGGGATTTCCGAAGGAGGGAAAACACTTGTAATGGAAGTAAAGTTTATGAAGTGTTTTACTTTTTGGTAGCAATGATTCCATATTGGATCCGGTTCCTTCAGGTATGTATGTACTGTTTATACTGAAGTGAGAAGCCTTAGGCTTATGATTATGATGGTACTGACACAGTAGTCTATGATGTCTCAGTGTATTCGGCGTTTATTTGAAGAGAAAGATGCATCACAAGCGTGTAATTCAATCAAATACTTGTCAATTATAGTAGCTGTTGCCATGAGAACACTTAATGAACGAAGGAGGCGAATAACTTGGAAGATAGCAGCTGCTGCAACTGCAGGTTTTGCAACAGTTATTAATGTGTATTGGGACATCGTGATAGATTGGGGTCTTCTGCAACGAGATTCAGTAAACCCGTGGCTGAGAGATAAGCTTGCCATACCAAACAAGACTGTTTATTTTGTGGCTATGGTAAGATAAAAATAAATCCTGCAGGCAGCCAAGTCTGTAAAAGGGTAGAGTATGCGCACATACTAACTACACCAAATGTTTGATAAAATGGTTGGTAGGTGCTGAATGTTGTGCTGAGGCTAGCTTGGATTGGGACATTGTTGGGCTTCAGAAGTGCACCCTTCTTGCCTAAAACAGCCGTGATTGCAATAGTTGCAAGTTTGGAGATCATTCGTCGTGGAATTTGGAACTTTTTCAGGTACTCCTCGGTAATGAAAGTGGAAACACATGAGTTTCAAAGAGGAGACAAAAAATTGATTGAGTTGATTAATGAAATTTAACAAATTAAATTAAAATTAGATGAATTGTTGGACTTGGGAGTTTGACAGATTTATTTATAACATAAAGCTAAACAAGCTAAAGACCAGCTTATGTTGATGTTAAAAGTATTTCATGTATCCCTTACTAACAACTGATGGCAATGTTATTTGATCAGGCTGGAGAATGAGCACTTTAACAATGTTGGTAAGTATCGGGCATTTAAATCAGTGCCCTTGCCATTCTACTATGATGATGAAGAAGATGACAAGCTTGTATAATACATTCTACTGCTGCATATAAATTTCTGAAAAGTTCAAGATTTGTTTGCATCATTTCCTTTGCTTTGTAATTATTTCTTCATGCTAACGCAGGAAAAATGTAGAAATGAATACTGAAAATTGAAATATTCCTCAATTTAGTTTGTCTATTTCCCATAGGATTACGTGGCTGTGTCTGTGTCGTTTTGCTTTGTGGCCTGTTCTGCTGCTTCTTCAACTTTGAGCAATTGTTGGTTAAAAGCTACAAATTGCTCGTGCTGCTTAATCCAGCCACCTGAATTTTCCATGCACATCACCCTTTGAAGGTACATCCTCTTGAACGTACCCGCATACCGAGTACAAGAAAAGAGGCAGATGTAACTGCTAACGAACACGAGTCAAAATCTTTGTCGCCAATACAAAATAGATGTTCCTTTTCCCAAAAAAAAAAAATCAGAAAGGAGTCGAGGTTTTGCAATGGAAAGCAAGCATGAAGGGGAAAGCATATGCAGTTCATGTATGAAGGCGTTATTGCCTTCCATTTCAGACCTGGAGTTCAACTTGGTGAAATGATAACAACATCCCCTATAATGGTTATTAGATATTCCTTTAACACAATTATATGATCAAGAAAATGAACTTGCATCTTTATATTTCCACAGGCTATACAATTAAAAGTAATTATGTAGAACTGTTACAGAAGACATTATTCAATCTCTATCGACTACCATATTTTTGTTTTACAAGACTGAAAATGAGCAAGGCAAGAGCAATGCCGTATCAGCACAGGAAACAAGCACAACAAAACAAAACAAAAAACGTTTTTCTATCAACCTCCACTCCTTACAGAATTGGCATCTTCTTGACCAGCGTCTTCCCCTTTCAGCGAACTAGGTGAAGAGTTTGAAGGTGAATTTTCAGCTGTTACAGCACCGGTGCTTTCTGCATCCTGGATCTTGAAGAAATATGAAAATACAGGATCGTAGGTGGAGCTTGCTTTTTGAAGGCCTTGTATAGCATTCATCGCTGCAAGGGTGCTGCGATATGTATCTATCGTTTCCTCACCGAGAGAAGAGGATGTCTCATTAGAGATACCAGCTCTGTTATTTAACCGTAGGTTAGAGCGTTCTGGCACAGATTCAATCACTTCGTCTTGTAACGGGAATAGCAGCTCAAGATTTGCTTCACATTCACGGACGAGCCTTGTTAATGGTTCAGTTGTGAAAAAGGGCTGATGAAGGGCAAGTTGCATGAAAGGCAGACGCAACAACCCTCCAGTTCGTTTGTCATATTTCTTCAAAATCTTAACCAAACCTATCATTGGAAAAATAAATATGCATTTAAAAACAGGTACTACTCCTGTAATTACGAGTGATTTTAACAAGAAATGCTATACCTATCATTGGAAAAATGAATATGCATTTAAAAACAGGTACTACTCCTGTAATTACGAGTGATTTTAACAAGAAATGCTATACCTGAAACATTTAGCAAGGTGTAATTTTGGAAGCAGCATCTCCCCATTTAAATGAGAAACCTAAACAACTCAAGTTAGAAGTAAGAAGTAGAGTAAACGGAAGAGTTGCAGTACCTGCAAAGTTTAAGGAGCTATAATTTTTTAGCAGCACCATCTGTCCATGAATAGTAACTAAGTCTTTACGAATATCCATCATTTCTTCACTAAATTCACTCTCAGATGTGAAAACTCCATTCTTACTGCTCTCTTCCTTCAAACGCTCTATTCTTTGCTTCAGCTCCTATTAAAAATGCAGATACAGATCAATAAAGAGCCCCAAACTTAAGTAGATAGCGGCCACTTTGTGAACATGAACTGCACTATGTAACGATAAAGAGAACTCTTGAGTGGCCCTTTAAGGCCAAGTTCAAAATTTTCTGAAACAGACAATCAATCAAATGTGCAGGAAAATAGTTAACAATTGAAGCATCAAAGCTACTGCAAAGAAAGATATAACCAAACAATATGGAAACAAATTTGCATCTGTTGCAATTGCCTACAAAACTTCACAGCTCTGTAGCTAAAAACATAGATCAAATAACCATCAAGCACTGGATATAACACTACAAAGCAAGCGGAGAATAATCATGGGATTGCCAAGAATAATGCAAAAAAGACAATAACAATTTAGTATTGAAAATAAGTCACTCAACCATTGCATCCCAACTGAATTAACAATAATTCCATCCATCAACCAAAAATGTCTTTAACCACTCCTGCTTGAAGGTTGGGAGTAGATCAGCTTTTGTCAAATAAGACATGTGAGGACTGGCCACTCAAAAATATTCAAGGAAAACAGGTTAATTACCAAGAACTAAATGTGCATTAAATAAGATCACAAGTTAAATGGTCACATAAAGAAAAGATGCAAAAGATGTAGAAGCAAAAAAAACATTTCTCATTTGAGGCATTTCTCAGCTTTGCTTGCTAGAATTTTATTATGTAATAATGTCGATTGGTATCAAGTGAAAGCATTATATCTTTGATTCGATGAGTCAGGTAACAGTCCTTCCATTTCAAGACATCAAGCAACAACAGATATGAGTTGACCAAGTTATTGTTGCATGTTAGGAGAGTGGTGATTCGATGAATTACGCATCCATCCTAAAAAACCCTACTGTATCTACAATTCCTTAACTTGATGCACACCCGTCACATTCATTACACAATTTGTCATCCATTTTAGTCTGATACATTAGGTTCTTCATAAACCTCACAGTAACATCCATTACTAGCATTACAACACTTCTCTAGTATTATGGCAAATCTCCACTTGAGTGTCCCCTTTTGCGCAACAAAAATAACAATATGACACCGTTACTGAACAAAAGTCTTTATACGTCACCTGCCCTGATAATCACACTTCACTATTCCATTAATAAAGATGCATAAAAACCACTAACTGAACATTATCATTTCGACTCCAAAATATCAAAGCTGCTGCCTATATTCTAAAGCCAAAATATCAAAGTACTCACACGGATTGAAACAACTTAAATTACGTTATAGAAAAGAACCTACAAGCAATCAAAATCTTCACCATATTCATTTGTTTGTGCAAGTGGCAAAAACTGGGACAAAGTGAACTGAAAGAGGAGCTAAAAGTAGCAGAAAGAAAATGACATTAAAAGAAGACGAAGAAGAAGAAGAAGAAGAAGAAGAAACACCTGAAGGCGAATTACAAAGTCTTCCTCTTTATCAACATAGAAATCATTGAACTTCTCAAGTTCTTCATTCAATATTCTAACGAACCACTCCTGGAGCTCAACCAACGATCCGGCGCCGCGTCCGTCACCGACAACGGAATCATCGGCGTGGGCTGGGTGATTAACTGGGCGAAACAAAAAGGTATCAGCCGTTGAACAAGGGTAGTGCTTTAGGAGCTTTTTGAGCGGCTTGTAGCAGAGGAACTTGTCCCTCCATTCAGGCAAGGTCTCCTCTAAGTGGGTTTTGAATTCTTTCCCAAACTTCATTGTGGATGTGTCTAGATTCTTCTGGATTTGTGCTCTATCTTCTGTTGTTGAGGTTCTGAATTGTTTCTGTCTGTAAGGGAAATAGGGAGAGAAGGTGCACAAGCCAACAAGAATCGAAACGGGCGTGGACGAGGAATTTGGAATCTATTGTGAGAAAGTGGGTGACTTGATAAAAATTAGAAGAAATCCTTTGTTAGATTTGGAAGCAGATTTGTTGGCACACCGTTTCCACTGTTCTGTATCAAGTTCGCTTTTGGTTTTGGGCTGGATGGAAATGGATTGGCATCTACTTTTCTCATGTTCTCTTCGACTTTGCTTTTTTTTTTTATATATATATAAAGGGGAACGTACACCGATCACTAAATGAGACGGGGGAAACAGCGTCCTGACAGATCCTCTAAAAGGAGAGGAAGGCACCCTGGGGGTGTAATATCAAAATAGGTGATACCAATTTCCGCCGGACTTGTCTGGGTAGCCAGCCAGTCTGCGTATCTGTTGCTCTCTCGGTACACGTGTCGATGAACAACAGACCAATTCCTGGTGAGAAGTTCCAGGATACCCATGACGATAGGATTGCCCGACTGAGAGCGGGATGGCACTGAAGAAAGGAGCTGATGCACCGCCAACGAGTCGACTTCCAACTCTAACCGACGAAAGCCTATCCGCCAAGCCAGGGAGAGTCCTGTGTAGACAGTCCAGAACTCCGCTGACTACACAGAGCACCACCCTATTAGCTGGGAGAATCCACCTAGTCAATTGCCGTCGCTATCCCGTAGGAAGCCACCTGTCGAAGTCGTGAAATGTGTACGAAGACAAGCCCCATCGGTGTTCAACTTGACCCACCCAACCGGCGGTCTACTCCACCCGATCTGGTGCTCCTGGCGAGATCGGAAGCCAGTAATGCCCAGATTGGGCCTCACGACGGCCTTCTGAACCTGATCTGCAAAAGACAAAATAAGAAAGGAAGGTGAGATGGGTCGCACAAAATCATAGTCAAAAAGTGCCTTGTTCCTCCAAGTCCAGAGAAACCAGCTGATTAATCCAAAAATAAGCGCTCAAGCCTGGCCTTGCACACGCCTACGCTGGAGAAGATTGGAATGCAACCAATCCCGAACGGGAAGAGCAAACGAAGCCGTAGTGAAGATATCCGATTGGATGGAGGCCCACACTTGGCGGGCTAGGGGACAGTCCTGAACAACATGAAGGGAGGATTCTTCCTGGGAACAGTGGGGACAGGATCCGTTGGTAGTGAGATGACGACGCACCCGCTGTTGGTTACTTAGCAAGCGATCCTTAGCTAGTAACCATAAAAACGATCGTACTCGCTGGGGTCCCGACCACTGCCATACGGCCCTCCAAACCCCGTGCGGAGCGATAGGCTCGTGTCCCAGAAGCAATGCGTAGCCAGAGGCCACGATGAACTATCCATGATCGGAGGCACCCCAGACGAATCTGTCAGGGCCCAGAAACAGGGAAGGAGGAAACATGCCGGCAATAGTACGACAAATCGTAGGAGGGAGGAAATCCTGGATGGCCGTCAA
>JANVCQ010000008.1:12666787-12679748 GCA_025531925.1 Erythroxylum plowmanianum | reverse complement strand
AGTCTAGTAAGAGTTGACACTTTGCCCATACTCATAACCAAGTGGGGTATAGCATGGTGAAAGGACGAATTGCACAGTAATTGTCTATGGGAGGGTTCGTGATATGGTTCGTGGTGAGCATGGGTTCAGTCGTCAAACCAATTACTTTCCGGTCAATTGGGGGTCATGATGTGTTGCTAGACACCGCTTATGTTTTTTTTGTTTTCCGCACCGCGTGTATGTGATGCACGCACCGGGATTTTCCTACATAAGGTAACAACTACACTCTCGAATCGTCCCCGGAAGGCCTGGTGAGTCGTTTCATCGATCTTGACTGTTTTCCCAACAAGGTTACCGAGCGCTGTTAGGATGGATGGATGATATCGGACGATTGGGAGATCGAGGAAGAGGACCCATGCCACGACGTGGATGATGGGGCCGAAGGAGGGGCGAAAGGTCGGAGTCCAAGGTTGGACTGACAGAACATGTCCGGCGACTATCCAAGGCCCCTGCGTCAAGGTGTGAATGTAGTCGTGTTCCTCCCTGAAATTGACCAGGTAAAAATCGTTCTCTAAGTCCACTATTTTCAGGGGACCAGTCGGATGCCACAATGAGAGGAGCCGATCTCGGAGAAGGGTGAAACCCATTTTACGGCCTAACAGCTTAATCACGATTGCCTGAGCCCAAACAGTATCCAATTTGGAGCGGAAGGTGACAGACAAATCAATGCCCAATCCGTGAGGACCCTGAACCAGGTTGATGTCACCCTCCTCCAGGTCTATGGGGGACTCCTCAGGCCAGGTAAGATTCGGAACTGGGTTGGCCGGATTAGCCGTGCCTGTAACTGCGGCACTGTAGCTAGGGGGGTGTAGGTGCGGGGGGATCGATGGGAGGAGGGTCTTCTTCCCTCTCCCGCAATCTGACTTTTTTGGCTGTGTGGGTAGAGGAGGACATGGCAGTGGAGAAAGGAACGATGGCCAGAGAGGCCCAAAGGACAGGGGCGATGGTTTCACCGAGCAAAGTCACGGTAGCACAGAGCGAAGTCCCTTTTTGTGTTTTGGGAGTTTGTAGAGACTTCGACTTTGCTTTTTTAACTAAATTGTTGAACAATTGTTTGGATTTGACAACCCTTACAGTTTCAAAAGTTGCTACTCTTGTATCATTTTGGGGGTGTTCGGAAAGGAGTTGAATTCAATTCATCATTACCATCATCGTCATCATCATCTAGTCTGAAATTTCGCAATAAAGCAGGATCTGGGAAGGTCCGATAGTACGCAGTCTTACCCCTACATAGTAGAGAGGCTGTTTCCAGTAGACCCGCATGCAAATGAGACAATATAAGAATGATGCAGAATACAGAAATAATACATGAAAAAAGATGAGGAATACCTGAAGGAGGACAGATCTGCGAGAACCTAATAGTATACAAAGTCCCTCCCTCTTTGTCATTCACTAAGTAAGGGGATTGGGTAACTGAAATCGTTAATTCTTTACCCTTATCCGATCACGTCAAACCTTTCTATTTTGAGCAACGACCTCACTAAGGGCTAACTCTGACATGTCCACCTTGATCACTTCCCGTCAATTCTTGTACAGCCTCCCTCTCCTCCTCTCATAATCACTAAGTGTTATGCCCTATCAGCTCCGTACCGGAGCATCAGAGGGCCTTCTCTGCACATGTCCATACCACCTAAGCCTAGTCTCTCTCAACTTGTATGCAAAGCTGACTACCCGTAATCTCTTTCTCACCACCCAATTCCTAACCTTATCTCTCCTGGAAAAACCACATATCCACCTAAACATACGCATTTCTGCTACCAACAGTTGTCATATAATTGAATTCAATTCAACTGATAGAAAATACAAAAATGGGATGAATTCAATTTATGCATATAATTGAAACCCATCTCTTTTATAAATTGAAATCATTCCTCCAAAGAATTCAATTATATTAAAACTTAAGGAAAACACATTTGAATAAAAAATTGTTGTTTGCTATGAGTTTATAAACAGACATTCATCAAAGTTTATATATTTATTGTAGGTTTTTATTGAATATATTCTTTGTCCTGTACTTCTTATTAAGAATCACTCTGTCATTCAAAGGTAATGTATTGCTCTTTTACTCTTTCATTTTTTGGACTATTTCACTTCTCACTCTCTTGTGCTTTACTTGATTGGATTCCAAAGATTTTTAATTAAAATATTATTAATAATTAATTAACTATAATATAATTAATTAAAATATTATAATTAATTAATTAAAATATAATTAATTAATTAATTACAATATTTTAATAAATCAATATATTGTAATTGATTAATTATAATATAAGTAATTAAAATATAATTAATTAATTAATTAAAATATAATAAATTTTTATTTTTTAATTTTTTTACAAATCAACTACTACTGTTAATGATTCCTTCTTCTTAACCAAATATCATAATTATAATAATAATATTCATTCTCATTCCTCACTGTATTCTTTCTTATTCAAAACAGTGTAATTGAATTCATTTCTAATATTACTGACTTTGTTCCAAACAGTACAAATTGAATTCAATTTAATCTCATTAATGTAATTGAATCCAATTCGTTAATGAATTCAATTCAAAAGTTTCCAAAAAGCTTGTTAATAAAAATTGAATTATTTCTCTCAAATGCAAACGACACGAATGCTTAACGAAGATCCACCAAATCAAATCACGGACCCTTGTAGATTTCCCTGAATCATTTTGCCCTAGATCTTCAAAAATTCCAACCATATACGAGAAACATAATGATGCATTCGGGAGAGGCAAAATAGACAACATCTTCTAATGTTCTCAACGAACCAAATTGACAACAAGAGTTTGGTGAAACACCCAGGCAAAGCCTATGGACAGAACACTAATTAAATAGCAGGTCCCCATGCTTATTTCATCCTTCATACCACCAATTCATAGACTCCAAAGCCGAAGAGCAGCTCATATTGACGAGTCCTATATGGTCTCAAGGGCTTGAAGTACGTCTGCCTTCAAATCGTTGAAGTCTTCGACTCCAAAGCTGAAGCGTACCAAGTTATCTCTGATACCATACTTTTCCCTCTCCGGTTGAGGAAGATCCCTGTTTATCATGGATAAATAGTTAATTGCTTGAACGCAATAGTTGCATTTATGACATTGTATTCAAACTTTGCAGTATGTATACCAATAAGACATTATAGCTGGCTGATCCACAATGCTTTCACAGCCACCAAAAGATGGAGCAATATATGGGATCTTCAATGAATCCACAAACTTTATCGTGGTCATTAAGTCTCCATCAACCTGAATCATTAAAATGCAACATCCAAAGGTTATCCACGAAAGAAAGCACACCAAAGAATTAAAACAGATGCAACACCGGAAGATTATTAGGCAGGAATCACCTCAAAGCTAACAACACCGCCAAAACCAGTCATTTGCTTCTTGGCAATGTGATATTCAGGGTGACTTGGCAAGCCTGGATAATAAACGCGCTTCACCTGTCACCAATGGCTTTTAAATGAATCCTCGAGATATATTATGTGTAGCTTTGTCACAAAGATATGCAAACAACTTCCGACTAATCACTAGTGCTTATGTTCTCAACACCCACACAGTCATTGAAGCTGAACTGAAATTCTACTTACAGAGCTTTTAAGAGAAAATGTAATTCCAAGTTTAAAAATCAATCTAAGCAAGGTAACAACAAAATCTGACATCCACCAGTAACCAATCAAGATTTTAACCTATATCCAACACCATTCAGCAACCCCCACATCTGAAAGGACAGGTAGCCAGTTAGGTTACCAAACATTTTGATAGCATCCTTCTGTCAGCAATCAAAGCCTTGAACCATTTATTAATCCAGGTGTGTAGTTTTGTTGCACATGGAAAACTTAAGTACCAACTATCCACTGTAGAATAACATCAAGCTATCATAGAAATAAATATCACCACTAAAATTTTTGGTACATATAGCATCAACCTATTCCACATAGTCCAGGAATTATACTTCGCACTTTGCATGTTTCACATGGAATAAGATTTAACCACAGGTTATTTGTACTTTGCATGTTTCACATGGAATAAGATTTAACCACGGGTCATTCAACAAAGACTAAAATATACACACGCATTTGACAGATAATAAAAGAAACAAACCTTAGGATGGTCCTCTAAAAGTTTGGCCATCCTTAATGCTGTTGAGTTCTGTTGCTGTATGCGAAGATGCAGTGTCTTCATGCCTCGGATGATCAGATAAGCAGCATTCTGTAAAGATGAAAACACAAAATTAAGCCCACCAATGAGATTCAGGCTATACTCGAATTGCAAGCATCATTATTTTACCAGCCAATATTTCACCTTAAAACTGACTACTTAGTAGCGAACAATAGTATGCAATATCTGAAAAGTAACGGTAAAGGCCAATTGACCCATTATAACTTACTGGGTTCAAAGTACCACCCAGAACATGATGCAAGTTACGAATTTCTTGAATCAAATTTGTGGCACCACTAATGCAACCTGCCAGGACCTGAAATACATACTAGTGTCAGCATGTCTATTTCTTAACCTGTCTACTAGCCAAAGCATCTCAAATAAATTGATTAAAATAGGCAAGCAAACTTACATCATTATGGCCCCCAATAAATTTTGTTGCAGAGTGGAGAATAAGATCAGAACCAAGGGAAAGGGCCTTTTGGTTGAGAGGTGTGGCAAAGGTACCATCTATGCATACCAATGCTCCTTTCCTGTGGCAAAGCTTTGATACTAACTCAATGTCAACACATCTGAGAAATGGATTGGTAGGAGACTCGGTAAAAAAGAGAGAAACCTGCAAGAAATCATAGCACCAACAACTCAGTATTATTAGTTGATAACACTAATGCTCAAAGAAAAATTCTGAAAGAACAAAAGAAAGAACTATCCACATCACTGACTTTGTGTTTATCGAGAGCAGATTCCAAAGCTTCCATGTCAGCAGGGTCTATCACCGTTGCCTGCATACTCAAAAATGATATGTATGATATATCACTGGTTCAGAAAATGAACAAATGAACAGAGGTCAATTAAGATAACATCATTTAGACAGATTGGGCAAAATCTACCAGACTGCTTCTAAATATCTTTGTGCAAAATGTGCAAGGAAAAAGTCTTCTTTTCTCTTTTTTTTTGGGTCTCATGGAAAAAAATTAGAAGTGGAAGAAAGCCCATACCGTGATGCCCATTTTAGGAAGGACACTCTCAATGAATATCCTAGTCTTCCTATAACAGTCCGTGGTTGTCACAATGTGCCCGCCAGCAGGTACCAATGCCATCAACATGACCGTACTAGCACACATCCCAGATGCCATAATCAAGGTTGACTCAGCTCCTTCAAGAGCACTGGTTAAAGTTGCAAAATACCATGTTGGCACCATATAGTAATCGAAACAGAAAAAACGAAGCCAAAATGAAACAAAGAAGGCTGACCTTATTTTCTCCTCCGCAACCACCGTAGTTGGATTTCCATAGCGTCCATATTCAAAACTTGATAGGCGTTTCTCCTAGAGGAAAGTATCAAGCAAACATCGACCCATCACAATGCACGCCCGTATAAATGAAAATATAGTCTTAAAAAGACACTTTTATCGCTCAATGATCTTAACAGTGAGTCTTGATGGGTTAATATTCTAAAAAGAAAACAGGATTTGAGATTTAATGAAACAAAGTCCGTCTTAACACACAATTTGAAACTCGTGCATCAACAAATTAGCAGCTGAACTCAAATGTATACCTTGTAATCGATGAGCTCGGCGGTTTTCTTAAAGAAGTATGCAGAAGTATTTACCACTGGAGTTGTAATTGCATCTGTAACTATACCGCGACCCAATCTTTCACCTGAATTTATTGTTATAATAACCCATCAAATAATGATAATTAAGCCCAAATGGTAAATGCTAAGAAAAATGGTAGCAGGTGAATTAATGCATAATCTACCAGCATGAACTGTGATACTCCCATCGGACCCCAAAAATGGTGCGATTTCCTTCATATCGCTACTAAAATCCTCCAACTGTACACCTGAGTTCTCAACAGCCGCCGCCTCATTGTCAACTGCCACCACAGTTGGCTCGGCGACAGGGGTGGCGGCGGCGGCGGTGGAGCTGTTGGCAGCCGCCGCAGCTGCCGGAGGGGTGATGGAGTTAGGGTTATTAGCCCACGAGGCCGCTACGATTTGCGCGACGCCGATGTTGCTGCAGTTCCGGCGGGCTTTGGTGCTGAGCTGGCGGACGAAGTTCGGAGGAAACCTCAGTATCAGGGCGGAAGGCAGTCCGCCGCCGAGGAACGACGAGGCCGTTAAGTGGCGGGATAAGTTGACTCGGTGCGCGTGACTCGGCTGGTCGGTACCTGCCGGATCGGAGCGACACTCAAAGAAGGAACCAGCACCGGTGGCGAAAAGCTTGGGAGAGAGACAGGATGAGGAGATGGCCATTTTTTTCTCGCCGCCGATACAGGGATTTGCAAATGACTGATGAATGGGAGGCTTTACCTAGGACTAGGATTGAAGTTACTTAAATAAGCGCGTCCTGCGACTCCCATTTCCACGATGGGACTCGTTTTTGTGGGTCCCAAGCCCAACTTCAACAATTTCATTTGCACTGATTAAAGAAAATTAAAGGATAGTTTGGGTTATATTTTAGTATTTACACTTACAGGGACAGGGAGGTTGTTCGCAACTTGGCATTTTGGGTGATGACCAGACCAGGAAGAAAAGGACAATTCGGCGTCGGTTAGACTTGGGTACATGTATTTTATTTAGCAGTAGAGACAATTTTTGATTGGATTAAATATATCTTATATATATAAGATATTAGTCTTATCATCTATTTTCAATTAAATTTAAAAATATTCTAACCTTAATTTTTATTTCAAGTGCTCTACAATCAATCGATCAGTTGTAATTTAATGACAATTATTTAAATACGTTATTTATCTTATTCATACTTAAATGTTCGTGATAAAGTTAATGAGATAGAGATATATGTTACTAGATTCATATTGTATTTATGTATTATCCCTAAATTATTTTTAGTCATTATTCTATTATGATTGGACATTAATAAAAAATAAAATAATTAACACACATTAAATTAAATTTTATTGTAAAGTTTAAAAAAATTTATGATTAAATATAAAATATTTAACCATATAACCTGGTTGTCCAACATCTTCATCGTCATAGCTTTTGGATCATCTTCATCAAACCTTTTAGATCATCCTTGCTACAACTTTTAGGTTGTCTTTGTCGCTACTCCTTACCGCAACTCTTGCTCATTGATTTGTCTCCTCATCATTAGCTCACTAGTTGTTTCTTGCTTCATTTTTGTTACTTATTTGAGTTTTATGAGATTTTGGTAACATGTTGAAATATTGCATACTTGATTTTGGAAGTGTAGTGATACTTAAACCATTACTATCTAATTATCACCTTTGATTATTCGTTGATAAAAAAAGTTCTGATTGTTGTTACCATGGAGATCTAATACCCTTGTTCATATTACAGGTTTGTTTTACCATACGAGAATGTTATGTTAATAAAATATGTAAAAATTATATCCTTAAATTTTATAAGGTAAATTTAAAATTTTCAAATTTCCTTCACTTTTTGATTTTCTTAATGTTGATATTTTGGAGATTTAATTCCCCTGTTCATACCATAGGTTTGTTCTACCATACAAGAATTTTATGTCAATAAAATATGTTAAAATTATATCCTTAAATTTTAGAACGTAAATTTAAAATTTTCAAATTCCCTACTTTTTTATTTTCTTAAAGTTGATATTTTGAAGATTTAATTCCCCTGTTCGTATCATACGTTTGTTCTACCATACAAGAATGTTATGTCAATAAAACATGTTAAAATTGTATTCTAAAAATTCAGAAAGCCAATTTGTAAGGCAAATTAAAAATGTTTTATGATTCCTTAAGTTTATTTTGGTCATGTACCATTTAAGGTTGGTTTGATTTTATATTATGTTATACCCAATCTTTTTTAGGTAATTATTGACTCATAAGCATATATATACGCACATAAGTAATCTAGTATCCTTGAGGACCTTTAAAGATAGCATGATTTGTCTTGATACCCCAAACTGGTGAGCTTCATTGTTATTTGGTAATAGATTGACCAATATTTATTTGGTAACTCCTCACAAAGATAAGAAAATTCATAATGTGATAAAAAAAATGCAATTTTCTTATTTCTTGAAACTATAGTATGTATCAATCATACCTAACCTAGTTGGCTAGTTGCCCTAATGGTCATAACTAATCTTTAAAACTATGTAGAGCATTGCTCACAAACATTTTGAAATCAATTCCAAAATTTAGTTGTAAATGGCCATATAAACTTATCTAGTAATAACATATCAAACCCATAAAACACTTGGAAAGGATTTCAATGGAAATATTTTCTTTCCATATAGAAGGCAAATAATAGATCCCATCCACTTTACTAGCAAAGACTATATTTTTTGTGTAAATAAACTACTTAATTTACTATAAATATGTCTTTATTTTGATATGAAGCTATTAATTTAAAGCTGATAAATGTCCTTTTTTATGGACAATGGAGGAAAATTCAAATACTTTTGATAATTTAACCTTTTTAAGAAGATTTGATCATCCAATTTAGGCTCAAGAGAGATTAGTTCCTGGTTTGAAGAACCACATTATTTATTCATATTGTAACAAACATTTAAAAGGTAAGGGAACCACGAAGTTAAAAAAAACATTTAGTCAGGATCAAAATTAATGTAACGCCTTATAAGAAAGCTAGTCATATTGTAAAATAACAAATGGAAACTTTGCTTAAAGAGTATCAAAATGAGAAATAAATAAGAAAAAGATTGAACTACAAAATTAAGAGTAAAAGTTCTTTTCATAGTGGTTAAGATAATAGTGACAATGTTGAAGGTGGTATTCTTACTTAACAAGGGATTGCTGTAACTAAAATGAAGAAAAGAAGAAGATAAGGATCTAAATTTTTTTTGTTCTATGAATAACTCTTGGAGCTCAATTTTCACTTTATAGTGTATTATAATGTAAACAGGTATATATATACTCAGCGCCGGGGCAGGCGGGGATTCATAACGAGTGGGCATGAATTGTAATTAAATAAACAAAAGTGAACCAACCACAAATTCCTGAACTGTAAAGAGAACCATTAACCACCCTGTAAAGTAAAGAGCCTCACCTAAAAAACCAAACCTAAAGCTGAGAACAAGATCAAAAGCGCAACTTCTCATTTGAAGCACAGTGGTCTATATATATATAAGCCACTCTTATCTCTTCCAGTTTTCAGTGACCTGACCACTTTTATGCTTCAGTGACCTGACCTAAAGTTGAGAACAAGATCAAAAGTGTAACTTCTCATTTGAAGCATAAAAGTGGTCAGGTCACTGAAAACCATCAGAGATAGGAGTGGCCCTATATATATATATATATATATATGCATATGTGTTATACAATGTTGCTTGGTCTTATTATTACCAACCTATGGTAAATGTTATTTTCTCTTATAATCTAAGATATAAATCTTCTTCAATTGATGATTATAGGGATAATCTTATAAATAGCTCTATTATTGAAATAAAAATTATGTTAATAAAAGAAAAATGGCTCTGGAAACTTATGGTGTTCAGTCATGTATAGCAATTGGACAAATAGAAGATATGAATCAATGATCAAATTTTTAGTTTATTATGATAAGGATATGATTTTCTTAAGTTTATTGATGCATCTAACGTTGTAAAAAGTGTTTATACTCTATTAGAGACATTTGATGAAGTTGAAAATAAAGTTAAGCCTGAAAATATTGTACAGTTTATCACTGAAAATATTGCTACTTATAAAGTAGTTAGGAAAAGGTTGTAAAGCAAGTATAATTCTTTTTATTGGACTTCTTGTGCTACATACTACATTGATCTAAAACTAAAAAATATATAAGATGTTATATACTTTCCTATCATGGATGAAACTAATTAGAAAGCAAGAAAAATGACCAAGTTCATTTATAATTGTGTATAGTTTTTATATTTGTTGAGAAAAGATTTCATTAATGGTAGAAAGTTGTATCATCCTCCATTACAAAATTTGTACCCGATTCTTTATCAAGTAAATATGTTGTTTAAATGAAAAAGGAGCTTAGACAAATATTTATAAGTGATACTTGTATTTCAATATATCAGTTCCAATGTTGGAATGAAAGTTTTCAGGATTATACTTGAAGATCATAAACTTCTATCTTAATGTTATTTTCTCATTAGAGGTTTTAACCTTTGGTAAGAGTACTTTATCTGACTGATATTGATGAGAAAGCAACAATAAGTTACTTTTATGATGTCATAGACAAAGTGAGGAAAGAAATAAAGGTTAATATGAAAAATCGGTCTTTCTTTTACACACCTTATCTTAAAGTCATTAATGTAAGATATGAAAGACAACTTTACTCCCTGTTATTTTCTTTTAGGATTTTTTTAATTTGAGTGTCAATTTTATACTAGGTTTTACAAAGAAAGATAAAGTTGGTAGGGAACAAGATTAATTATCACATAATTATTTCATATAAAATGATGTAAGATCTCTTTAGCTCACAAATAGAGGCATATAAGAAAGTGTGTACTGATTTTAGGATGCCAGTTGTAAGGTACAAAAAGGACAAACTTAATCTAGGCATATTTTTTCCTTCACTTTTACTAGTTCAAAATTAATCGTCAATTCATTTTACCTATAATATTACTTTTATCATTTTATAGTTACTCGATATGATCAATTCAAAAGTGGTGTTCCAAAATTACAAAAGTTTGTAATTTGAATTTTTAGATAATGCACAAGTGCAATTGGTTATGAAAAGAATTAGAGAATATTTGAATTCATTTATTCTAAAAAATAAATAAATTAGAACACGAAAGATTAAATGATGTATTATTTATTCAATACAACTTGAAGCTTCGAGAAATATGTGTTATCATTGATAGGTGTAAAACTTAGTATATTTTCTAGATGTTTAAGTGTGTTTTAAAATGTTTTATCAGCTGATGATCATGTGTTTATGACTTAGAATTTTGTTCTTGTTAGTGTTTTTATGTGTATTAATTATTTGATTTTTTTGAGCAAGGATTTGATCTTAATATTATTTGTATGTTTCTTAGTGAGTAGAAATAGCAAAAATTAAAGAAAAGATGAAGAAGGGCTTAAAGAATAAGAGCATGCACGATCTTGTATGGTTATGCATGATCGTGCATGTTAGCTACATGGGTGCACGATCATGGACCAATTGCACAATTGTGCACAAGTAGTTTTTAGCTCGCAAATCTTTTATATTTTTGACATTTTGGTGCTATTTTTGGAACTAAAACAAGTGAGGAAATATAGAAAGAACCCTGGAAGGATGAAAAAGTATTTAAGGCAAAAAAAAAAGAGCTACACATCAAAAACAAGGAGATCAAAGTGGAAACTTCAAGATCAACTCCAATTTTCTAGAATTTCTAGATCAAAAATCAAAACTATTTTCTTTATTTTCTCTTCTTATAATTTGTTGTCTTTGATACTAATTTTGATTAGTGATATGTTGAACAAGATTATGTATTTCTAAGGCCATATTAGGGATTATTCTTGAATTGTATTGTTTAACCTTATTCATATAGAATGTAATAAAGTATTGCTTTGTGGTATTTGTTATGCTTATTTAATAAGAAATAAAGAGATTGAATCACAGTTATATGTGTTAAGTTGTGCCATAAGAGTTGACACCTTAAAAAACATACAAATATCATATTCATAAACAACTGCAGACAGATTTTAATTGTAAGTTAATTATCCTTATAATTGCTTCAAATCTAATTGAGTAATTAAAAGTAGTTTTGTGAATCTAGAGGCTGCAATTCAATTACTATATATTTCAACTGAAATTACTTGATTATATCCCAAGAGAGAGTAATCAAAACACTAGGATATCTATGATAAATCATAATTAAATTAACAAGATAAAGGGAAGACAATATAAGGATAGAATAACCTCCAAGTTTCTATTATTGATTAACTTTATTGTTATTACTAATTTCATTAATTAAATTGTTTAGTTTTATTAGTTTATTTTAATTTCAATTAATTCATTATTTTATTTCCTTAGACAAGGTACATTTAAGTTGTTAGGCAAAGTTGCCAATACCATACCGAACTTGGTACCGGATTAAGTTCTAATACAGTACAATACCCGTACCGATCAATTTTGGGTATCGTTTCAGATAATTTTTAAATTTATAAAAAAGTCCCTAAAATTTTTAAGATTTGCAAAATGTCGATTGATATATTGTACAATTGTACTGTATACTTTACAAGTTTACATTAACCCTGTTTCTAAAAATCATAATAACAAATAGTAATCACAATTAATATGAAATAATAATAATTTTAAAAATTTCACGTATAAATAATAACCACAATTAATATGAAAAAAGACAATCATCATTATACAAATATAAAATTAAAAATAATACAAAGTATTTAAAATATTACAATACTGTAATTTGATCATTTTAATATATAATAATTACATCAAACATCCAATAAAAAGAATAATAAATATCCATAACTATTACAATTTACAACAAGAGTTCATAACGAGGAAACAATTAAGTTGAACTTAAACTTGAAAAAAATTAATAATTACATTACTTATATAGACTTTAACATAAACATCAAATATAAGTAAAATTAAAAGAAGAGGAAAAACAAAAACCTAGAATGAAATTCAATCATCAACAGGAGGATACTTGCTGTAACTTCACTGACCTCAATTATCATTTGGTACAAAATTCTCATCATTAAGAAGACCTTTATTGTTGGACCCTAAACTTTTAGTGGAAATTAGAGATATGAAAATGAAAATTTGATGAGAGTTTTTGTATATGAATTGAAATTTGATGAG
>JANVCQ010000008.1:12610710-12666687 GCA_025531925.1 Erythroxylum plowmanianum | reverse complement strand
GTAAAATGGCACACTTTATTGCATGTCATAAAACTAATGATGCCACTTATATTGCTGATTTGTTCTTTAGAGATGTTATGAGCTTACATGGTGTTCCAAAAACCATTGTTTCAGATAATGATATAGAGTTGTTGAGTCACTTTTGATGTGTTCTTTGGAGAAAGTTAGGAACTAAGCTTTTGTTTTCTACTACTTGTCATCCTCAAATAGATGACCAAACTGAAGTGGTTAATAGAACTTTAGGATCTCTTTTGCGTGTTGTTATAGGGAAAAATTTTTAAAACTTAATAACAATGTTTGCCATTAGTTGAATTTGCATATAATAGGAGCATTTATTCTACTACTGGTTATTCACCATTTGAGATAGTTTATGGATTTAACCCTTTGACGCCATTGGATTTGTTTCCTTTACCATTACATGAGTTATCTAGCAAGGATGGACAACACAAGGCCGAATTAGTGAAAATCATTCATGAGAAAGCAAGGCATCAAATAGAGAAGCGGAATGAAGCAAATGCGCACAGAGCTAATCAAAGGCGCAAGTTGTTAAGGTTTGAGCCTGGAGATTGAGTTTGGGTGCATTTCAGGAAGGAGAGGTTTCTTAAGCAAAGGAAATCCAAGTTGGATCCTAGAGGTGATGGGCCATTCCAAGTGCTTGAGAAAATTAATGATAAAACTTACAGGATTGATTTACCAGGTAAATATCAAGTGTCTGCTACTTTAAATGTTGTTGATCTCTCTCCCTTTACTAATATAGGGTCTGATTTGAGGACAAATCCTTTTGAGGAGGGAGGGGATGATACAACGAGCCTTCACAGTGGAGCTCCACACCTTACATGTCAACCTAACAAGCTACACATGCCAAGTGGCCCAATTACAACTCAACAAGCTTCAAGGATTAAACAAGCAATGCAAGCTTTTGTTCAAGCCCAAATCACAGGTCAAGTAAATAAGGAGGCCAAAACATCCATAGAGGAACACCAAGGCACACCTAAGCTTGTGACTTTATTAGAGGAGGCGTTGGAAGAGGCTCGCACTTAGCCATTTATGCCTATTTTTGATAATTTGGGCTTATTATTTATTATCTCTTATTTTAGGCTCAAGGTCTTGTTTATGGATTGTTTTTTTAGTTAGTAGCATGTGTTTTGCTTGTTTGGGTTATTTTGAGACTTATTTGTTTTAATGTGTTTAGCCCATTACTAAAGGGACTTGGATTAGATTATGTTCAATGGGCTATATACTCCTAGATTTATTAGGATTAGCCTAGTTTTCATTAAATAGGCTCGCAAACCCATTTCTATTAGGATTAGGACTTAGTCAAGGGTATTTATACCTTATTTTATCCTTGTAACCCTAGATTGGATGATTAATAAAATTTCGAAATTCAGTTATTCAAGTGAGGCGTGAATGTCTTCATGGTTACTTCAAGAAATTGATTTGCATCGGTAAGTAAATGCTTGCAACGTAAATTGATTTCTGATTTCTTTGGGATGATTTGGGGTTTGATCTAGCATATTCTTATAATAGAAAGAATTAGGGTTTTGATTCAATAGGATTAGGAGGTTTCAAAAACCTTGTTTTCTTAGGATTTTCGTATCAATTGAAAGGAGCTTTATTATCATTATCTTTCAAATTTAATGCACCAAATGACATGTCAATGCTTTCTCATCCAAGATTATCTTCCAAGTAATTGACATCTACCAAATTCAATTCTTCAGAAATTGAATCTACCAAAAGATCAATATTAACAATGGAAATTGGATCAGCTAAACTACTTATGCTAATAAGACTCCTAGTAAACTATAAATTTTAATTATTAAAAAATTATAAGAAATTATATCGAAGTTAATAATGATAATAGCATACCTTTCTCAAGCTTTAAATTGTAACGAACAAAAACTAAGTCATTCAACCTCTTATGCTCCAATCTATTCCTTTTCTTAGAATGGATAAATTCAAATGTGCTCCAGTTTTGTTCATAACCTGTTACACTCACACATTGACTTAAAATTCGAATTGCAAACCTTTTCAATTCTAGAACACCATTTTTTAATGATGCCACCAAGAAACTGTAAATCATAAGATAACAAAAGTAGCGTTATAAACAAAATCAAGTGATAATTAATTTTAACAAATAAGAAAAAAGAAATAACTAATACCTAGAGAAAGTTTTTCTCTTTGTTGAATAGTAATCGGCATTCCAAAATCCTCGTAAGACAACTTATAAAGCTCCATTTGTAAGCTTAAGAGATCTTGCATCACATCAATGCTAACAATTGTTGTAATAATTAAAAACATCCCTCTATTAACTTCAGTTTGCTTAGTAAAATCCAGTTTAAAATAGACATTAGGATTTAAAAATGCCCCAGCTACAAACAACGAAGAAGAAAGTTGTCTTCCCCTTCTCTTATTAATGATTGAAAGATATGATGTGTACAAAGAAGGCCTATATTTCATATTGGTCTTGATTGCTTCCGTTGCTCTTTCCACGACATAAAAAATACAACTCATTGTTGGCTTTTCTTTACTATCAGGTAAGTGAAGCACCCTCACCTCGGATAACAAATTGGCATTGAGACCACAATTTTATATCTTTCAGTATAATATTACAAACCTTCACTCCAGTATTAAACCTAGCATGCTGAGATGCAATCCACTTATCATTTATAAATATTTATCTTAAATCTTTCTTCATCGTAATAAAAGACTAAAGTGATAAGAATTTGTTGCAAATCTTATTACAATAGGACGACACAACTTCCTATCATTAGTAAATTCCTTTCTCATCAAATCCAATACCCATGCACAATTATAAATAAACTTTGTCACCTTTTTAGCTTTCTGCATAGTCTCATCAATAATAGGAAAATACCTAGGATCTCCTATATTTTCCAGCATTAGGTTAATGCAATGTGCAACACAAGGAATAAAAAAAAAGAATTATACATATTCTACAACCTTTTTCCTACCGCTTTATAAACAGAATCATTGTCAGTAATAAACTAAACAATATTTTCAGGCCCTACTTCTTTCAAAACTTCATCAAATATCGCAATCAAAGTCTTACTATTTCTAATAAGGCCAAATGCATCAACAAATTTCAAAAACATAGAGTCATTTATAGAATAAACAAAAAAGTAATAATAGGCTCGTGCTCCTATTTGTCCAACCATCAAACATGATTGAACATCCATAAGTACCCCAATTCACTCTTCTTTCTACCAAATAATTTCTAATTTAAGAAATAGAACAGTTTTAAAAGTTTACCTCTTAAGTCATCAATCGAAGGATCTTTGTATCCTGGACCATAAGAGGCTATTGCATCCATCATAGGTTGATAATAATAAGACTGAGAAGCATTAAATGAAGAACGTGTATCATACCACCATCTAGCTACTGCCATATTGACATTGTAAGCTACATCTCTTGATTGCATTGCACTACGAATTAAAAGTTGGGCTTTTGGAGTTGTTCGTGGGGAAAAGAAATTAGCCACCTGCCTTCTTCTCTTCCTCACAAATGTAGTATGAGCCCAAACTGGATTATTATATCTTCCTAAATTGGGTTGATCAGGAATACTTGAACTTCTTTCCATTTATCTATAAAAATAAATGAATGCATATATCAAAATAGATAACACATAATTTCATTACACAATATGCATATCCATCTTATATGATATAACTTATTTTATATGATTACGTTATACATAATTCAATTATTCAACATATATAATTACACAAAACATACACAAATAATTTTCATTTCCATCAATCACATAACATACATAAACAATTTCTATTTCTAATAATCACAAAACATTCATAAAACAATTTTCATTTCCAATAATCACAAAACATTCATAAAATAATTTCCATTTCTAACAATCACAAAACATACATAAATAATTTCTATTTCCAACAATCACAAAATATTCATAAAATAATTTCCATTTCCAACAATCATAAAACATATATAAATAATTTTCATTTTCAACAATTTCCATTTCCAATAATCACAAAATATTCATAAAACAATTTCTATTCCCAACAATCACAAAATATATATAAATAATTTTCATTTCCAACAAGAAGGACCTTTCATTCTCCCCAACAAAAAGGCCACTCTTAACCGGCTCAAATATGACCTCGAACGCGTCTCTGTGTCTATTGATATTTACAATCAAGGATCTTCATGAGTCTGAGGTGTGGGTGTCCTGTTGCTAAACTTGAGGGTTGGGGTCTGAAACGGGGTCGTCGTCACAAAAGATATGCCTTTTTCTTTTCTTTTTTTAGTTAATGGGTCGTCTGGATGAGAAAGGCAGTGATCGCTAGAGCTGTTGCAGAGCATGAGGTCAGCGAGGATACGGAAGAGCAATCAAAGCTATTATGAGAAAATAATCATTGTCGTGTTGTCATGGAACAAATAAGTTTTCTTTTTCTCTCTCTGCTTACTATCTCCAGATTATCCATTACTTCTGTGTTTTCCTCTGTGTCTCCATCTTGTGTTTTTTGGGTTTAGTAGTGAGATTTCCTTATCTAGGTTTTGGGATTCCAAACTATTTGGATATGTATGCGTTTATTTATGTTGTTAACAGTATCTAGTGTCTATGCTGATCATAGGGAGTTTCGTTATTTGATCTATTATTTGTTGTTGGAGGTCTGAGCTTGTGTCTATTAGTTTAGCGTCAATTTATGTACGTGAATCTCCCTCTACATCCATGTTCTTCCTTTGGCTTCGAATATGCAAAATGGGGATTGTTTTCGTAGACGGAAGTGTTAGTGGCAGTTGCCCTCCTTCCGTAGACAACAGTACGTTGTTGTTATAGATGGAGAGAGAGAGGGCTTTGTGTGTTTTGGAAGCAAGGCATTTATTAACCCTCTGTAGAAAAACGCTTTTCTGACATTGGAAATTTACTAAATCTACGCTTAGGGATACCACCAATACTGCACCGTCCACTCCTTCCCCTGCGTCCTTTAATACGGATTGGACTTCTCGCCTTAGTCTTTTCTACTTACCGTTTTAGTTGGCAAATTATATTATTTTTATCGTAGTTTTATTTTACTTCTATTTTATTATTTATTAATTTTTTGATTATTTTTAGTTCCATATATTTTTAGTATTATTATTATTTTATTTTATTTTTACGGTTTAACTTGAATCGGACCCTTTTTTTTGCCTTTTTACGTATTTATTTCGTGCTAGCTTGCCTTTTCTCTCTCAAACTTGCATCATTATTATATTGTCTCATTTGCATGTGGGTCTATAGGAGACAGCCTCTCTACTATCTAAGGGTAAGGTTGCATACTATCAGACCTCCCCAGATTTCGCTTCATTGCAGGACTTCAGATTGGGTGATGATGATGATGACAAAACATTCATAAAATAATTTCCATTTCCAACAATCACAAAACATACATAAATAATTTCCATTTCTAACAATTTTCATTTCCAATAATCACAAAATATTCATAAAACAAGTTCCATTTCCAACAATCACAAAACATACATAAATAATTTCCATTTTCAATAATTTTCATTTCTAATAATCGCAAAATATTCATAAAACAATTTTTATTTTCAACAAACTTCAACAATTTCTATTTCCAAAAATCACAAAACATTGATAAAACAATTCTCATTTCTAACAATTTTCAAGAATGTCCATTTCCGATAATCACAAAACATTCATAAAACAATTTCTATTTCCAATAATCACAAAACATTCACAAAACAATTTTCATTTCCAACAAATATAAAACATACATAAAAAATTTTCATTTCTAACAATTTAAATTCAAAGTTTCAAACATGAGGATCAAGTTGAAGGGTATGATATGATTTACATAATTGTCAAATAATGAATGACATATCTTATACAGTTGTTCATATACATCTATTCATAACATGATGATCAAGTTGAAGGATATATTCATAACATGAGGATCTTGAAGGATATAACTTCTTTGGAAATGTTTTTTTTTTCTTATTTAAAGCTTTGAATCTTTTTTCCATTTCTAACAAACCATAATATTATATACACCATTCTATATTTAGTTCTTAAATATAAAAGTTGCCTTCGATGGCCTCCCCTTTTCTTCCTCTTCACGATCTGTCCCATCTATGTGTCTCTCTCTCTAGTGAACACACTGTTTGTTTCTCTCTCTAGAAACCAAAGTCTTTCAATTTTCTTTTTATTTTATCTTGTTGTCTCTCTATTGTTTTCTTTGATGGTTTGTTTGCCTTTGGTTTTTTTCAGAGATAGAGACAAAGATTTGGAGGCATTTTGATTAGAGGGAATGTTGTTGGTCGTAAAACATGAGAGGTGATAATCTATATGCTACTGTAGGTTTCTTAAGATCTTCTCATAATAGCATTCCTCCTCCAAGTAAGGTTAGCAATGTTTATATTGCTTCAAATATGTGCCTTTTAGGTTAGGTCTTCTTTTTCTTTTGTTGTTCATATCGATTCTATGGTTGTAACCTGCAAGTGAAGTCCTTTGATGATCGACAAGGTTAGTCATTTTCCATGTAAATGTTTCTTTCTCTCTCTTTTTTTGTGTGTTTTTTTGGATTCACTTGACTTCTCAGTTCTCAGATTTGCTCTTTTTCTTACACTCCTCAAATTTCAGTCTCTTTTCTTTCTCCTGATCTACTCAAATTTTGACCTTTCATTATACCCTCCTTCTTGTTTCTTTTACTTTCATTTGTATTTTATGTTTACATTGGGACCTTTCATTTTACGTTTACAATGAGTATGTTTGCTAGAGGAAAGTTTGGAGCTTTCTAGGTTTGTGTGCTTCTACTTGGATATGTGAATTGCTTTATTGAACTGCTTTATGTGCTTATTCATGTTGGAAAAAGCAGTGGGCTTTTTGGAGAGGTAGGAAGTAAAAGAGGGAAAATTGTTGAGGATTTTCTATGTATTTGTTTGAATGGTTGTTCTATTCGCGAGGAAATGCTACTCTACGAGTTTGAGATGCGGTTGCACTATGCATATCCAAGGTATTACTTGCACCTTTGCTAGTGTGATCTTTGCTCTTGTCTACTGCACTGCTGGTATCTCTGGTGCGTGTTCAAAAATCCTTTCTTTTTTAATTTTTGATGTTTCATGTGGGTCTTGTTTTAGCTTCGTAAGTTCCTTCTTTTTATGTACGTTTTATAGTCTCTTCTTCCTTCCAAAGATGTCCACAGTCCACAGCCACTTCCTATTTCTGCATGATCTTTTAGGATCTTCTGTGACTAAATTACTTGCTTACGATATATCTGTTGGGTCCTTGTGCTCTGATTAAAGCATGTAACTCTTGGTTTCTTAACCCTTTTTTTCTTTCCTCCTATGTAGCTTATAGATTTTCATTGGCGTAATTTTCATTTTCTTGATGAACCATGCGTTTTTTAGTCTTCTTCTCCACTAATTACATTTGGGTTTTGGATTCTAAATCGTGAAAGCTTTGTTTGCTATTGGGTTTCTGTGATTTGATTGTCCACTGTTGTATTAGTATGGTTTCTTTCATCTTGAGTAAGAAGTGTCTGAAAACCTATGTTTGTATTATTTCCATTATGTTTTGATTTTACCTATCCATCCCTTCTTCCTAAAACTTGATACTTTCTGTAGCTTTCTTTTGAGTCTTAGTTGGTTCGTGGATATATTACCAATTTTTCTCTTATGATGTGTGATTCTTTTCTCCGATCTACATCTTATATGAACTTGTAAGAACTCGTAGTGCTCTGTTCTTTCTTTACTCTTACTATGGCCCCTTATTGCCTGCTTCGGATCAATTTGTTCTATTCAACGATTATGCTGAAGGGTCTTAAGTCTTACTTACACGAAGCCTTAAATTTCTTCATGTTTTATGATTATGCTTGTTCCCTATTTATTTAGAATTCCTTCTAATTATTAGTATTAGTATTATAAATATTATTGTTATTTGTATTTTTGTCAGTACTATTATTTATTTATTCTTTTTGCATATTGCCTATTACTTATTTTATAGATTATTTACTAACTTTATATATATATTTACATTTTTTTTACTCTCCATATTTTTTGCCACATTATGTGGGTCTACTAGAAATAGTCTCTCTACTATGTAGGGGTAAAGTTGAGTCTATCAGACCTCGCTTTATTTAGAGACTTCGGATTGGGAGTGATGATGATGATTTACCCAAAATTAATACTCAAATATTATCATTAACTACAACCGAATTATTATTAATTTACAATTGCATAATTTTATACTCAACTAATTATTTACCTAAAGTCAATACTCAAACACTAAAAATGAAATACCATTTCACAAATTTTAAGAATGTGTCAATTAATGATTTAAGTATTTGCAAGTTTACAACTTTATTATTCTCAATTTAAATTTTTAGTTTAAGTTGTTTCGACTTTCAACTTACGAACTTTCAATTGAATCAATTCAATTCATCATCATTACATATTCACATCTGGTTGTGCATTTCATATATCCAAAAACTTATCATAAATTTCTCTTAATCGGATAAACTTAAACCAATCTTCATAACCAAACCAAAAATCAACCAAATAATAATTCAACTTCAATATCCAATCCAACTCACACAAATCACAAAACGAAGGCAACACTGTGACTCATTCAATTTAACTCCAATATTCAATCACAAATGACAAAACTGTGAATCATTCAACATTTCAACTTTAATATCCAACCCAGATACACACAAATCGTCAATCACAAAACCAAGTTTCAACCAATTCACAAATCCAAGATCCAATCGAATCACAAAATTAAATTCCAACTTTCAACATCCAAGTTCCAACCGATTCATAATAAAAATGCAATTAAGCAGGAAAAATTTGAAAACAAAAAAAAACACCTAAAAATCAATTCACAAGCTTCGGGTTTTAGGCTAAGTCTTCAAGTTGGCTGATGGGCCACAGCATCGGGGGTAGATATGGGCGAGCAGTGGCCTTCTCTCCTTCTTCAGATGTTCAGTGGTGGCGATAACGTGGTGCAGTGGTCCTCGTGGAGCAGGGTTAAAGACGGTGGCATTGTCGAGTGAATTTGTGTGGAGGAGCTGAAGATCTCTGTCCTCTGATGCTAGCATGGATCGGGAAGGATAAGGGAAGGAGTAACACTGTCAGAGAGGGACCAGTATCGTTGAAGATGAAGAGGAGAATGAGAGAGAGAGAGTGACAGTGGTGGGTGAAAGAGAGAGTCAGTGAGAGAGAGAGAGAGAGAGAGAATGAGAAGGAAGGTTCGGGATTCGGGAGACACATCAGAGGTGGGGGGTGTTGTTTTAGGTTTAGATTTCTAAAAATTACAAATAGGTCTCTGACATTTTCTAAATTTATAGTACCAACCAGTAGGTCCCTGTCATTTTTCAAATTTATAGTACCGGGCAACATTTTGGATACCAGTCGGTACCAAAGAAACGAATATCGTTCCGTATTGACCGGTGTTGTGAGGTGACTAATGTACCGGCTAGTACGAAACAGTATTCGTTCCTTTATTGTTAGGTGACTAGTCCAATCTTTGTGGGAACAAGAACTTTTATACTACAAGTTATGACTTATATACTTGCAGTATGAAAGCTTTTTTAATAAAACTACAAACAATCATCATTATTAAGTTATATATACAACAACAACAACAATCCAATGAAAGTCCTGCTAATTTATTAAGTTTAATTTAATTTTTGTTAATGTTTAATATTTTTTTTTATTTACTAAGAATTTTAATAAAATAACCAGTTCTATAAATCTAATTTGCCTTAATTATATCAATTTTTTAGCAAATTGAGTTTATAAGGAACCAAGTTTTATAGATGAGAGTGACTTAGAAGATGATCTTGGATAAGAAAATATTGATTTATCATTTGGTGCATCGAGCTTGAATTATGGTGAATGTTGAGACTCTCTTTAATGATGAGAACTTTGTACCAAATGAAAATTATGGCCAATGCTATTTAAATAGATATGTCATTGAATAAAGTTTTAAGTTTTTCATTTTTCTCTTTTCTTTTAATTTCACTTACATTTAGTGTATACGTTAAATTTTGTATATATAATATAATTATCAAACTATTAACTGTAAGTGTTTTTTGTTTTAGGTTCCATTTTTACTTTGTTTTGTTCCTAAATAAGAAATTTTTCATAAAGTTAAAGAACGCACTAAATTAACAAAAGGGCATTATACAAAATTGATAACCGATACACAAATCAAAGATTATTGCATGAAAACAACATATTGGTCTTGCTTGGTAAATGACTTATCAGCCATTTTTTGGCATATTGAAAGGTTTTAGTTGTTTGACCATGTTAAATTGTTGATAATTATGTTTGGTAATCAGCTGATTAAGTTGACAGATTGAACTCAATCTGTTGATTTTGAAAACGTTACTATGAGGAATGTTTTCCTCTAGTGGCTAAGAAATTAAGGGACTAAATGACTATTATATTCAAAAGTTATTACAAATTACTGAAAGAGATAGAGATAGAGATAGAGATAGATACAAAGATAGAGATAAAGATATAAATTTGACTTAATTTATACAAATTTTAAAAATTAGTCATTAAATTAAAATTTTAAAATATTTAATATTAAATTAAAATTAAAAAAATTAAATATGTTTAAAATTGTTATCTTTAATTATATTACGTTAATTACTTTTGTATAGACCCAATATTTAGGTCCCTTTTGTAATCAATATTTAGCATATAATACTATTATCACTTGCATATTGTGTTTAATTCAATTCAATTTAATAAAAAATTAATAAGTCAACTTTAAGTTAATTATTTTTATCTAAGTTTAAATTTTAAGAGATTAATATAAACAACTTTTTCAAAATAATTTTATTTTAATTTAATATATTTAAAAGTTTGATTTTTTAAAATTTTAAAAAATTAAATTAAAATAACAAAAAATTATATTTCCTTAAATTAGAAATTAAAATGATATCATTTTTATAAATCCAATTTCATATTAAGCTCGTTTGTGCTGCATTTGAGGAAAAACTTCTAGTGTGATCTGACCAAACTCATTCTCACTCAAGTTTATTTTTATGGCATTTTAGTGATCTTTCAAGTTCTTCAGTTGGCCCTTCGTGATGCAAATCTAAGATGATCTCAAAAATTTTTAAATCGAGCTCATTCATCATTGAGAAGTTGTATTGAGAGGGCTTTCGATGTTCTTAAGACTCGGTGAAAAATATTAGAGAAAATGATAGTGTTGATTCTTTTGCTTTATATAAATTCTTATGAGAATATTCAAAAAATATTAAGATATAAACAACTAATACTTATGTCGTTATAATTTTTTAAGTGAAACCCTCGTAAGTCATTTTATATATAAATAACTAATATTAAACAGTTAATTTTATCAAACATCTTTAAATAAAAAACTGATGTTATCCACCGATAAAATCAGCTATATTAATTCGTTGTTAGCTAACCGCTGATAGAATTTGTAATAACTCAGACCACCCGTCCATATATATTGTTCGCTTTGGGTTGCCCTTTGGACCAAACATCTCACGGTTTTGCTCTTCTCACCCTTGAAAAAACGCGTCTTTGGGGGAGAGATATCCATACCCTTATAAGGCATACTTCATTTTCCTCTCCAATCGATGTGGGATCTTACACTCTCCATCCTTTTAAGGCTCAACCTAGCTAGCACAATGGTTCGGGTATCGGTTCTGATACCATTTGTAACAGCCCAGACCACTCGCCCACAGATATTGTCTGTTTTGGGTTGCCTCTCGGGCCAAACCTCTCATGGTTTTGCTCTTCCCACTCTTGGAAAAACGCATCTTTGGGAGAGAAGTATTCATACCCTTATAAGGCATACTCCGTTCCCCTCTCCAACCGAAGTAGGATCCCACATTACATTTGCTATAAATATTAAAAAACTTGTGAATCCTATCTTTTGTGGGAAGTTTGCATTTAAGGGCAAGGTGTAAGGTAAATGCAACTTTAGGAATGGATAAAGGAAACCATACAAAGTTAAACCAATCGACTTTAAGGCTATGTTTGATTCAAGTTTATTAATGGAATAAAATGAAATGTAATATTATTTTATCATTTGGGATGAGAATTTATAATGAAATGGAATGAGACGAGATGGAAGAGGAAGGTTTCATATTATATCTCATTCCATCCTAAACAGTAAAAAATGAAAACTCTCTGATTTGGAGAGTTTATAATGGAATGTGAAATGATGATACATTATATTACATTATAAATCCTTCATCTAAACAACATTTCACAATATTATATTATGAATCATTCCATCTCTCTCAAACAACAATTTTTTAATGTTACATCCATTCCATTATAAATCATTATATTATAAATTATTTCATTCCATTACATTCCTTTAAAAACTTTATATCCAACTAAACATAGCCTAAAGAGAGGGGGGTGGGGGTACGAACTCTCGTTCTTATGCTTACGAGCCTATATCATTATCATACGATATTTTAATATGAAAAGTTGTAATATTTTAAGTATTTTATATTATTTTTAGTTTTATATCTATATGATAATTAGACAATCTTTTTCTTATATTAACTATAGTTGTTATATGGTAATTGTGATTATTATTGATATGAGAAATATGCTAAAAATAATATTAATAAGACTAAAGAGATAATTGTTATATTAAATCTATATTATTATGATTTTTTAGATATAGTTGAAATAAAGTTAAACATTATAAAGCACAAATTGAGAGATCATTTTGTAATTTTATAAAATTTAAAAATTATATTATAATTTTTAAAAATTATCTAAAATAGCACATGATATTGACATATCGATATGATATCATACTATAACCAAATTTAGAATCAAGGCATGTACGTTATTTGCAATATTGATAATTAGGACGAATTTTCCTTTCTTATATATACTTTGAAGATGTAAAATAAGTAATTGACTACTTGAATGTCACCTACATTTTTCGTAAATTGTGGAGATTGACAGCCATTAATAACGATCAAGTTCGACACTCACCAGTTCATCCTAATTCTTTCTCCATGTAATACGTGACGAGGAAATGGTAAAAAAGAAGAAGAAGAGAAGTCATATAGAAGGGAGATGTAAATTTCAAATGACTTTCTATCCAGTTTTCGACCGACTGCTGGTAGGTAATCTTGGATCATGTTCTGTTCGTTGCTCAAGAATCAGGAAAAACACAACACTATACACTAGGTCTCCTAATCGGTAAACAAGAGGAGGGAAAGGTAACGCAGCTTGCATTCTTAAGGTTTAGTTGTTTAGTTACTGATAATAGATAAGATAAGAATAACGAAGTTGAGTAGTAAAGAGGTGAGAATAAGAATGCAACATGCATTAGTAACTTTTAGTTATTTGGTTAGATAAGATAAGGAAGGATAAAATTATAATGAATTTTAAATAATTTAGGACTTTTATTCTTAAGGGGCGGTATAGTTAAATAAGATAAAGAATGACAAAACTATAATGAATGTTAAATAATTTAAGACTTTTATTTCCAAGAAGTGTGAGTATATGCTGGAATGAAAAATAAAAAATAAATGATAAAAGTATTATTAGAATATTATCAAGATATTATCTGATTCTTATCAAAATTTTATCATCAAAAATATTTTGTATATTAATTTTTTAAATAATTTTTTAATTCATTTTATTGATATTTTATTCTTATTTTAAAAATATTCATAAGTATTTAAAAATTAATAATTTTATAAATAATTAAAATTTTTAATTAATTATCACAAAATCAATTGCATAATAATTAAACATAAGTAAAAAAAATTTCATTACTATTCTTAATACTTGATGTTTGGTATAACTATTAACTTCTATAATCTCATTCTTATATCAAACATGCATAATCAAAAATTATATTATCATTCTGATCTCTACTTTTCATTCTTATTTTCATTTTTTTTATCATGATTCTTTCGATATTGGTTATTAAACTAGCTAGACCAGATTTTATTAATTTTCTCTAGTATTTTAAAGAAATATTTTATATTATGTTAGATTATTTTAAAAACTTTTTAAAATATTTTTAATCAAATATTTATCAAATTATTTTAATAAATAGTGCTTTATAATTAATTATTGAATATGTGGAGAGTTCCGCCTAAACTAGCTAATTAATTATGAATCACATAGCCAATGACAATTAATTTTCAATCTCTGTCATAACTTTGCAATTTGATTATTAAATATAGTTCTGGTCAATATTTAATCAACTCGAAGTAGTTGATATGATTGTGGATCGGTTTCTTTGAAGATCATAAGCAATCAGTAGATTTATTAAGAATTAATTTATTTTCTATTTGTTTAACGTCCGTCAGGTGCAACGCGAATGTGGGGCGGCCACCCTGATGGTGGAGGAGGACGCGGATTATCACTCATGATTCATGCCTGTGTACAGGTAATGCTCAAGTTAGTCAAAACTTACCTAATTCCACTTTGAACTTGCTACTTCAAATAAAATCAATATTAAACACCTTTTGTTTTTTTTTGTTACAAGTGAGAGAAAAACAAAAGTTGGTTACAAGTGAGCGAAAAACAAAACTATCTTATAAAAGAAATATCACAAGCATCAGCCTAGATAATTAAGGAGAGGACGGCAGAAGTCCCTCACGGGGTAGCCTAGCGGTAAAAAAGAGAAGAGGATTGTAGAAGGTTGTGGGTTCGAGTCTTGGGAGGAGCAGCCTTATTTAATGTGATGTAATCCCTTTGGTGGTGACCCATCCTTTGAAGTAGGTACCTCTGATATTATCTAAGATCAGACCCAGATTTACCTATTTATGAGTCTAAGTGGGTGGCTCATAGATCCTAGGATAGTCAGGTAAAGTCTCGAACCTGAGTTATCAAGAAAAAAAAAGGAGAGGACGGCAGCTGCAAAATTATCTTCACGAAGCATATGTCTAATAGAACAATCCAATTCCTAGCAAATAAAAATTGAATATCTACAACCAAAACAGAGAGGAGATGAGAAAAGATAACATTACAAGTCACCACCTTCATCGCCTCCATACTATCCGATTCTACTACAACCTGTCAAAAACTATGATCCATAAAAATTCAAACCATCTCGAATGGATCTTAACTCTCCTATCAAGATAGTCGAAACACCAATTTGAAATGAATACTCCCTAACCATCGAGCAAATGAATTACGCAATAACCCTCCACTACTAATCAGCCCAGGATTTACAATAGAACTGCCGTCACAATTGAACTTCACCCAAGTAGTAAGTGCGCAGTTCAACTAATCCAACGCTTCATATCTTGAAACTTCGGTTTTGAAATAGAAATCAAAGATATATCCCTTGCAACTTTAAATACGTACCGAAAAAGTACTCCTTCTTACTCTACCTTCGTGGGACTTCATTTTCATTACAAAAAGGGAACCACGTCCACTTGTGACGCAAATTGTTCTTTTATAAAGCTGAAAACAAAGGAGAGAAAGGTATCAAACAAAAAAGAAAAAGTTGAGAAAGATGGGATATTCCTTGGACCACACAATTTCACATCCCATCCAACTCCCTCTAATTCCTTTCTTTCTTTTGGAAATATCTTATACTACAGTGAGACCAATGTATGGAGAAAAAGAGCAAACCTTTTCCTTTTGGCTTCCAAGTCAACAAGCACTTGGATTTGCTTGCACATAAAACTCCAAATTTGGAAAGCTTTCTCTTCTACTTTCTCCAGTAAAAATACAAAATTGAGTGTCTTAGGTATTAATAAATTATTCACCCAAAATTAGATCATTCTTATTTGCCACATGTACAGAAAGGAAAATTGGTGCGCTAATTAGTTCGCCAACCTTGCAGTTAATTCTGATATCAAGGTTGCTAATTTTGATAGTGCGTTTTTTGGGTGTGTCATTATCCTTATAGAGGACATGGATGGAGTTAGGCTCCTTGGAAGGATCATGTGATTGTTTTGTGTACCTTTCCTTATAATAAAAAAAAAAAAACAAAGTTGGGGTTTACGGTGCATTGGGTATTATGGACATTTTCTTACGCTGTTACTCCATTATCGCTATGCTCTCAAGTTGATGGCAATTTTGTTCCCATGAGTGTATGACTCAGATTTCAATATTGTTTAAAGTGGTAAAGATATCGATAGCAACCTCATTGGACAAACAAGATAAAGTTGTAGACAAATTACATATTTGTACTAAATATGGTAAATTTCTTATATATACATGTTAAATATGCCATTTTATAAAGTATCATATATGCATAATTTTATAATGAAGTTACTTTTATGTTCTTTTAAAAATTGATATACTAAGATTAATAAATATACTTATTCTTTTAAAATTTTATGTAAAAGTTCATATACATTTAATATTGATTGTTATATAGATATAAACATAAAATGAAAAAGTTTAAATACATCATTATCTTTTATGATATTATTCCTTTTCATATATATATGGATACAAAATATATTTTTATTTAATTGCCTTCTTAAAATATAATATAAAAATGGAAGGATATATATGCATAACAATTATACATCTATTAATCATAAATTACTATTTGAAATTAAATTAATTCTATCACTAATTTCTATAAATTATTTATTAAAGAAATTAAACTATTTACTCCAAGGTTTGCCACTTGTCATGAGATAAAAAAGTACAATACGTTATTTTATAAATGTTATATAAATAAAAATATCTTATATTTTTTTATATTTTCAATGACATATTATATTTTTATTATATGTTGATAAATATTAAATTTTGTAAACATATCCGTATAGATAAGTTTATATTTATCTTGAATTTATAATGTATTTATTTAGAATAATAAAAAATAACTAAATTCATATTGTGTCCTTATTTTAAGAATACATTTACTAAACCATAATTTATATCATGTCTTAATTTTATAAAATGTATTTTGAATAAATTCCAAGCCAATAAACATAATATACTCTATTGTCAATAACTATCATTAAATTGTATATCGGAAGCAACCTCTCAACTAGGTAGGTGTAAGGCTGTGTACTTCTAATTTTCTCACACTCCATGTTTCAAAAATTAACAATAATAATAATAAGTTCAAAATTTATAATAATAATAATAACAATAATTAATAATAATAATGATGATGATGATAAGTTTAATAATATAATTAAGAATAAAAAGTTGCTTATGTGGGGGGGGGAGTATTCCTGAAAATTGCTTGTGTTTTGTTTTAGAAACGGAGACGAGAAATCTTGTACCACAATCATGGAAGGTACAAAAAATTTCTATCCCTATGCTACGGAGACGGAACAAAAATAGGTGAGGACAGCAAGTAAGCACAACAAAGTACGGGACTTTTGTGTCCCTGTCATCTGTCCTCAGTCTTCACCCATGAGGACAACAATTAAACACAGTGTTATTGAATGTTGACGATGATGATGCAACTGAGACGAATTCTTTAATTTTAATATCTACGTCAATTGACAAATGCATTATATGTTATATTTTGATTTTGTAAATACATTTATTTAAAACTGTGAATTGATAAAAATAATTTTTGATTTTGTAAATATATTTATAATACTTAATAGTTTATTTCAAAATTTTATAAACATCAATTTAATATAAATGTAAAGTAGGAGCATTTTCCCTTGGATATGAATAGATTGTAATAGGACTGATTTATACGTTTTGGGCCGAGTTGAGTTTAGAACAGAATATGATATTGCTTACATGCAAGTTTGCAAGACCAATCCAACTAACATGTTTGGGCCTATGATTTCACTGAAACTTGGATGATGTAGCTGCTCTCAATTTGGGTTTTGGATTTCAAAGAACAAAAGTATACCCTACAAGCCACCTTGCCTACTATAAGAGCTCTCCTCACACCAAGTTTGTCGAGGAGATTATCCCCCAACTAGTCTGCGGCTGAATGTTAGGGTTGAGAGCTTGCAGAATCTAAGGTCTCGTTAAGCTGGGTTCTGCAATTCTTTCAATTTCTGACGTGGGTTTGTGTTAAAATTTGGTTTTTGGTAACGCACTAGTACTGAGGCTCTGTCTGATATTTGGATTGGCAGTGTCCTAATCTTTCATGTGCAAAATGGAAAAAAGGGATGCGCTTTGCAGCTTAAACTTACATGTTTCTGCTGCCTGTAATTGCCCTGACAATGATTTTACCAAATGATTCAGTAACATCTCGACTTGTGGGTTGTAAACTTGGAATTTTACATGATTCAATGGCACCCTTTTCCTTATTGCCTGGATTGAGTTCCAAACTTTGATAAAACGGGTCATTACGAAAGAAAGCCGCAATCTTTTATGGTTGGCTTAGTGCTTTTAGGCAAAAGAATTGATTGTAGATGCGCTGCGGTAGGAAAAAATCTATTTTGAACTTTCGTATGTTCACATTTAGTTAAGCATTTTGATGTCTTGGAAAAGCTCATTAGATTTGTCGCCCGAGTCTGTCTTTATATAATCATCAATAAGGTGGTGAATGACATTTGTATCTGATTCCTTAAAGGTTATCCTTTCATCTTTTCATGTAACTGGTCCGCTTTCAAAACTGCCGACGCGTTGGCGCTTAGCAGTTTTGCAGCGAATATGACAATTCAGTACAATTATCGGTGACTACTTAATAATTCTCCAAAATGATTCAACGTATTCTCCAACTTGACGCATAACTCTGAACTTGTGGACGTGTAGATAGGTAGTGGGACTCTCTGCTTAAGCGGCAGGAAACAAGGATGCAGTTATATTAACTTATAGCCGAAAGGGCAGCGTATAATTGTACTGATCTATTCTTGTAGCTGAATTCTTTCACTGCTCTAATTGAGACTTGGATTTCAAACACCTATCTATACGTGCCAGCATGATTAATGATGGTTGGACCACCCAATCAAGTTTTTGAGTCGTAGCTTTTGCATATTGTACTAGGTCTTGCTGAATAGCGGAATGGTTGCCATATGATCGTTTAATGTTTTGGTTAATTAGAAGTTGCCGGAGGTCCACACTCTTCTTAACTGAGAAGACCAGAAGAACTATTGTCATGGGCCTACTGCTCTTTTCACCATATAGCAATGATCAAGAAAATGATAATAAATATCACGATATTGCAATTAAGATTTGTTATATATTGGAAAGGCTTTTCAGGTTATTGTTGCAGTCTGTTTGATGTCAGAGTTCTAGCTTGGTGAACATTTTTTGGTTATGTGCCATGAAATTACAAGCTCAGTCCTTTGGCACCAAATTGCCATTTCTGGTTTGATGTCTAACAGCGCCGGTTCAATGCGCATCACCTGAAGTTTTATTAAATGAAGGCTAAGCTTATCGTGATTCAAATAAGACGTAGGCATTGCATTCTTTATGACAGGTTTTTATGTGGATGAAACGAGAGCATCAAGTCCAAGCAACCTGAAACCATGTAAGAGACTTTAGATATAGACGTTGATGCTGTCGCTGTCGAAAAAGCTAGCTAAAAAGTCTGAGCTTGGTAATTAAGGGTTCATTGATGGTCTTTATAATCCCTGGAATTAGATAAAAGTATTATGTTGAATCTAGACATTGTTCATTTAAACCTATGACTTGTTTGATTAATTCAGCGTGATTTCATCCATTGTAAACTTTTGACCTGTAAGTGTTCTCTGGAAATTAATTTTAGTTTTTCTCAGGAAAAGAAAATGGAGGACGTGTGAAGTTGACATTGCGAACGTAATTGCTTTAAATACAAAACAGTTTGGAACTTGAAAGTTCACAAGCTCCTACTTGGAAGCAATAAACTGTGTAATGCACATGCAGAAGAAAATAAAATGCTATAATAGCACAACAGACGATAACGTCAGAACTATTGGAAAGCAGTAAGAACTAAACTGGCCCAAAAATCTTAGCATGGCTTAGAACTTAAGAGTAGCTAAACTGCTTTATGTATATACATGCAGGGCTGAGGTAACTGGTAAGAGACAAAGGATCAAAAGAAGCCCTGTTCATTCTACAGAAGGAACCATTCAAACTTCAAAGCCTGAGGCTAGCAAGCCTAAAAAGTATAGCAAAGCAAGGAAGTAACTGGCTCTGACTGACCCAAAAAACATTAGCCAATAGTCTTTGGAAACAGCAAGGCACTGCTTTCAAAGCATATGTTCTTATAGAAAGTTTTTTCTGTCAAGGACTGCTGAGGTATAAGTCTCAACTCTTTAATTCTGCTCGTCAAAGCCGTATTTGCAGCAATTATTGTAGAGTTGAAGAACTATTTCATCTCTGTAGTCTTTTTCAACGTTCTTTATCAAGGATAAACTCTTACTCTAATGTCAAGTTAGTCAATAGAGTTCTTTTGCTCATCCTGTTGCTTCTGGTTTGTTCTTATAATACATGAGCGTTAAGCAATGTCATCATTCTAGAAAATCATCAAAAATATGAGTTAGCCCTTGTTTTGTTTTGTTTTTCTGGATAGTTTTCCTTGAAATTATGAAATAATTTAACCGCCCTGTCAAACTTCTGATCTTTGTCAAATTTATCCAGAGTATCAGTTGGCATTTCATGACAAGTCAAGTCTATTTTGGTGTTCAGTTCGCATTTTTACTAGTTTAAAAGCTTGACAGTACTAGTTTAAAATATCCGAGAAACCACTATAAGATGTCACCTTTTCCTGAAAAATTTTAGCTTCGACTTGATCAATTACTATTCTCAATTTTGCAAAGCCAACACCTTAGAATGTAAGGCCACCAACTTGTAAATTTGAGATTTTTATTGCATCAACTATGTCAGAGGATTTGGCAAATCCTCTACATTCCTAGAAGTTAATGATCTTTCCTCTTATCTAGCAACAAACATGAAATGTTCAATGTTGCTAGTTCTTACAAAAGGCCTTTTGTTATTGGCTGGACTGAGCCAGAACCATAATTCAATTCAACAAGCAAAAGTAAAGGTACAAAGTGATGCAGTCACAGTGATAATATTCTTATCTGGTTAACATTTCTCAGTATTTGTGTTGATAGGTACATGGCACATGCTCAAATTTGAGAAAGAGCAGCTCATTTAATGAGCACAGTTGGGCACAGGTAATTTAATACCCATGTGAGGTGCATTATATACTGAAATAAATGTTCCCGTACGCCTATACAAGAGCTTGGAGAAAAAACTTGTATCATGTAAAAAACCAGAAAATTTCTTTTGGATATCAGCATTGTGGCTAAAAGTTCACCCTTTGATTCTGTTCTACAACTATCAGCACAGCCTGGCTTCATGTTCTCTTCATTAATGGGAAAATTTCAGCTCTTGGTTTTATCTTTTCTACGGTGAATTGTTTCTTTGATGACAGAACAAGACATGTTCCATGTGCCCTTGGGGTCACAATGTACATAACAGTGAAATTCAAGTTGGATATTTGTTAGAAAGTGTGGCATGGATTATACACACTGACAAATATCCTATCCCCTAGATTTTGTTAGGTGCAAACCCTTTAGCACTCTCGCTTACATGTTCTTAGGCTTCATGACGCGGTTGACTTTAGCTGTGATAAAACCCTCCCCTTCAATTTGCTTCGCTAATGGATAGAGGAACAAGTTCAATTTGCCTTACATGCTCTTTCTTCTTGTTTCCTTTTGTCTTGTGTCCTGTTTAAGACGGCTGTGAGATTAACATAGGAATTCCTTTTGGTAGGGTAACGTTTCTATTGTGGTGAAACTGACCTTGAAAACAAATGACGATGGAAGAAAGTGACCTCTGTCCGCAACCATCTCCTTTTCAATGTGTCTTAGCTTGTTGCAGAGAGTTGTATATTATACTTTTGGATATTCTACGTTTACTTTTAAGGAGGACGCCATGTTTTCCAAGTTGATATTTGGGATCAGTGACACTTGAACTGTCAACTTAAATGCCTAAGGCTAGTAAACAATGAGAAAACGTCTTCTCACACAAACTTAGTCAAGAATCTGTTAAGACTAATTGCTCAGGATACTAAAGATGCAGAAGTTACCACCTGAGTTAGGAACTGATATCGCGTCATTAAGACTTGAATTCAAATGTTCAATTCATTGTATTCCTCTGATCTCAATTTGAAACCTTAAAAGAGAAAATCCACATTCACAGTTTAAGATCATACTCTGTGGTACATACTTTCACACATGAGCTACCTCATACACGGGACGTCAGTAATGAATCTCTAGTGATATTAGAATTTTGGGGGGTCAGAAACCATTTGCTTCTGCAACACGCGACATGGCAGGATGATCCTTGTATTTAGCTTGTCCCCTAACGGTGTTTTATAAATCTTCAAAAGATGGGCACGTGGAACAATTAGATTCATTTATTCAGTGATGTCCCCAAATTTTCCTTCATCCTCATTGAAGAAGTCAATAAGTAAGCAAATTACGTTTTTGTCAGTATCTTTTTAATATTAAATAAAGGATAAAGGACTGAAGAAAATGAAAGAAATAATGGGAAACCATATTGAATTTTCTTGTAAGATAATATAAAGTTTTCTGTTGGGGACAAAATTAAAAGCTGCCTTTTATGAACTCGGAAACCAGGTGTTACATTACCAGGATCAGGATGCTTTAGTTGGTACATCCAAAATTTTTGAGGGGCGAAGGAATAGATAAGTATGGCAAAATATTCTGCATCAGAAGTTCAGGCTGTAATTTGGCAAACCCATATCTTGTTTTGGTATGTGGCCTTTTTCACCCTAGTCAAGTTTCTGTTGATTTAAGTTAAAGGATAGAAGTTGAAACTGATTTTCTATATTGAAAAGTCCTAGAGCCAGTACTCCATCTTTAGAAGCATACTGTGACAAAGAAGTGCGGAAGTAGCTGCAGAAGCTAAGAACATTAGAACTTGACAATTCTTCTTTCCAATAGAGTAGACCCTGGTTGCCTAAAAGTAAATAATGAAAGACTCAAGCAAACTCTAGTTTCATGCAAAGTTGCTGCCTTTAAGGGATTATGTATTCATAAATGCACAGTTGCTCCACTGTACAACTCAATAACTTCCCCATTTATCTTACAAACATTATTTGACATGGCAATTGGAAGTGAAAGATCTTTCTAGACCGTATGAGATTGTAAATGGCAGATAAAATTAATAGTTTTGGAAAAGGACAACCGAAAGACAACAAAAATTCATAATGAAAGGATATACTGTAGAACTGCATTTGTCTTATCATAGAACCTACTAACCAAAACGGAACTTTATTAGATAGATTCTCTTCTAATAATCAGTGTTCAATTCATCTCATAATCTTCCACGTATGGTTTCATATCACTGTCAGATCCTGAGGCTGAAACAATGGTGTAAAGGGTGTATATGTTGACAGGTGACAATATATTGGTAATTGCCAAGCTAGAAGTGTCTGTTGATGTTACGAGTCGCTTCTTTTGCAATCATTAATAAAGGATATTATGCTTTTTGAGGCTTGTGCAGTTGTGCTCCTCCTGTGTTTCTCAAGTCTTTCTGTTTCTCACGGAAGTGGAGTATTGAAGATTGCCGTGGGGATGATTCATGAGAATTGCTTGCTACAAGTAGAAAGCACCCTACTATATCAGTCCATATCTGTTGGATGTTCATAGCTATAATTTTCATTTTGATTCATACAATATTCATGAGTATGCAATTATGCAGTAAGAGTTCATGTCTTATGTCGAAATTCCATATTATCATGTCACAAAGATAGAAACTCAAGTTCATACCTTTACAACCTTTGGTAAAAAATGTGGAAAGTCTATTGATCATGTGGCCCATAAGGGGTCATGACAAGTGGATCTCAGTGAAGATATTGGTGCCAACGGCTGAGTCGCTCTCTAAGTATGTGATCCTTAGTGGGAAGAAAGAATCTTCTTGGAAAAGAAGGAACACTAGCTTCCAAATTTCTAATTTTGCTTTTCACTTTGTTTCTCCTAAAAATTTTTGGTTTCTTTTTGTTCTTGGCTGTCAATTTTATGGTCCTTTCGGCACTTTTTCCCCCAGATTTTTTTTTTTGTTGGCAAGCACAAGTGAACTTACCTTTGTTGCTTGTAAGCAGAATACGACGTAAAACTGACAGCAATAAAGCCTCATAAATACACCCTCTTATTTAAGTGTATAGAGCACGAATTTGTCTAATTAGAGGGAAGGTAGCTAATTCATTCTTTAACAATGTTCAGGATCAATTACTTGAATTGGAACATGCATTTCTCAATCCACCATAATAGTAAACAAAGATGACATGTCACTTATCATTAAGCTGACAAACTAAGTTATGTTTGAATGGAGCATAAACTGAGTAGAAGATCTATCCTAGCTATTAACATTTCACATAAGAAAGAGAGGGAGACAGACTGAGGATGATTGCCAAAACTTCATCTTGTTGCTTCCATCTACAACATTAGTGGAGAATCTTATTTTCACGCTTGGAAAGTGTGGAAGCAATCCAAACCCTTTTGGCGAAGACATTTTCCTATCCTATACTTGACTTCTAGCAACAAATAGAAACTAAACCAATGGCAGTACATCTGGGTTGAGAAGGTGGTGTTGCTTGTAATTAACTGCCACATCATCACTTTCTAACCATTCAGGCGGAACCTTATCTTGGTTATTTTCAGAACATTGGTGAATTAGCAGGTGAAGAATTCACCAAATTAAGAATGCTGTTCCAATAATTCTTGTTATCTTCATAGTAGCCACTACCACCACCACTACCTCCACTGTTCTCTGAGTCCTTGCCACTTTCTGACAAGTTCTGTTCAGTAGAGTCACTTAGGAGAAGACTAGTGAACCCTTCTTCCATCACATTTCCAACATGAACATGACTGCTATTTGTCCTTAGAGATTCTGGACTCCATGTCCCTTCCATGGAGATCGTCATGTCTTGAAAGTCAGACGAAAATGATACTGAATTCTCTGGTAAATGGTTTGAATTTGCCAGGCCCTTCCAATCATGCTCGCTTTCATCTTTGATAATTCCAGTCTCTGATGAACCCGAAGTGCCAACAAACTCAATTAGAGGAACCGAATTCTCTCCCATGTTGGCTGAAATCATGATTGGAGGAGCATTCTCTGAGAAAGTAAGAGTAGATGTTGGAGACTCAAGGTCACCTCCAATTCCAGTGCTTAGGGTACCACCATTACCTTCACTAGATTTTAACCACCCACCGTTCCAAGCTTTCAGTGCATCAAATGATCGTGGAGGATGAACAGAAGTTGAACCAGGAATATAACTCTGAGGGCTAAGCTGCTGTTGAAATGAATTTGAACGTAGCTTCGATTCTCTAACGAGTCTAGCCTCAGCTTCGAGCCTAGCACTCTCCCACTGAGCCATGTGGCTAATGTTAGCTGCATTCTTGGATTGGCCTTCGCTGGACAGTAAAGCATCATTCCTGGGCTTGTGGGTCACTGGATCAATCCCCATTTTGGTTAACCTTTTCTTGAGATGTGTATTCCAGTAGTTCTTAATCTCATTGTCCGTCCTCTTCGGCAAGTGAGTAGCTATAGCCGACCACCTGAGGATGAGAATATAAAGTGAGGGACGTACGAACTATCAGATACACAAAGCCTTTTTCTATGCTCTAAACCTCTTAGATACAATGATGAGAGTACTGGAGAGGAAAAGAAAAGGAACCAAAAACAAAATCATGATTTTCTATGTCACGCTGCAGAATCTCTTTTGAAATGTAAGAAGACATGTTCACGTACACAACATGCTCAAGCGAGTGGTTTATTGTAGTCAGAAATAAAGGTAACTACATGTTGCTGAAGAGGAGGTAATTCTAGTCGTTAAGCTTTCATAACAAAGCCAAAAAATACTAAGAGAAACACAAGGTCAGAACTTATGACATTGTTGAAGTAGAAACTACACCCAAATTCACTACAAGAATTCACATTGTTGAATTGTGAGAAGACTCTTTAAGATCCAGTCATTTGGGGTGCTTCAAAAGAATGATAACGTCTGAATGTGACAAGTAAACCATGTCAAGACTGTAAGGATTAAGGATCTTTGCACCTGTTTCCTAAGAGGGCATGGAGTTGAATTATGGTTTGCTCTTCTTGCAAGCTGAACTTTCCTCTCTTAATATCTGGTCTGAGATAATTAGTCCATCTCAGTCTGCAACTCTTTCCGCATCTCTGAAGACCTATAAATGAAGAGACAAAAGTTGCAGTTTTCTTCACTCAACTACGTTTAGTTAAAACTTCACTACATAGACACACAAATCATTAGCATGATATATCACCTGCTTTGGCTGGCAAATTTCGCCAGCTTCCATGACCATGTTCTTCTATATATGCCAAGAGCTTTTGATCTTCTTCAGGTGTCCATGGTCCTTTCTTCAGACCAATCTTGTCACAGCATGGTGATCGACCCATCTTTGCTAGTCAAAACCAGCGAAGAAGGAAGTAGGTGCTTTGGCTTTTTATACAATAGTCAGTAGAGAGGGACAAATTTATGGAGAGACTGAGAGAGGAGTATTTGTAAATGTAAATTGAGAGATGGGCAGAGAAGAAAGGTCAGCGTATTAAATGGAATGAAGAAATAAATTTTGGAGCCACATCCCAGAAGTACACGTAAATTCAAGTAGTGAGTAGCAGCATTGTTGTTTACTTCGCACAAGGATTTCATCGTCTTTTCACATGAGCATTAGGTTAGATCTAGACTAGACTTTCATGGCTTGACATTTTTTCACTTACTTTACCCCAAAACCTCATCAGAATAATTTTATCCATTCAATAGGTGGTCTCCAATTGAACTTGATCACGTAACATACTCTTTAAGGAAGGTAATGATGACCTTATGGTTTGCATCAGAAGCTAATTAAACCTCAGACAGAATATTGATTTTGTGAACATTAAGAGGGTCTTGGTGATTCAGGAACATCATTTTGCCAGGATCAGAGTAAGTACTATCTTCTCAGCCACAGGATGCTGTTGATTTCATAATCAGGGTCCACATTTCATTGCAGCTTGAGCCATGTCACTTGATTGGCTACACAAGTAAAGAAACAAAAGAGTGGCACTTAATGTGTCATAAGATGGATTCCAATCGCATGAAACTGTTGTAGGATCATGCGTATAGTTGCTATAAATGGGAACAAAATGTGCACAAGTCAGTGTTCTCAGAGATAGTCGCGTGGATCGGACTTGGTGAAACCATTCATTGATTTGTTTGTTCAGATATGCTAAGAAGTAGAAACAAGATGTTTGGTGATCGGAAGGAAAGAAGCTTTCTCTTTTTTCTTGTTATGTAAGAATCATTACACTATGAAAATTTATAGACAGAAGCTTCGTTTTCCTTTTCCTGTAGCATGATCATTTATTATCAGAGGCAACTTTCAGTTATAGCAGAATTGCCTAATGGGCATCAAAATTTACTAGCATATAACCTAACAATTAAAGCATTCCAAATTAATTACTCAGATTTGAATATGACTTCAAGTCAAGCCAAGCTATAAGTTCTTCCCTTCAAGTTTGGTTTGACAATAACGCTTGAGAAGTTGAGCTCAATCCCAGAAAAAAGATGTAACTGGCATTCAAACCGGCATCAACTACTTCCACAGGTCTAATTGTTGAACGATCTTCATATTTAACTCAGTCAATTTCATATTTAAATTAATATCTTCTTACACACTTTTACATGTTAGAACATATTTCTTTTTAGAAACATGAAGTCAAGACACGATTCGAGTAATTCAAGGACTATGTCGTATGATGAAGAATATACAAATGCGCACATGAAATATTTGTCTTTGGACTTATCAAAATTATATAGTCTGTGACACGAATATGCAATCTGATATAATTTTTCCTAATTTTTATCATGAAAATCTTCTATAATTTTATCTTAATTTGTTCAAATTTAATATTTTTAAGACAATGACTTTTCCTTAATTCAAATTTGAAAGTTTTAAACAAAGGAACAATATCACCATTAATTAAGGGGAATTAAAAAGATTTGGATTGACAAAACATTTTATTTTGTATAACGTGATTTTAAGTTTAAGCACGATCAATAGAAATTGCAATTAAACCACAAAAGAAAAATGTATTAAAAGTCGTTTGAACCTTATCTTGGCCAAATTTGGGTGAAAATAAGTAAAGATATGATTTGTGAGATCCAAAGAATCACAACAACAAGATTTTCAAATAGAGTTTAATTAGCTATAAATAAGGACAAGATAGGGGAGCAAAGCATTCGAGTATTCTCTACATTTTTTTAGCTTTTCACAAAATTTTCCCCTCCGTAGTGTACGCTAAGGCAAGGTTTCTTCTTTAAAAGATAGTTGTAGCTATGACCATTGTTTTCTGTCTTGGTTAAAGGAAGTGAAATTCTTTTGGAACTTTAAAGATAGGAAGATAATTAGGTCTTAATATGGAGTGTTTCATTTATTTATGTATTGAATTGCTTTCCTATGCTTATATTTTATGATTTTTTGATTGATTTCTAATGCACACAATTAGTTTATTAATTGAAGTGCTCATTTGCTAGTTTAAAGCCTGAATATGTAAAAGTTCAACTCTTTTAATTATTTGTACAATTAAAAGTTTTAGTTTGTTGTTTCAAAAATTATTACTTTTAGAAAAAGCATTTAACTGGATAAATGCAATCAAGGATGCTGTCTTATTTTGCTTCAATAGTATTTCTTTTCTTAAAGCTATTGTTAATTAAATTTTAGATTGTATTTAAGATTGTTAAATAATAATGCTTAATTGAATCACATCTTTTTAATTAGTTAATCCTAAGGAAAAATATTTAATATCATATCGAATATATGATTGATGAATTAATTATTTTATATCAATAACCAATAATAGTTTCAAAAGGTTGAAATAACCATAAACTAAGGTTTGTTTTGTTGATAACTCTTAGTTTATAATTCAATTTATTTTCTTTGTTCATAATTCCATATTATCATAACCCTCCCATTTTTTAAGAATTTTATTTTGTATTGATTAGCAAATGAAAATTCCACGTAGAATCAACTCCTACTTCTTTATATGTTATTTGTTAGTTGCAGGAATTTAGGAATTAATTTAAGGTACAGATGATAGTTCGACCAATATGTTTGTGTTCATTTTTTTTGACTTACCAAAATAAAATTGAATTAGACTTAAGAGAATGACAATTTTTGTATCATGAAAATGCATCACCACTAGTAGTGTTCTTTGATGTATTTCTTAAAAACGCTAAGTTAGCACCTGAAATAAATAAAATTTTCCTTAGGTACAACTTTAGTTATTATATCAACTATGCTTCTTTGAAGAATAATATTAAGTTTTAATTTGCCCTTTTTTTTCTAAATGCCAAGTAAACATATCGTCATTCAGAGAAAACACATAGCTAGAAGTGCTACCTATATCATCGATAATACTAACCCAATCATTATCAATATATCTAAATAAACTAGTGTTCTTTTCTTTCTTGTAGATTAATCTATAGTCTAATGTTCCTCTATATACCTTAAAACTCTTTTAATGACATCAAAGTAAGTTCTAATTAGATATTACATGAATCTTGATAGCAAATTAGTTGCATCCATCAATTTTGATTTTTTGGTTATAAAATACAACAAATTCCCAATCAAACTTTTATACAAGGGTGCACCTACCTTTACCTCACCATCTTCTCTTAACAATTTTAAGTTCACAGGAAAAGAATAGGTCATTGACTTAACCTTGCTTAATCTCCACGATAAGAGTGTTATGCACCACCTAAGATTAGATACTTTAAATTTTGTTTCAGGATCGTACATCTCATGCTTATCATCATCATCGACAACAATAGTAACAATAAAATTCTAATAGAAGTCCTGCTGAGATATAGGGTCTAGAGAGATTTAGAATTGTGCAACCGTACCTTTAATTGATAGAGAAGTTATTTCTAACGAACTTACAGGAAAAAGAGAAAAGAAAAAAGAAAGAAAGAAAGAAAATTTTTAGAACTGTTTGTAGAAAAAAAGAAAAAAATGATAATGATAACAATAAAATAAGAATAAATACATTCAAAAATAAAATAAAAGGATAATAATAAATAATAAATAATAAATAATAATAATATAAAAAATAAAATAAACTAAAACGAATATATATAAATAGAAACATAAAAATAAAATCTCCCCAGATCCTGCTTCATTGCGGGACGTCGAACTGGGTGTGATGATGATGATAATGAGAAACATAAAAATAACATAAAAATAAGTAATCAAATAAATAATACAATAAAATAGAATAAAGTAAATATAAATATAAATATAAATATTAAATAAGTAAATAAATAAACAAACAAGCCATTTTAAGAAAATATTTAGGCTATGTAAATAAATGTTTAAGCTAAATAACTAAGGGGAAGTACTATAGATTAAATGTTTAGGCTAAATACAAGACACAAGAAGCTAAAAAGATTTAAAATACCTATGAGAAAAGGGACTTCTTTATGTGAAATCTTTTACCCGTATCCTACTATGCTAAAGTTTTCTATTAAGGGTAAACTCCTCAGTAAATTCCAACATATATAGTTATATCATTCTTGATGACCTCCTCTCAGATCTTCATAGTTCTTCTTTTCCTTTTATAATCTCTAAGCTTATCACATTTACTCATTAGAGCACCAGGATATCTCCTCTTAATATGTCTGAACTACCTAAGTCTTATCTTTCTTAATTTTTCATCGATATTAGTCATCCTTAATTTGTTCTTACGATAAAATTTGTTACCTTTTTCTTCTAGTAAGGTTGCATATATAATGGAGCATCCTCATTTCTGCCACTAAGTTAAACTTGTTTGTTGGGTCAACATTATGCCTCATAAAATATGGTCGACCTAATCGCTAAATGATAGAATTTATCTTTAAGCTTGAGTGGTATTTTTTTATCACATAAAGCTCTTGATGCACCCCTCTATTTAAGCTACCCTAATCTAATACGATGAACTATGTCTTCATCGATCTCTCAATTACTTTGGATGATAGATCCTAAATACTTAAAAATACTATTTCTTTGATATAATTGCTAAACCAATCTTTACCTTCACATTAAATGCCACCCTTTGACTCAAAAAGTCACACTCTAAGTACTTAATCTTATTCTTATTCAATTTAAAGCCCTTCAATTATAGCATATCCCTCCAAATTCTAGCTTGAAATTGACACTCTCTTTTGTCTCATACACTAAAACAATGTCACCACTACTGTAAATAGAAAGGAGCTCAATGAGGAACTTTAGTATAACTAGACATTGATAAAGAAATGTTCTGTATTTTTTCCTATTATCCTCACTACTCTAGTCTTCACACCTTCATACATATCCTTAATAACTCATATATAGGTCACAAAAACTCCCTTAATTTTTTAAACAACTCTATATAATTTCCCTATGTATCCTGTCATAAATCTTCTCTAAGTCAATAAAAACTATGTATAGGTTAAGTTGTCTTTCCCTGTAATATTTCGTTAATCTGCTAAAGAGATGTATAGCTTTTGTCTTATACCTTCCTAGTATAAAACCAAACTGGTTCTTCAAGATAGGTGCACTTTTTATCACTCTCTTCTCAATCACCTTTTTCCACAACTTCATAATGTGACTAAGTAGTTTGATGTCTCTATAGTTGTTACATCTTTAGATGTCCCATTGGTTTTTGTATAGAGGAATTAGTATACTAAGTCTCCACTCATTTGGCATTTTAGTGGATTTAAGGATCACTTTAAAAAGCCTAACTAACTAAGTAAGACCCTCTTTACCTAGGTTCTTCCACACCTCTCTGGGTATTTTACTAGGCTTTATTGTCCTTTTACTCTTCATCACCCTTAATTTTTTTAAATTTATTCTCTTATGATGTGCCAACAATAGGTGAAGTTACAATATCTCTCAAACTTGCTAAGATCACCTAAAGAGATGTTATCATCTACGCCTTGATTAAAAAGGCTACAAAAGTATCTCTATCATCTTCTCTTAATGTCATTTTCATCCACTAGTACTCCACCTACTTCATCTTTTATACAATAAACTCGATCTAAGTCTCTCGTTTTCTGTTTCCTAGCTCTCGTTAACTTAAATATATCTTTTTCTCTATATTTAGTTTCCAATTGTTAGTATAAACATACAATCACCTTCACAAATTTATAGTAATATATAGAGAGTAACTTCATTTTATCTTCTATTAAACCTTTGATTAATCAAGTATTGATCAATCTTGTTGTATCAATCTCATGGGGTTTGTTTTAAGCCATAATAAACTTTGTGCATTAGGTATACAACATTCTTCTTACTATTAATGTTTAAACCCTTCGATTGCTCAACATATATGGTTTCCTTGATGAAGCCGTTAAGGAATGTTGATATGATAGTAAGAGGAATGTTAACTTGGCATCATAATTAAATTTGATTTTAGAAACTCATTTAACTTCAAGAACCTTCTAATTTGTTAGTATTTCTAATAGGGATCAAGTTTCACTCTTGTTTATCATATAAATCTTATCTTTTATAGCTTCAATTCATTATTTCTTATTTATTACCTCAATAAATATTAAATGTGTTATTTTATAAATTTCAATAAAAGGCTTATTCTCCTAAATAAAATTTTTGTGTCTTGATCACTCTTAGCCTCCTCTAAAACTTCCTTCTCTTTACAAAGGGATAAAAAGGCTGATATTTTGAGCTTTAAAGTACATTAACCAACAAATTTTGCTAATTTAATTTGGGAAATTCATCAATTAAAACATCTCAACCTATTTAAATCTTTCTTGTTGTAAGATTAAACAATACCCTGAGTTTTGCTTTCTTGTTTAAAGTTTTTATTTTAACTTTATGAACATGTATACCTCATAAACTACTAGAAACTTTAAAAAGCATCTAGGAATCGACGGTTGTCACTTCTTTTGCATCTCGACCAGGGAGTATGAAAACAAGACTGGAAGGGAGCTTAGGTATCAATGTCCTTAGTCTGCATTGATCAATCTCAATAAGAATAGCAGTCGTATAGGTATAGGTTAGCACTTCCTTGCTTGCATCCAAAGTTTGTAATAGATTGTGAGTTACAAAATTATGTTTCATATTATATTCTGATTTGTTACCTTAATAGGTAGCATATTAAGTAAATATATTGAAGTTTTAGCTCCTTTTGTCCTAAAATTTTTTATACTTCTTTTTTTTCATTATACTTCTCACTATCTTTATGATGCTTTTACTTTTCCTATCTACCACTCCATTCTATTGAGAAATCTATAAAGCTGTCAATTGGTGATTGATTCGCTATTGGATAAAAATCTTTGAACTCCTTAAAAATATTTTCAAAACCATTATTAAGTCTTAGTTGCTTGAGTGAGAGATTTTTTTTTAATTCTTGCTTTCAACTTCTTGATTTCTAAAATGCCTGACTTTTATTTTTAAGAAAGTAATCCAGTTATAACTTTTATAATCATTAATGAATAACACTTCTATTTCCATTTAGTGAGACCTCAATAGGTTTAAATACATCAAATATAAGTGGTTGTAACATTTATTTAGCTCTCCAAAAACATTAGAAAAAGGAAAATGTTCTTACTTTCCAAACTGGCAAACTTAATAGATTTCAGTAGTTTCTATTACCTTGGGAAAGCCTTGCATAATACCATTTTTACTCCTTCTTTTCAATGCTTTAAGATGAACATGATTTAATAGACTCATTCATAATTATTAGCATAGTTTATGGAATTACTCTTTACGACATACTTGGCTTTATCATTCCAATTCATATAAACCCTTATCATTTCAACTCCTTTAAAGCCAGTTGTCACATGTTCATCCTTACAAAATTTCATAACACATCTTTTTTCAATTAATTGACCAACACTCAACAAAGTTTAATTAAGTCTAGATACTAGAAGTTCATCAATTATGAATTTAATACCTATTGAAGCATTTACAACAAAATATCCTCTTCCTTTCACCTTCAAGAGAGCACCATTGCTTGTTATAAATTTACACTTTACACTAAAATTTATTGTCTAAGATTTTAAAAAGAACTCATCATATTCCATATGACATGTACATCTATAACTCATAATCCAATTATTGTAAACAAACAAAGCAACAAAAGTGTAAAGAGTTTTTCAACTTCTTGTTCCTCTTTCAGTTTATATTACAAAGCAATTTTATTTTTTGCATTTTGCTCCCTAACACTTACTATAATTGTGGTTAAGAATAAAGAGTAGGGTGCTTCTATCTTTTTTAGTATATTACAAGGTTATATACAAAAGATGAAGTATAATATATGTTCAAGAAATGTCATTTTATAAAAATGTCGCATAAATTATAGTTAAAAGACATCAAAATATAAAGATAATAAGAAAAGTTGATTCCATCATGATAATATAAGGAACTCAACTAACCCTACATTTGAATTAACATAGTCTAATGCACGATTAAGTATTAAGGCATATTCCTCTATAATAATATCAACTGAAGATACGAATTGATATATGGACAACTCAAAGATCATGTCATATGATAGTGCACATATAAAAGAGTACATGGTCTAATACATGAATGTATCTATGTTCATGTTCCTTTATAAACGTAGAGACTTTCATATTTCACAAAAATATGAACAATAACAACTTTTACTAAATTAATAAAACAAGTCTATATTGATGTGATTGTCGTCTCATTTTTTAGGTAGCTTGATTTATCTTTAGCTTTTCCCTTCCCTTTTTTTCTTTCTTTATCTTAGCAAATTGTGAAAAAAGATAGTTGCTCATTTTGAAAAAGAATAAGATACTCACAAATACTTACACACTTACACAAATAATGAAATAAGAGTATTATTGTAATAAAACTTTTTATTTTTTTCTTTTACAAAAATTGAAAGATTATATGGCTATTTACATTGTCAATGGATAATTTTAGACTACTAACTTAAAGATATTTAATGCTAGAATATAAAAAGGGAGATACTTATAATGACATAACAAAATCTACATAATATACAAAATTTGACTATATTGTTTTTATTTTTCCATAACTTTTTAGGTAATTTCAAATGCCGCAAGGTTAGTTTCATGTATATCTAAAAGCATAAAGCTTTAAAATGAATCTTAGAGTGCCTGAATTGATTAAGATTTGACCATTTAACTACAAATGCTAGCAACTTGATTAAGGGGCTTTACAAACTCTAAGTTAATCTCCTTCTGAACAACACATTATCAAATAAAGTAAAACTTTGTATCAATATACTTGCTTCTATCTTAGAATAGCTTAATGAATATAGGTAACTAATTGTGCAGACTCTAATTTATATGTAGAGAGTGTGACTCTGGGTTTTTTCTTTAAACATCAAGAGATTGGCATTATGTCCCAAAAGGAAAACAAAACCACTATCACTTTTTTCTATTATTAAGATCTTTGATAAAAGTATCATAAGCACCCATTATATTAAAGTTTATAAAAAATGATTAAAACATGCCATAATTAATTATACCTTTAAGATATATAAGAATTCTTTTAGTTGTCTTTAAGTAAATCATAGATGTTATCTCCATAGATCAACTATTAAATTCAATTGCAAATGAGATATATGGTCTTGTGCAAGTTAAATACCTCAAATTTTTATACAAGACTTTTCAACAGTTGGATCTGAACTCTTTTATCCATCCAGCTTGGTTAACGTTATTCTATATTTCATAGGAGTGTTAACCAAATTACTATTTATCATCTTGAACTTATTAAGCATCTTCTTTGCATAACCTTCTTGAGTGTTTTAATTCATTTCATCGTGATTCCTAATTAGTAAGATATCAATCTCATGTCACTCATCTTAAACTTTTGGGTGATAAGATTTTTAAACTCTTCAAACATCTTTGAATTATTGCATATGAAGATAAGACCATCCACAAATATATAAATAAATAACAAATTATATTTATCCTGTTTTATATAAAAAGCGTAGTCGTGTAAGGATCTAGTGAAACTATTCTCTTGGAAATAATTGTTGATTTTGCTATTCCAAGCTCCTGAAACTTGTTTATGTCCATATAACTCTTGCTTTAATTTTAACACTTTGTCTTCTTGACCTTGTACAATATACCTCACTGGTTGCTCAATATAGATTTCTTCTTCAAATTAACCATTAAGGAAAGAGAACATGACATTCAATTGGTGAATTCTCCAATGATTTTAGACAGTAATACATATTAATAGATGTATCGTTTTCAAGTGAGTAATATAGGCAAATATGTCTTCATTATCAATGTCTTACTTTTACTTACCTTTTGACAACAAGCCTTACCTTATATATTATTTAGCTTTGTAAATTTTAAAAAGATTTTGAACACCCATTTAGCTCTAATGGCATGAAGACCTCTTGAAAGGTAAATAAGTTCCCACATATTATTCCTTTTAATGATTTAAATTTCTTTGTTCATTGTATGAATCCACTTCTTATTCTTATTAGCATCTTCAAAGTTTAAAAGACTCAATATGTGTAAGTAGTTAAGACAAGTTAGGATTATCATAAAATTCCTCAAGTATTTGATATCTTTGAGGTCCCATACTTCTTATTCTTATTAGCATCTTCAAAATTTAAAAGACTCAATATGTGTAAGTAGTTAAGAAAAGTTAGGATTATTATAAAATTCCTTAAATCTTTGATATCCTTGAGGTCCCATACTTATTAGTAAACATATGGATGATGATGCTTGAGATGATGGGATTGGTGAGGTTATCGGAGAAATTTCATTTTTTATTTCTTAAATAACCTTCTTTTCTTCTTCATATTCAAAATATAGAAGGAAAACATAATATCCCTCCATTTGGGAGCTCCAATCCAAAAATGCTTCTTCAATAAATTCAATATCTTAACTAATAACAATCTTGTTATTATTTGGCTTGAACAACTTGTAGTCTTTTGAGTTCTCATCATATCCAATAAAAACAATCTTCTTACTTTGATCATCAAGTTTAGGCTTTTCTTGCTTTAAAACATAAAGATAAATAATAGAACTACAAACTATCAAATGTGATGTATAAGGCTTTACTTCACTCTATACTTCTTATGAAATGACATCTTTTAAGCTCTTTATAGGACTATGATTTGAAAGATAAATTGTACATACAACTGCTTTAGGCTAAACTCCTTAGAAATCATCATACTTTTCAATATGGTTCTCTCTATATTCAGGATTGTTCAATTCTTTCTTTTAGTAACTTTATTTTATTGGGGAAAGCTAGGCACTCTAAAAGGACAATGAATTCATTTAGCTCACAAAATCTCTTAAATGTATTAGAAGTAAATTCTTTACCTTCATTAGTTCTTAAAACTTTAATATCACAACCATTTTCTTTTTTAATTAAGCTTTACACTTTTTAAACACATCAAAATCTTCAGACTTGTACTTCAAAACTTTTACCCATTATGGATTATTAATGTACCATAAATATCTGTATGAGCAAGTTTGAGCGGCTTGGTAGCTCTTGAAATTGGTTGGTCTAGAAAACTTTTTCTTGAATGCTTTTTAAGTAAGCATGCCTCACATAATTTTTCAGGGTGTTCGATACTTGAGTGCATTAAAATTCAATGTTCATACCTTATATGCCATATACATAAAGGATAATTGACACCAATCTTTAAACACATGATCTCTGTAGTGTGCAAGTTTAATAAAAATATCATTTTGTTAATCATAGTTGCCTTTTAAAAAATAGTATTATGATCTCAAAGTCAAAGAGTATGAACCTCCGCATGAATTTGATAACTGTTCTCTAAAAGTCAGTCAATGCTTAAAATATTATTATTTAGTTTTAACATAAAGTAATTACTAAGGAGAAGCTTATGACCACTTACTTTTATCTTAAGCAAAATCATAGCCTTGTCTTTAATCTTCATTGTTGTATTATCACTAAAATATATAGTCCTTATCACTTTAGTGTCTAATTTAACAAATTTTCTTTTGTCACCTATCTTTTAATTGCTAACTACATTATAAAGGCATCATGTGCCTTTTCACCTATTGGTTCATCCTTTATCATAAGTAGCAAAAAATGTTCTTTCCGTTGCATCTTTATTAACTTCTACAAACTTTGCTTCATCTTTATTTTCGGAAAAAAAAATACTACCTAGAATAATGGATATGCTTACCACATGAATAACATTTGACTTCAACTTTATCATCTTTTAATGTATTATTTTTGCCAAAATATCCTCTTTCTCTTCCTCTTTCTTGACCATATTGAAAATTTTAAGGTCAATTTTCATAAAAAGATTGTTGTTTACCTCTTCCTCTCCTTTGGCTCCATTCATGTCCATGACCTCATTCATGATCATGTCCACTTTCATATACAATTATCTTTTTCCACTTTCCATCTAATTGTTTTTAGACTTTAAGGATAACTTTGTCATAAGACATGTTTTACTGGTACACTTTTGCTTACATCTTTACATTTTTTCAGTAGCCACTACCATATTTAAATTTTGTTGTTTTCCACACATTCTTTTATATAGTTTCATTATTTTTTTTTCAGACATTTCTTCCTTCAAACCATGATAGATATGACATATTCATTATGATCTTTTTTCCTTTGCTTATCTAAGACTTCTTTTTTAGCTTGATCAAACTTTTCTCATCTTAAGGCCCCACGTAGCCTTTGTTAACTACATCCCATATCTTTCTTTCTTTGCTTCTCCAAGAATGATCTTCATCCTAAGTGTCCAATTATCATAGCTAAGTTTGATGAGTTGTAGATAGTGAAAATATATAAAGGCTCCTTTTGATATCATAGTTTTTTTTTTTCTAATACCACTTTATTGAAAAAAAGATATTCACAAATACTTGCACACGCACACAAACAATAAACCAACAGTAATCTTGCAATATAACTTTTTATTCTTTTCTCTTTTATAAATGAAACATTACATGATTATTTATATTGTCAACGAAGAAGTCTAGACTAACCAACTTAAAGTCATTAAATTGTATAATACAAAGATGAAAATACTTTGTATAACAAAAGAATTATTTATTCTATCTTTATTTTTCCATAATTTTTCTAAGTAACTCCAAATGACTCAAAGTCAAATTCATTTAATATAGACACATAAATCTTTAGAATGAATCTTAAATCACTTGAACTGATTAAGATATGACCATTCAACTATTCCTTTAAAATTGTTTTCGAAATTATGAAAATTAAGTCTGTTTCTATAAGCTTATTCATCCTCAAAGTGTAGGCAAGAAAATCAACGAGAAAATTCTTTTTTGTTTAACCAGAAAGATTACCGAACAAAGCCTAAAATGGTTAAAAGATGGTGATTGCAGAATTGTCATTATGAACTTGTCATTTATCCCATTTAACGTGTCTTCCATGCCTACGTGACCAGATGGTACCTGTCTTAGATAGAGTATCAAATTAATGAGCAAACAATAATCAAGATCAGAAGCATCTGAGTAAGATAGCAGAAGTATTTTACCAGTTTCTTCAGGAAAAGTTATGATTGTGCTTAAATGGACCGGCCAAAACAATACTCAAGTGCTAACAAGCTCAGCCAGTTAGAGAGGATCGATGGCTCTTCATTCAATACTTAAGTGCAGAACTTTCAATGTTTAGACTTTATAGTAGTGATTGTGACTTGGATACAAGAAGTTTGTTGCACTTGAATGGAAAAGGGTGTTGCTTTAATCATCTGTAAGAACCGCACAAGCGCTTAATTGAGGTGGGGGCACCAGGCTTGTTAAGGAGGAGGAGGTGCGTGTCGAGATTGATATAGAGCATGAAAAGACAAAAAAATGGGTCCCCATGAGATGGAACTTAAATGTGTGTGCAAGGCAAATATCTCCAATTGGATAGAAGTTCATATTGGCTATGGAGGACAATGGGGACACCACCTTAAATTCCCCTTGATCATTGCCAGCTCTGGTCTAGTACCTGGTCCAACGTGTCTTAATTACCCTATTAAATGAATATTCAAGACACTTGTCAGGGTTCTATAAGTCCGTGTATAATTCAAGAAAAAAATGGAAGGAAAAGGAGAAGCATCCATCCATGGATCATTTATTTCGAAAAAAGAAAATTATATAGATTATTCTTTTAGACGTCACTGTTTTGAACCAATCCTGCTAAACACATGGCAAGTGTGATTATCCAAAAGTCGCAATCCTTGAAGCAATTTCTTTTGATCCCGGACCATGGCTGCCTGGCTCTAGATATTTCTTTGTTTTGGTGTTCTGATAATCTAGTTTTAGTTACAGATTAAATTTGCATCAACACAAATCGTAGTCCCATGCTTACAAACTTTTAGCTTTGTTTCTGTAAATAAAATGCTCTACGATTCCTGCAATGTTACTGTTTCTTTTCCATGCAGAATGAGTTTTGTACTGATTATGGTCACAATTTGGAATCTGAAGTTTGAAAGAAGGAATTGGTAAACAGATGATTTTTCGAGCAACGTGTTCAGTGTTCACGAAACGTTTCAAGTTTTACAAAGTTTAAAACTTGAAGCAGAACAGAAGAGGTCGCCTAGTGAACCATATTTTGGTACACAAAATGGGTTGTCTACGTCTGGCTGCCACTGCCTTAATGGATATTGTTTTCTATTAGATAAATAAAATTTCAAAGCAGTTTGACTAAAATTGATAGTTACACTACCCTACAGGCTGCTGGTCATATCATATTTCATTTTGTTTGCTCATGAGTTAGAAAAAGCCATGATGAATAAATGGCATTTACTTGGTGGGGTTATGAGGTAGATGATGAGATTAATACCGTGCCCTATAGCACAGTACATGCTACTCCAATCTTTATATATATATATATATATATACAAGTAAAATTAAAATGTCACTCTCAGTCTTAGAGGTTAAGCATAGTATTGGAATAAATAGCTACTACCATATTTACTGCCTCAACTCCCAACTTAGGATCAGTCATTACTATGAATGATTCCACTAGTTCTCTTCATAGTTTGAGTTAATAGTGTATACCGACCAATGAGGCCGGGCCACAGGAAGGAAGAATAGCCCATGAAGCACCATACACAGGCAGACACAATGAGTAGGAGCAGCAAGCAATCTTTTGCAGATAACCATCTGTCTGTGACCTCAACAAGGTTCAGTAAAGTATTGCAGTATTGGTAATCTTGAGAGTTGAGACCTTCTCTTTCTTTAATTGCCAGACATGTAAGGCTTCTAAGCAAATAATCAAGCCTACAATGAAATAAACCAATTTGTGACATAAGAATCTTATGATACAGATCGTTTTGGATATTGCACAAAGATTATTTTAACCAGAAAATCCAAACTCCTAAAATTGGGTTAGTGTTTCAAGTGATCAAGTCTAATACTGAGTTCCCTTGACTATTCAAACCTCTTAGGGTCTAGGCTCAATATCTTCTTAGTTCTTGTTCCTTGGCCCAATAAAAAAGAAATTAAAATGTTGGAACTTAAAGAGAGTCGAACGTGAACTGGCACGAAGATGATGTTTCAATATTTCCTTTCTCCTTACAACAGCCAAACATGCTTCTGTAGCTGTTCTAAATTCTAATAGCTGTAGGCCAACAGGATTTGAAAGTCGGATGGTAAGTGTTCAAGTAGAAACACGTGTATATGTTCGCCAACTCTCTCGCGTAACTTTGGGAGGGAGAGAAACGGGGGATAAGATTTTTTGTCTTATTTTGTCCCATAAATCTCAGGTATTTATTTATGAGAATCTTGCGTTTATTTATGTGAGATTTACATAAGATTCATATAAAATTTATAAAATAAAATAAAACATTATAAAATTAAGCAGATGATCCGAACCGGATAAAGGGAGGCTGAACTTTACTGATGAATACAGTGGGAAAGGGTTCACGTGTAGTTTCAAACAGAGAGCGGAAAGGGAGATGGAAAAAGACCGAGGTTCAGTGCATACTGCATGCAAATTTACACGACCACCGATGTTTCCTCAATTTGCCAAACCAAAAGAGTCTCCACGTGAAATCTATTTCTTTAAAAGAAAACATACATCCGTATCTATAAATTAGGACTTTCAATAAACAGTAACTAAAGATAAGCTTCAACCTACCTTATCTTAACGGAGTGTACTTCTCATAGTCATAGGTGCATTCACTCAAATCATTTCCCCTGTTGATTCTTAATTTATTAGGGATTCCTTTTCTTCATCTTGGCCAAATCCAATGCGTATCTATTTCAATGGTATGTAATCAACGCATCTTTACACCAAAATAAATACCCTTCAATTTAAAAAAATACTGTTATGATGTATTGAGTATTTCTCAATGATTTATTATATGCCAAGCTCTTATTGAACCTCTATAAGTTGACCCTTTACACAACGAGGCATCCTTATCTTCATAACAAATCCCTGCTGTGAGATCCTACAAAACAAGAAAGCAAAACAAAGAAAGAGTTTCCTCAAGTGGCCTATACTTGCACAACCTTGCAGCCTTCACTATTCATTAAAAGAAATTAAGATGCCAGGTCTATCAGTCTTTGCCTGGAAATGAAGTTCTTTAAACTTGTCAAAAGCTTGAGTCCTCGTAATTGTTTTGAATTCAAAAGTTCTAGTCCAACCAATCACACATCTTCAGCCACCAATGATTCTATTTCAGATTTATCAGTAATGGCAAAAGCTGCTTCTTGGAGATGTCAACTTCCAAGTCAGTTTTAACAAGCCAATCTTATCGCGAGAACTAGGGACATGCTTTCATTCAATTTTATGCCTACAATAGCATGCCATTTGTTCCAAGTTAACTCCTCCTGTGCTAGGAAACAAAAAACATGACATTGCCAATTAAGTCCTTAGCAATCCATCCAACTTAACAGCTTGGAGGGTCCCCGTTGTGGGCGACGTCAGCAAGCCTGACGCCTTGTCGAGTAGATAGCCGGTGGAAGAAACGCCACAGACGTGGGGGACCATGGTGGCGATCCAAGAGGGCTACCACCACCCCCTCGTCACCAGAATCATTACATTGCCTAACTATTATAGTATGAGTTGTCCTGGGAATGGAGAAATCTGATTGGCCAGCACTTTATCCCTTATGGGCTGACCCGGTGCCAGCAGGGATTAGTCTGAGAGTGAATGGTTTAAAGAAGCCTGCCCATAATTGTTGGGACCCTCTTAGGACACCTCGTGGGCTAACCAAAAAAAACAAAAAAACAAAAAAACAAAACTGAATGATCATCTCAAAATCACAAACAGAAAATGAAAAAGAAACATTGGAAGAGTTATTAGATGTCTGAACATGGGACGCTGATTGTGTGCGATCTTAACGTGTCTATGACTTTATCATTCCTATAATTAACCAACCTTAGAGCTTTTATTTAGTGGAAAACTTTCAATACCATGCACAAGAAAAGCTAGTTGACAACGATATACTGCTATGTTTTTTTTCTTTCAGATCAATCAAAGGTTTCAACTTATTTTCCATCAATATTAGCTGTCTCAATCATAACATTACCATTCTTTTTTGTACATCATTTGGCCTATGGAGCATTACCACGATTGTACACAAAGACTCGGCTTTATATTTTAGATGACACAGGTAATGGATTGGCTACTAAAATCTTGTTTAATGGGCATCACATGTTATATGTTTTCACCATGCAGACTGTAGACTTGCAAGGCATAAAAACTTCCTTAGAGTGTTATCAACATCTTCTTTTTGTTCTTTATCTTTTCCTGGGTAAAATATGCTATTTCATATGAAGTATCTATGTAGAATGTAAACAGAATTTTTAGTAATGATGTTTGTGAACAGGACATATGTTAGCACATCAAGGAACCTATTAACCAAATAAAAAGCAATGGACAACAGAGAACTGATTTAATAGGAATTTCCAATGCCTAGTTGGTGAGGTATTTGTTCCTAACTTATTCTGTATTTTTGTCCCTTATACACATCAAAAGATAAGGAATAACTCCAAAAATACCAATGGCAGCAAAACCTGGAAAACCCCATCTCTCAAAGCAAATAGTTAGGTTCTTTTCGTGCAAGTCTTGCTCAGTTGGAGATCTGATTATGTGAAGAAACGAAGAACTGGCCAGAGTTTTCTGCGAAGAGATATGTATACTTTCAGATTGAACGTATTTTGGTGCAGTGCATAATCCACGTCTCTTGAAGCAATTAAAGAAACTTAATCCATGGAAGTATTCTTCCCTAGCTTCTATTTCTTAAGATTGTGGAGGGTAGAACCGGGATAGAGAGAGAGATATTTTTTCCTTTGAATATGAGCAAAGCAAGTTATGGTCTTAATTTTCAACAAGTTCCACTTAATCATATTACCTAAAAAGATCATGGGACAAACAGTTACTCTTTCGCTTTCCAAGGGGTGCTGATAAGTGATAATTAAAGAATCATGGATTCATTCATATGTAGCATACAGACAAACTGGTGGCATAACTTACTTTTCCTTTGATGTGGCAGACTATCATTGCCTCCATTGTCCTGCGAGCCAATAACACTGGCTACTACCTTTTGTCTCTCACTGATTCACTAATCAGATTTCTTGCAGAAAAGTAAAGCAGCGATTCCATAAAAAGGACAGAATGACACTCAGGTATAGAAACAAGCTTTAAGCAAGCCAGCTAAGCAGCACAGTCCCATCCCCATACAAGCCTTCAAGCCAAGATAGCAAGTCCGACAAGAACTGCACTTGCTTCTAATTAAGAAAGCGACTGGAGGAGAAGTGAAAGGTGTTGGATACTTTATGAATCAGTTAAACAGTAAGATATTTAGGAAAACTCACCTTCTTATTAGGAAAATTCCACCCTCTTGAAGCAGACGAAGATGTTTAACTTTTTTTTCTCAAAAAGACGGCAACATAGAATATCTTTTCTTCCGCCGTAACAATATATACAAGTAGAATTTGATATGTACTTCATATAACTCTAATTTTAAAATATGTATATTTTTAAATTTATAAATATTTATTTATAAATACAGTTAATTGTTAATCAAATTTAATTATTTCAAAATTTATGCACATTAAATATTATTCATTTGATTTTTTAATAAATAACTTATATAAATTAATAAAATAATTTTTTTAATTTTCATAATGATTTAAACTGATAAATGCATTACATTTTGATATTGTATTTATTCGAGAAGATATGATTATTTCTTTAAATTTTTCTGTTTAAAATTTCTTTCATAATTCCTATTAAATATTTATACTTAATGGATAAACTTTAAAATTTTTAATTATCTCAATAATATAATAAATAAAATTAGACTAATTCATGCTTTTTAAAAAATTTAATATAATTGCGTGTATAATGTAAGAATTTAATTAATAAAAATATGCTTATAAAAATATTATTATAAAAATATTTAAAATACTAGACTTTTATTGTAACAATTAACATGTAATGTAAAAGAAAAAAAAACTATGATGTATTTTAACAAGTGAATTCTAATCAAACACATTTTAGATATTAATTTATATTTATTTTAAAGTTACATAAAATCACCTTTATAATTTTTAATTTCTCATTAGTTCTATACTGATTATATGCATAAATACATATATGTTGGTAATATTTAAATACATATATATTTTATATCCATACACATATCAAAAGAATTTCACATGATCTTATTGCATTTAAATTTCTTTATTTTACATTTCATATATACACAATATGTATATATACATTATTTAACGTGTGTATATATATTTATTTGTTTATATTTTTTAAAATAATTAATTTCTTTATTAACCATAATGTAATCTACCTCATCAAATTTTAGGCTGAACTTGGGTTGTAAAGCAGCCCGACTCGAAAGGCTAGAGTTAAATACCAAAAATGATATTATTTTGATACAATTAACCAAATAATGATGAGTATAAAAAATTAAATTCCAAAACAACGCCTTCCTTATTTCTATAAGTATCATTTATATGATGCAAAAAATAGTTTTAAAAATTTTCATAGAAAAATGTGAAAAGTTTACAATGTTTTAAACTTCAGACATGAAGCTAGTCTGAAAAGAAAAGAGATTTAAGATTTAAAAAGTTTATCAATATTAGACTATCATAAAATCAACTAAATATTAAATAAATTTGAAATTTTAAAATATGATTGAAAAAGAATATCCTTACCTTGTGATGAATTTAAAGTTTAATTAAAAAGAAATTATTAAATAAAATTTAATTGAATTATTTTAATTTATAAGAACTTATTAATTTTCAAAAATTGACCGATTAATTAATAAATTGATCAACTTTTAACAATAAGAGTTATTAAAGTAAATTAAACATGAAACTTGAAGAATGAACCAAAGAGTTGGATGTTTTAAAGTTTTCACGGTTGAACCGATTAAACCGATTGAATTTTTTAATCACTGAAAGATGTTGTTGTTGTTGTTGTTGTTATTATTATATGTTCTTCATATCATATTCATTATTTGATGATTATAGATATTTTAATTTATTAAATATTTTTTAAAAGTTATTAATACAAATTGTCAAGAAGTCATTGATATTAATGCACTTTCTTATGATTTTTCAAGAGGGATGTTGCAAAAGAAATTGATAAAATTTTGAAGTAAATAGCTACATCTTATGAAATTGATAAAATTTTGAAGTAAATAGTTACATTATATGTGAATGGATAAAAATTTTAATTTAAAAATTTTTAGTTCAAATTAAAATTTATATTTACATTTAAATATCTAAATAACTAGTTTGTTTAATATGCGGTTAGAATTATTATAACAAATTAAGATTTTTTGTGGAGATAATTTTATTAAGAACATATATGTAATTATTTAAACAAACCATTTTCATATTGTTTCAAAATTTTCTTTAAAAAAATATTAAATATTATTTAACGCTATAAAAACACAAAATATTTTACGTAATAATTTAATAGAAATTCTTTATAATAATTGATAAGAAACTACTATAAAAATTAAAAAAAATGCATATACGTTGAATAGGAATAATCTATAAATTGCTATAAACAAAATAAAAATAAATGCATATATGTTAAATAAAAATAATATATAATTATATTATTAAAAATAATAATTACATATTATATAATTACTTATATTAGATTAATATCATATTTAAATATTTAAAGAAAATAAAAAATAAAAATGGTGCAGAGCCAGTTTAATTAAAATTCTGAACTATGGTTCTTACCAAGTGTACTGGTATTTCCAGAAGTTTTTATAGCAGTAAAGATTTACGGGTAATCCTACTTAAGGGTAGAACTTTGAATGGGGACGTTTAAATCCGAGAGCGGAAGAGATAATTGGGAAACTAAGGGTTTCCAATAAAAAGTCGCCATATGCTTACATATGACGTCGTATGTACTTTAGTGTTTGTCGTTAATGATAATTTTGGTTGGTCAACTAACATCTTAGCTTCCCCTGGCCACAGTCACATTAACTCCTACTAATCCCCTTATTAACTTACCTAATTATCTAGAAATGGAATCCATGTAAGAACTATTGCTATGTCATAGTTCCTCAGGAGTTCGGATATCAAATTTGAGTGTAATTGTCAACTAATGCTTACACCAAACCAACCAACAGACTGTGATTGCATATTACTTCCAGAGTTTCACAGAATTGTGTAGAGGCATTGACAGACTAATTGCTTCTATTTGAGAAAGAACTAATTCATAGTTTATGATACATACAAGCCCTTCAGTTACTATAATTACAATGCATATACCTATAAACACACCGTAGTTTTTGCAGCCTACAACTCTATTTCTTGTTGTTCTTGAATATATTTACTCAAAACTCTTCAATCTAGTAATTCCATAGGCAATCAAGGTCCACTGGTCCACCATAACTTGATGATGGATACTCCTGATGCTCAAATGATCTTTGAAACATGTCATGTCCTGAACACATGTCAGTACTAAGGCCAGTATCCTGCGACAGCTCTGCTTTTGAGTTCCGATTCATATTTGCTCCATTGTTTTCGAACAAAAACCTCAGTATGGATTGATGTGGCAGGAAAACAGAATCTGGGTACTGCAAGTTGACGATACTTGGTGAGATTTGTGAGGAATAGAAAGACGTTGCAAGAGAGTCTTTTGAGAGCAGAAGTGGGGCAGATGACATATTTGAAGAAGATGAAGTAGCCAAGATAGAAGTCTTGAAGCTATCAACCATGTCTTCTTGGCGCTTCTGGTCCTCCGTTGGATTGGAGAAGCAGGTGACGTGCGACGTATCTCCTGGGTTGGTTCTTGTCTCGCTGTTGTGTGGAGAATCATCCATTAATGGAGGCAACAGAGTTGGCCTCCGTTCGCTTCCATATGAGCTTAACCTTCTCAACCCTATTATGGGAACTTTTTTACCACCAGGACTCTTTTGGAAAACTCTGCAAATCACCCACTCATTCTAAAGAAAAAGAAGCAAAAACCGGCGTAAGTGCTTGAAGTCTAAAAGAAGCACAGAAAAGATAATGAAAGAATCTACCTTCGCTGTTTTGGGAAGATTATAAACAGAGTATTTGCCCTCTAATCTATATTCATGCATAACCCAGTTGGTCTTCTCTCCCTTTGGGGCTCTTCCTCTGTAGAATACCAAAGTCTTCTTCATTCCAACAAGCGTCTTTCCTCTGTAGATTTCCTTGTCCTTGCCTGTGGCTTTCCAATAACCAGCATCAGTAGCTCTATTTGTTCTCAATCCGGTGGGGTACTTTCTGTCTCTAACACAGAAAAAATACCACTCTTTTTCACCCATTTTGGCTCTCCCTTCAAAAACCAAGCACAAATCGTAGAGGTGAGAAACATAAACAAACACATACCAAACTTAACTAATAATGGAGAAACAGAGAATACAAACTTACAAGGCAAATCCCATGGCTCACACTTGTTTAAATCAACCTCATCAATAGCTCTAGCACAGAAACAGTTGTCAAGGACCTTTTGACACAGGTAGTGAGTTATAAGCTCTTCATCAGTTGGATGGAACCTGAATCCTGGGGGCAACTCCATCTGCTCGTCTTCTTTAGAAGCCACAGAAATGTTTTCCATCTCCTTAAGGCCTCTTTGCTTTAGCAGTAATATTTATAACACAAGAAAAGCTATACAAAACAGAAAAACGAATCTCTATTCCATGACCAAAGGACCAAGCTTGACAACCAATCCTAAAAAAACCAGATTACAGAGTGATTTAATAGAGATGAAAGAGGTGAAGACAAGATCGAAGATATGAACCAAAAAGCTTGTAGCTAAGAGAGGAAGGTGATTTTAAGAAAAGAAACAACAGATCCTACATAAATATTGGTTTGTTTTTCCCTAGAGAAAAGAAGCGTGACTTATAAGGCAAAGTCTATTGGATGGTTTCAAGCTCTTACTATCTTTGTCTCCCTCGTTTTGGCGAGCAATTAGACTTAATTTCCTTCTACAATTTGAGAACCAACATATTACTCCTCAGGCATTTTACGGCTTTGCATGTAAAGTAACTGATATTTATATGTTGTGATGCAAGGTCTTTTAGTTAGTTCCAACCAAATGTATCTATTCTGCAATGTTTCTGTGCTTGCACTTGCAGTCTCACATGGCTAATGGCTTTTCGTTTGACTGAAAAGATGTAAAACTTGTATACCTAGTAATTGCAGAAGTTCTTAACAAAGGGATTTTTTATTTGTCTTTTAATTTTTTAACTATTTTTTAATTTATGAGTTTAATTTTTAATATTGTTAATTATCTTAAAAAACATTAATAAGTCTTAAAATGAAGTGAAGTTTGTCATGTATATGTCATTCTTTCCCGTTTAAGCCAACTTATTCTCAAACATCACCGTGTCCCCACCTTGAAGACTAAAGTTTTGACTAGCCCTGCGGTGTTTCCATCTGTATTAAACTAACAGTTTCACAATTGAAAGTTTGAAACCGCATCAATACTTTACATTGGTGGGTTTTGGTGGCAGTGACACCTCTAGCATGTGCTCATAGTTTCATAATACAGCCATATCGTTGACTACTTTGGGATTGAATTAATAAAAACCAGCATAGGGTTACTTGCTTCCACTCTTGTTTTTAATTTTTAGTTTATATTCTTGAATTTGGTAAGAAAATTGTTATGTTAATTTTATATATTTAATTTGCCTTTGATTTTTGGAAGAACCGCAGGAGTGTAGTAGTTTCGCAAGCTCTTTGATTTTGCCACAGTCATTTCTAGCACAATTAAAAATAAAAAAATTAAATGGACAAATATAAATCAACACTGATATTTATTAACGTAGTTTGACACATCTTGTTTATATCTACGGGGCCCTCACCTAGCTTAATTCTTTCACTAACGACAATAATTTTATACTAGGTTTTACTGAGCCGACACCACTCAACCCTTGACACTATCCTTTGTCCTCATAATCCGTGAAATAATTTCACACATAATAATACAACCGCCTTGTACTAACTTCAACAGATAATTTTTTTAGAACAATCTTATATCGAAAGAACACTAAATAAATAACTCAAGTGATTAAATAAAATTCATCATAACTTAAAAACACTTGAGATGAAAAGTAACTCACCTAAATATGTCACTTCATTAACGAAAGAATGAAAAGTTATCAACCAAGGAATCTGCTACAAATCTTTGATATGTCACTGAAAAATCTCACATATAGTAGCCACAAAACGTCTTAAACTAACAAACGTTTCATCATTAAAACGTTAATCCAATGGAGCTGCAATGACCATGACAATTGCAATAACCCATGCAAAGTAGCTACAAAGTCACGAATACTTCTAGATTTTTCGCACACCAACACCAAAACAATAGCCACAAAATTACGTAATCCCTTAATTACGTAATACAGCCATATCGTTGACACCTCTAGCATGTGCTCATAGTTTCATAATACAGCCATATCGTTGACTAGTTTAGGATTGAATTAACAAAAACCAGCAAGAGGTTACTTGCTTCCACTATTGTTTTTAATTTTTAGTTTATATTCTTGAATTTGGTAAGAAAATTGTTCTGTTAATTTTATATATTTAATTTTTCTTTGATTTTTGGAAGAATCGTAGGAGTGTCGCAAACTCTTCGATTTTGCCGCAATCATTTCTAGCACAATCAAAAACTAAAAAAATTAAACGCACAAATATAAACTAACATCGATATTTATTAACACAATTCGGCACACATTGCCTACATCTGCGGGGCCCTCACCTTTCTTAATTCTTTCATTTACAACAATAGTTTTATACAAGATTTTATTGAGCCGACATCACTCAATCCTTGACATTATTCCTCGTCCTCGCAACCCGTGAAAGAATTTTACACCCAATAATACGACAGCTTTTTACTAACCTCAACAGATGATTTTTCTCAACAATCTTATAACGAAAGAATACCAACTAAATAACTCAAGTAATTAAACAAAATTTAACATAAATAAGAACATTTGAGATAAAAAGCAACTCCCCTAAAATGTCGCTTCATCAACGAAAGAACGGAAAGTTATCAACTAAGAAATCTACAACGAATCTTCGATATAGTCACTAAAAAAATATCACGCACAGAAGTCACAAAATGTCTCAAATCAACAAACGTTTCATCCCCAAAGCATTAACACAATAGAGCTGCAACAACCACGATAGCTGCAACAACCCACGCACATCAGCTACGAAGTCATGAAAATTTCTGAAATTTTCACACACCAACACCAAAACGACAACCACATAATTACGTAATCCTTTAACAGAAAAATTCAGCAATACCCAGAAAAACCAGCTGCCCCCAATTGCTCTCAATGGAGGTTCAAAATAGAGAAAAATGCAGCTCCCAAAATCAACAATCACACAACCCTCTGTTGGTTCTGCAAAAACAAAAGAATATGCAGCTGCTGAACAAATACATAATATCCACGAAAACTCGCTTAATGTTTTCGACAATCATCAGAGAGAATATCAATACAACATCCTCATATACAAGAATAAAGACTTAGATTGCATAAAGAAAATCAAATGGAAGATAGCCACTAACCCAACCTGTACGTTAATCATCTCCTATATGGAAATGATGTATTTATGACAACAATAAAAAAGAACCTTGACAATCCACCACTGTAGGCACATCCAGGAACAAGGTACTCACATCATGCAAGAAGTCTTCACATAGCAGAATTCTTCATTCATCACACCTTTTGGTCACGTGATGCACATCCACATCTTTTATAAGATTAGGTCTTTATCCAAGTCAAATTCATTGTATCTTCTACCTTATCTTGATTTGAATTTAAAGTCTTTCATTATATTAGAGATCTAATTATCAAAATTGTCAAAAGTAAATAATAAGATATATACCATATCTCTTAACAATCTCTCCTTTTTTGGCATCTTTGTCACAAATAGGAAACTCCCCCTAAATGAAATAATTGGACATATAATCCACATGAGAAAAGAACTCTCCCTTAATCCAACATCCATTAAATTCTTCAAGTTTAAGAAACATCCAAAGAAACAATAATGAACAATTATCTAATCTTTCAAATTTCTTTCCTTTAGGACAAAAAGATGTCAAAAAGCAAGATTAATAGTCACGAAGATACCTTAAAATCTCCCCCTGAATTGAACAATCACCAAAAATAATCTAATGTCTCCCCCTTAAAACAAAAAACAATACCAAAAAACAAAAAATGTCTTCAATACGATCAATCTCAGCGAACCAAAAAGCATAAAAATTAGTTGTAGGTGCAGCAGAAGAATCATAAACACGTAGTGCAATAGTAAAAACCCAAGATGACAATTTACTACCAATTAATACATATGTCAACATATCATTGCTCACTTTAATTCTATCTTCATAAGACTAATCAAATTCATAAACCTCATCATCAAGCATAACCTCATGTACCATTAATCAACTGAATCTTAGAAAACCCATAAATAAAAACTTAGAAAGCCTAAACGATAACTCCTTCGAACCTCTTTTTTATTTTTTTATTTTTAATAAATAATATCAAACTATACTTAAAAATGTAAAGCGCACAGTCCATGTTCCCCTTGAAAAAATTTAAACATGAGCTTATTCTTCATCACATTATCTCGGTCATCAATTTTTAGGTTAATTTATTCATCTAAAGTAACTAACTTATCCTTAGTCTGCATAGTTTCTTCAAAAGCAATAATTAACTGTGAATCTATACAATTTCTTGTTTTTCCTTCACTACGTCTTTATGCTTGTACTTGACCCTTTTTAATCTAAGAGTGTTTTGGTATCATGGGTTGTCATTGGAAATTTAATGGAGAATATCTATATTTTCAGTTTTGACCCTTTTGAAACATCAGTTGTAACAACTTGTAACATTTTGATCTTATGTGCCCAATTACTCCACAAAAGTGACATGTAGGTATGAACCTCCGATTCTTCCTTGAGATTTCTCCTTGGACAAATCTGGTTGCACCAATTTTCTCATCATCCGACTTGGAACATTTACCTCTGTAGCTAATGCCGTGAAGGTCTCTTTTAGTCTTACCAATTTTTAACAACTTTTATAGCTTTTCGATACCTCCATTTAACATTCATATTCCTTTTTTCTGTACTGACCAACTTCAATTTTGTTTCACTAAGCTCATATAATGTAAACAACTTCTTCTCTAAATCTTGCACGATGTTCTTCATGAAAGAGTTTTTCTTATTCAACTTCTCAATTTTCTTACATGTTTGGACTCATTTAGCATATTTTAACTCATAAGCTTCATAAATACCTTCCTTTTTATCATCTGAAGTACTATCGTCATGTCATAATCTGAGATTGAGTATTGGGTTGATTCATTTGCATTTTTTTTTGAAATTTTTTGATTTACTCACATTTTTGTTATCGGTTAATTCCTTCTTAGTTGCTGTAAAGCAAGTAACTAAACTTTTGTTGTATAAAGCAACTTACGCATCACTATTCACAGCTTCTTCTTTACTACCATACTCACTTTCGGATTCATTCTCACTCCACGTGCTTGTATAGGACTTCCCTTTTCTTTTTTTTCAAGGGGTTAGCACATTCCACTTGAACATGCCCGAAGCAATGACACTCATGATATTGAATTTTTTTCACTTTTCTTTTACCCATTTAAGTTTTCCCTTGTTGTTTAAAATTACCATTTGATGAGCTTGGTTCTTTTATAGTCGTAATTGTGAAATAAGGATCTGCAATGACTTGATGTACCAAGTTTTGATTCGGTGACTCACTCTAATACCAATTGAAAGAACCGTATGAGTGTAGCAGTTTCGCAAACTCTTCAATTTTGCTGCAGTCATTTCTAGCATAATTAAAAACCAAAAAAATTAAACACACAAATATAAATCAACACCGATATTTGTTAACATAGTTTGGCATACCTTGTCTACATCTATGGGGCTCTCGCCCAGCTTAATTCTTTCATTAACAACAATAGTTTTATAAAAGGCTTTATTAAGCCGATATCACTCAACCTTTGACACTATCTCTCATCCTCACAACCTGTGAAAGAATTTCATACCTAATAGTACGTCCGCCTCGTACTAATCTCAACAGAGGATTTTTCTCAACAATCTTATAACGAAAGAACACTAAATAAATAACTTAAGTGATTAAACAAAATTCAACATAAATGAAAATACTTAAGATAAAAAGCAACTTCTTTAAATATGTCGCTTCCTCAACGAAAGAACGGGAAGTTATCAACCAAGAAATCTGCTACAAATCTTCGATATAGTCACTAAATCCCACGCACAGCAGCCACAAAACGTCTCAAATCAATAAACGTTTCATCATCGAAACGTTAACCCAATAGAACTATAATGACTGCGACAACTGCTGAAGTTTTTCACACCAAACCAACAATAAAGACAACAACTAAAAAGTCATGAAAATTTCACACACCAACACCAAAATGATAACCACAAAATTACGTAATCCCATAATAGAAAATTTCAACAATACCCAAAAACCAGCTGCCTAATTGCTCTTAATGGAAGTTCAAAACTGAGAAAAATGCAGCTCCTAAAATCACCCAAAATTAGCAATCACACATCCCTCTATTGATTGTTCAAAAACAAAACAATATGCAGCTGCTGAACAAACACATAATATTCACGAAAACCTCTTTAACGTTTTTGGCAATCATCAAAGAGAGCATCAATAGAACATCCCCATATACAAAAACAAAGACTTATGTTGCATAAAAAAATCAAGTGGAAGATAGCCACTAACCCAACCTATATGGCAATGATGTATTTATGACAATAATAAAGAAGAACCTTGACAGTCCACCATCGTAGGCGCATCCAAGAACAAGATACTCACATCATGCAAGAAGTCTTCACATAGTAGAATTCTTCATTTATCGTACATTTTGGTCACGTGATGCACATCCACATCTTTTATAAAATTAGGTCTTTATCTAAGTCAAACTCATTGTATCTTCTACCTTATCTTGATTTGAATTTGAAGTATTTAGTTATCTTGGAGATATAGTTATCAAAAATGCCAAAATTAAATAATAAGATATATACCATATATCTTAACAATTTTTTTCCTTTTTATAATCTATGAAAGTTATAAAAAGTAATATGATTTATGTTATCTCAATTGAATTTCATTACTAATTACCACTGATTAAAAAACTTAACCTATTTCAATCAATTTAACCGTAAAAATCTTAAAGTGTCTTAATTTTTTGATTTGGTTTTCAAATTTCTAGTTCGATTTATTTTAATAATTCTTGTTGTTAAAAATCGACCAATCTATTAATTAATCGGTTAATTTTTGTAAATCAATAAATTCTTATAAACTAAAATAAACCAATTAGTTTTCGCTTAATAATCTTTTTTTTCAATTAAATTCAAATTTTTTGATAGGTAAAGACGATCTCTTTTAATCATATTTCAAATTATTTAATTTTATTTAATCTTTGGCCGATTTATAGGGGTCTAATATCGATTGAACTTTTTAAAACTTAAATCTTTTATCTTACCAGTTTAACTTCTTATTTAGTTCTTAAAGCATTATTGAGGGGGTGCTTGGTTGGGGGTAATGGAAAAAAATGTATGAAAATGGAATGAAAACTTGTGTTTGGCATCAAACTATCATTGAAGGGGTAACATTTTCATTACCCACTTCTTGGCAATC
>JANVCQ010000008.1:12595742-12606486 GCA_025531925.1 Erythroxylum plowmanianum | reverse complement strand
CTCCCCCTTGGTTGTCATCATTACTACCTCCCTGTGACATTGTAAATAAAATGATATACTTGCAAAACAAAGTTAGCGATAAACAATCCACACACTCTCTCACGTGTTTCACTCAGGAATTTGTCAGTCCTCTAGTGTTTAAGTCCCGGCAATGACTCCCTCAAATAAACTCACACACTCTTGCCTTTTACCACTCAAAGTTCTCTTAAATCCAAGTTACAATCAGAACAACAGTTTCAACAAATCAATGCTTCCAATGTAACTCAAATAACAAGTAACAAATAACCCAAACCAACAACCACTAACAAGCTAGCAAATCTGAAATTTCTGATTGTTTTTTTTTCCAGAATTTTTTTTGCAGATTTTTTTTTCTGACTTTCTTTTTTTGATTTTTTTTACTTTTCTTTTGTTTTTTTTCCTGTCGGCTTTCTTCTTTTTTTTGTTTGTCCGACTCTTCTTTTTTTTCAGCCTTTTTTTTCAGAATTTTTTTTCATTTTTTTCATTTTTTTCAGATTTTTTTTTCAGATTTTTTTTAATTTTTTTTCTGAACTTTTTTTTCAACTTTTTTTTTGCTATGTACCGAAAACTTTCAACAAATAATTGAAAACTCTAACTAAAATAAAAAAAACTAATAGAAAGATTGAAATCTTAGGTCAAAAATTAATTCACACCTGAATTGATGATACGACGATAATTGAATGGTGACGGCGGCGGTTTCTTGATCTTTGATGGAGTTGAATAAGAATTCTTCTCCAAGCTAGCTCTAATACCAAATAACGCGCACCATGAAAAGATTGATGACGATTTGATGGAATTTCCAACAGGTGTTTTGTTTTTGGTGTGTTTTCGACCTCGAAGAAAACAAAAAAAAAGGATATGCAAGGTTTAATTTCTACGGCACCTCTTGGAAACTTGTCCCAAACAATCCCGATGATCAAAATAAAACCCAGATAAATGAACAATCAACATGCCACAATTGAGAAAACAATTGATAAGTGAAAGATGGTTCGAAAAGTAACAAAAACAAGAGAATGATGTTTCTCTCTACCGAAGCCAACGACTTTTTCACGATTAAGATCTAAAAGTCCCCTAAAAAATCCTGGAACATAAGTATTTATACCTAGGTCAAATAATAAAAGGTTGGGCTAAAATACATAAAAGCCCAAAATAAAACAAAGTCCAAAAATTAAATAAATAGGTCTGATATGCTATTGAGCTTAAATGATGAAGCATTAAAATAGCCCAAGTCTTCGTGTCTTCAAGATCCAAGTGTATCCGGTCCAAGGATTTGAGACAAGTGGATCAATTTGGGCTGTGACCCAACTAGCTCTCCTCCAATAGGCTTGGCTAGCTTCATCCTCTCCATAAGTTGGCCCACACGTGCATAGAAAGCCTCCTTGAATCTCTCGGTTGTAGCTTTGGACATAGGTCCAACTGGAATAACAAGCTTGCCCTTGTCACGCACGTCATCTCCATGGTGATCCTTACTCCTGCTCACATCAACTAACACCACCTCTATCGACATTCTACCGTCACTTTTTCTTTTCACCTCGACGATTGTTAATGTCCTCTTGATTGCCTTGTCCTTTTCCATTAGACATACACACAAAACCATGCAAATCAAAACAAATTATATCAAAATACAATTTTTAATAAGAAAATTAGAAGGATGTGGAAGTACCTTGGGACAACATTTTTTGCAGTTTGAGCAGCGAATGAACTTAACATGACCACACCGATGCTTGTTGTGTCCTCCATTCATGCGTTTGAATGTCTATTTTAAAATCAACCACTGATGGTTAGGGTTCAACATATGGAGATTAAGATTTCCATTTATTTAATTGAAAGATGTTCCAACCGACCATAGTTGGTATTGTTGTGGAGAGATCTCGTAGCTGGAAGGCTCTTGTTAGGGTTTTGGGTGCAAATGAGAGCTAAGAGAGATGATTGAAACAATGTTGTTGTGGAAAAATCTTGTAGCTTGAAGGCTCCTATTAGGGTTTTGGGTGCAAGTGAGAGCTAAAAGAGATAATTGAAACGATGTCGTTTCAATCATTTAACTCTATTATGCTAATTATCTGATTAATGAGGGTCCCTGTAGACATGACACTGTCTCATCAGCAAAGATAACTGAGATATTAACATCATACTAGAATTGAAAAAAATTAAAAGTTTGAGCATTTTATTGTTAGTTTTTAAAGTTCGAGCTATGATTGAAAAATTGATGAAAGTTTGAGTTTTTTTTAATTAGTCTTAAAAATTATTAGAAAACAAAAATGGAAACAAACGACCATAATTATTTTCTTTCTACTTTACGATAATCTTGATGTTATATGCTATAATAGTATAATATCATACATTTTCAGTTGTTTTCTTATGTCTACTTTTCTATTTATTTGTCACCAACTTCCTCACCTGCTAAACCACATATAGTTTAATGCATACCACATATAGTTTAATGCATATTAAATAAGTAATTATTATAATAAATCTAAATATTTAAGCTAAAATGATTTTGTTACATAGAAAAACTTATATAGTTTATTTTCTTTTCTAGCAAGATCACCTATATAATGAATTTCTCTAAAAGCTCAACTGTTTTGGTTATTGTTTCGTATCTTATTTTAGAAGACCATTTATTCGTTGATAACTTGATACAAAAATTATACAATCAACTCTATATATATATATAGGATAATAATCCCAAACTATAAAAGGGGCATATAAATGAGAGTGTCAAGCTAACTCATGAGCTTCGACATTATAGTGCCTATTAATCTAGTGCACTGAAACATCAATTTTACGCTTGATAATACCTAAGCAATCATCTATGATTTTATCAAAATCATACGAGTCTTTCATAGATGATTGAAAAGAGTAATAGACTTCCTGAGCATCCACTTCAATAAAACACGACCTGTGGAGATGCAAATCAACCCAGGACAGAAGAGAACGACAAGCCATAGCTTCCACTATCTTAGGCTCAAACATCCCTAAATATAGACCTGAGAGAGCAAACACAACATTTCTTTCGTTGTTTTTAACCACTACTCCATAACCACTTTTGTTCATTTGGGGAAAGGACGCTGCATCTACAAAGCAACTCCACTGCAACGAAGCACCTATGTTTGGATCACAATCAATAATTGCATCCGATTGAGAAGAGCCACTAGGACTGTTGGATACAGTAGAAATCAGGTTATAAAGGCCTCTTGCTGCTATCCAGTGTTGAAGAAACTAAGATGCCATCCCTAGAACTTGTGAGCAAGGGGTGATCTTATCTTCCCAAACAAATTTGTTTCTGCTACACCATATCTACCATAAGACCATGCAAACATTCCTCATTTTATCAACAGTGATAGCCTTGGAAGCATTGCATACACAAGTAAATATATTTGACCCAAAAGAGCTAAAATTTAATTCAAATTCATTCCAACTCTCTCTCGCTACATAAAAGCCTAAAAAAATATGGAAATAGTCTTCATTACCTCCACAATGGCCACAACTTGAGTCAATATCTATTCCTCTTCTAAATATTCTCTCTTTTGTAGGAAGAAGATCCCTTAAAAGTCTCCACATGAAGGCTTTAACTTTAGGAGGGATTTTTAATTTCCATAAAAACTTCCATATATCATCTCGCTCATCGTAAGGACCCTTCTTCAGAATAAGAGCTTGGTAATAACCAGACTTGACAGTGTAATTACCCCTTTTATTAAAGTGCCATACCATAGCCATTTATCTTGTCTACTCCTCAAACCTAACTGAATCTTCAAAATATGATTCACATCCTCCTCACAGCACACCTCTTGAATCTTCTCCACATCCCAGCATCTATTCTCCCAATTAATAAATGTATGAACCATTAGATTACAATCCCTAGCCCTTGTTCCTTCAAGCAATCGAAAATTCAAGTCCTTAGGCGTCCAAGGATCCAACCAAAAATTTGTTGATTCTCCATCTCCAATCCGAATTCTGGCACCTAACTTAAACAATTCCTTTGCTTGCAATATACCTCTCCATGTGAAACTTAGGTTAGAACCCAAACCAGCATTCATGTAGTTCCCCCTCTACGAAAATATTTGGCCTTGAACACTCGAAAAAAGAGAGTGTTGGATTCTATAAGCAGTTTCCAACCTTGTTTAGCCAGAATTGCTAAATTAAAGCACCTTAAATCTCTAAAACCTATGCCACCATCTACTTTACTATCACACATTCGTTCCCATGACAACCAGCAAATACTTTTCCCCCCTTCCATTTTCATACCCCACCAAAATAAGTTCATGATTTTTTGCAATTCCTCACAAATAGATTTTGGAATCATAAACACACTCATACAATAAGCAGGAATGGCTGAGCAATAAATTTTAAAAGTATCTCCTTACCAGCTATTGATAAAAACTATTATTCCAGTTAGTTACCCTATGCCATAATTTATCTATGATATAATTGAAATTATTTTTCTTGCTTCTCCCAGTAAAGATGACAGCCACAAATATTTTCCTTGATCCAATGGGGTGTAAACCCCAAGAATATCATAATTTCCTCCTCTCATCAAGCCTAACATTTGGGTTAAAAGGAATGCTCGATTTTTGATAATTGATAGATTGACCAGAAGCTACTTCATATTTCTTCAAAAGACTCTTAATGAAACCACATTCAACCTCAAAAGCATTAAAAAATAATAACGAATTATTTGCAAAAAATAAGTGAGATATTCGTGGCCCTCTAGAATTAACCCAACACCCATGAATGAACCCTCTTCTCTTTGTTTGACTAAGAAGACAAGAAAGACCTTCTACACAGATTATAAAAAGATAAAAGAGAAATATGGTCCCCTTGACGAATGCCTCTATTTGGAATGATAAGGCTAATCTCACACCCATTTAACAAGATCGAATACTTTACATCCCTCACATAAAGCATCATCAACTTAATCCACCTCGCATCAAAACCCAAAGAAATCATCATATTTTCAAGGAAACCCCAATCTACTCTATCATATGCCTTAGAGATGTCAATCTTCGACACAGCACTCCCCGATACTCCTTTTTTAGCTTTCATCATATGAATTAATTCAAAGGCAACTAAAACATTATCAAAGATTAACCACCTCGCGACAAAAGCAGACTGGTACTCAGAAATAATATGAAGAAAGATATGTTTCAATAGATTGGCTAAGACCATAGAAATTATTTTGTACAATACATTAGATAAAGCTATAGGTCTTAGATCTTTCATATGCTCAGGATTAACAATTTTTTGGAATTAAAACAACTAAGGTATCAGTCAATGTTGTAGGAAATGTACTTGAAATAAGCCTTGTATTACAATCTTTGACAATGTCATCTCCTATCACCCCCTAAAACTTCTGATAAAAGATTGGATTTAAACTGTTCGGGCTAGGAAACTTATCTGGGTGCATATGAAAAATTGCAGCTCTGAACTTCTCCTTTGAGAATGGAGCTAGAAGCAACTCGTTGTCTTCTTGGGTAACACAGCTTTGGACAGTGCTTTCAACCTAGCTATGATCTGCCTCTCATCCACTAAATAATTTTGAAAAATATCTCCCTACTATCTCCTGCATTCCTTTCGGATCCGACACCAGGTTGTTCAAACTATCCCTCAAGGCTTTGATTCAATTATTTTTCCTTCTCACATTAACTTGGGAATGGAAAAATTTAGAATTCCTATCTCCATCCTTCAACCAAAATGCCTTTGCTCGTTGCCTCTATCGAATTTCTTCTTGCTCAAGTAATCGATTATATTCAGCCTTCAATCTCCCTACTTCAACATTATCATCATGGATACTACTGCCCAAAAGTAATTAAAAATCAGCTCCCACTTCCTTTTTCTTTTTAATTAAATCTTGATTAAGCCTACCACCCCATTCTTCCAATGCCACACAATAAGATTTCTTTTTATCCATTGTACAACGTAAACCTAGCTCCCTTCACTCTTCATTCACAGCATTCATAATATCAAATTCAAGGAGCCATGAATTCTCAAACCTAAACCTCTTCCTACTTCACGCATGAAACGATTTGTCAAGATCAATAATAAGGGGCATATGATCCGAAACAATAGTGATAGTTGCAAAGCAGAGACAGTCCTAAAAAATATTAAGGAAATCACTAGTGGCCACAGCTCGATCCAACCTTTCCCTCACAACATTATTTGTACTAATACATCTTTTCCACATAAACAAAGAACCGATATGGGTACCTCAAAGAGATGAGCATCATGTAAACCACATTTAAAATCTGAACAAAGAAAATTAGGGTGTTCAACGCCTCCTTGTTTCTCCGTGGGCAAAATCAAATCATTATAATCCCCAACATAGAGCCATTTGTCATTGCTATGAGAAGTAAAGAGTGGAAAAAATTACAAAGATCAGTTCTTCTTTGTCTCTCAGGAAAGTCATAAAAGCCAGTCAACCTCCAACTACCACCCTCCATACCTGAAATAATAACATCAATAAAATTATTAAAGTAAGAACTCACAATACCAGTCACCACCTTGTTCCAAAGAAGAGCAAGACCACCCCCTCTACCAAGACAATCCACTCCAAAACAAGAATCAAAACTTAAATTCCTTTTGTATACTATCCAAACGAGAAGTTTCAATCATAGTTTCCATTAAAAAAATGATAGAAGGTTTATGGAGAAAGACTAAATCTTTCAGAGACCTCACTGTGCGAGGGTTGCCAAGCCCTTGACAGTTCCAGCTAATGATCTTCATTGTGAGCGATAAATTATGCAAGAACTGTGTTCCAATCGAATCATTGTTACCAGAAACGAGAGGAACCTGTGGTTGTGCATGCCTATGTCTTTTCTTTCCCTCATCAAAACACATTGGATTATTCTCTTCCGCCAAATCATGTTCCATGCCATCCGAATTTGCCACCTCAAGTAAATTGTCCACATCAGCATAAAAAAGTCCTATAATCAGTGCACTTCTTTTTTCTCACTGCCTTAACCAAAACATGATTCAAAATGGAGTTTGAATTTTGAATATTTGGATGTGATATCTTCAACCCCCCAAATTGATATCTTTTCTTTACTATCTTCCCAACATCCTCCAATCTGAACCAAGAACTCGTTACCAGATTATTTCACCGGATTGTAGCAATAATAGAATCGTTCCACTAGAAATCAAGTTCCAAATCTTTTTTCTCCATTCTCAGATCATAATAGAAATCGAGTCCAAGATCATAATAGAAATCTACACGCCTAAGAAGCCCATAAAGATAACAAAACGAGGAAAGCCTTTCATACTTGAATTCTGCATAGGTCATTGTTCCATCAACCATATTAATTTTCTTCTTACGAAACATAGGTTGAAACATGTCAGTTGACACCCTCAATCTCATATATTGCCCTTCGATTCTAATAAGCCCTCGTGGATCATATTCAACAAACCTACCCACAAAATTCTCAAATCTCTTTGCCATTATCTCTGACATAAATCCAGGAGGGAGTTTATGCAATTGTAACCAGTGGTCAGAGAATCTAATCGGAACTTGCATTTTCTCCTTTCTTCAAATGGTGTAGAACCAATAAGTGTTTATTAAAGGTCCACAGACATCTATCTATAACTCTTTGCACATTTACTTCATGAAAAAACTTGAACTTAAACCTCCATTCTCCTAATTCCAAAACATGAACTCCTCTTGCTGGTCTCCAGATGTTTGCCAAAGTATTGCTCATAGCATCAGTACTAATAATGGCCTTTGTTAGAAACAAACCAACTAACGAGTTTTCATCTGAATCTATATTGTCTCCTTCCAACTCTCTCTGATTCCATCCTTCCTCTTCTACATCATGTAAAGAGAGATTAGCCATTGCACCTTTCATTGACTCAATGAAAAGACAAACGTGTCATGGTGGAGAGACAAAATTTAGAGAGAAAACATGAGAAAAAACCGCGTCACGAAGGACAGACTTCAAAATGATATTATAACTAATCTACCTGAAATTCAATCAATTCACCACAGTAGCCCAGTGATTTAGCAAAACTCAAAGGTCATGCCCATGGTTATGGTCTTGTGGAGTCTATTTTTGGACGGAGGCCCAGAGTATCAATTGCCCATTAACTCAATGGGTCATAACTCATAAGGCACCTATGAATTGTAATAGTTCATAAAAGCATGAAAGCATACTGCATCACATGTCATGATCAGGAGGAGATCCAAGGACAGGAGCGTCAACCGCCATCAACCTTCAAGCTTATGGCGAAACTGTACGAACATTCGCTCTCTCAAGCAAATCCACGCCTCCCTTGTGGTCAGGGGCTTCAATTCGAACTTGGCGGCTCTCAGAGAGATCATATTTGCAAGTTGTATGGTCATTTCTGGCAGTATGAACTATGCCTTCCAGTTGTTTGCTCAAATAACTGAACCGGACATTTTTATGTGGAATACTATGATGAGAGGCTCTGCTCAAAGCTTGAGTCCTGAGAGCGCAATTTTGTTGTATGCTCAGATGGAGAATCGCAGTCTTAAGCCTGATAACTTCACGTTTCCGTTTCTACTTAAGGCTTGTACTAAGCTTGAATGGAGAAGAACTGGTTTTTGTATTCAGGGGAAGGTTGTTAGGCATGGGTTTGTAGAAAATAAGTTTTTGAGAAATACCCTTATATATTTTCATGCTAATTGTGGGGATTTGGAGGTCGCTAGGGCCATTTTTGATGATTCCGCAAGACGGGATGTTGTCGCTTGGTCTGCTTTGACTGCTGGGTATGCAAAGAGAGGGGACTTGGTTGTAGCCAGGCAGCTTTTTGATGAGATGCCGGTGAAAGATATGGTTTCATGGAATGTGATTATTTCTGGGTATGTGAAGAGAGAGGACATGGAGAGTGCCAGAGAACTCTTTGACGATGCTCCTGAGAGGGATGTTGTGACATGGAATGCTATGATTGCAGGATACGTGCTTTGTGGAGATAACAAGAAGGCTTTGGAGATGTTTGAGGAGATGAGAAGTGTAGGAGAGAGGCCAGATGAGGTCACCATGCTGAGTCTTCTGTCTGCTTGTGTGGAGTTGGGGGATTTGGAGATTGGTAGGAAGGTACACAGCTCGATTCTGGAGATGAGTTCGGGAGATTTGAGTGTTTTACTTGGGAACGCACTTATAGACATGTATGCCAAGTGTGGTAGTATTGAAAGGGCAATTGGAGTTTTCAGAGGAATGAGAGAAAGAGACATCTCATCATGGAATTCAATTATAGCAGGGTTGGCTTTCCATGGTCATGCTGAGGAATCGATCAACTTGTTCACAGAGATGCGAAGGTTGAGAAGTATCAAGCCAAATGAGATCACTTTTGTTGGAGTACTTGTTGCTTGTAGTCATGCCGGAAGAGTTGAGTTGGGGCGTAGTTTTTTTAATCTCATGAGGGAGCAGTATGGCATAGAGCCAAACGTGACGCATTGTGGGTGCATGGTAGATTTGCTAGGGCGTGCAGGGCTATTGGATGAAGCATTTGAGTTCATAGACAAAATGAAGGTTGAACCTAATGCCATTATATGGAGGACTCTGCTTGGGGCATGTAAAATCCATGGAAACGTCGAGTTAGGGAAACGTGCAAATGAAAGACTACTTCAGATGAGATGGGATGAAAGTGGGGATTATGTGTTGCTTTCTAACATATATGCTTCAATTGGAGAGTGGAATGGGGTTGAGAAGGTAAGAAACTTGATGGATGATAGTGGAGTCAGAAAAGAGGCTGGCTGTAGCCTAATAGAAGCAGATAACAAAGCCTCCATGCAATTTCTGTTCGATTCGAAGTCTAAGTTAAAATTCAGGAATGGAAGGATCACTAACTAGCATAGGGTGAGGATCAGCTGTCAAGTTGTCATCTACGTATATTGGGATTTACCTAATCCTTGTGCATGCATAAAGCGTAATACAATTGGTTGTTTTCCTTTTGTCTATGAATTATAGGATTAATGGATGAGCTTCAAGTATTCAAATGTTAAAGTTTGTTTGACGTAAATATTGCAATCTTAACTATACGGACTTTTGGTGAGGAAACGTATTTGGATATGGTCAAATGATCTACTCCCTACCGAAAATTAAGAGACTCTCAAAAAACAACCGCACACATTTTGCTTTCACTCATGACTAAGTTAACCGCCGGGATTTCCTCGTTTACAGACATTTCCTGGCAGTTGCATTATCATAAATGCTCTTATACCAGTGCCATTCTTGCCGAAATTAAGCCATAAAAAGTTACGAAAAGAGTCAATATTTTGGAAGCTCCGCACAAGGTGAATTTGTGAATGGTTTTCTTGTTTCAGAATGCCAGCTGGAACGAGAAGGTTAAAAAGCAGGCTGGTTTGCTTCCTCTTCAGTTTTCTAGACCAGGAAAAAAGGAATTCTGTTATACTTTTGTCAATATCATGATGTGAAAGTGATGCATAAGAGAACCGGTGATCCTTTAGCTAATTAATTGATGATATTAACCATCGTTAAGATGGTATTTGCACTTAAACCTGTGAGACAACTACTTTGGCGTGGTATATGTACATGTCCTGGCCTTTCTGCTAATTGAAAGACAATTCAATGGACTAACAACAGAAGATTTTCAACGGCATTAAGATATGATTTTCTAGGTAACGGATGGCATGGAAGAAGAGAAGAAAATATTACAAATCAAACCAGAAGAAAGAACGACACTACAAGAAATAAGTGTTTTACCGACGGACATTACCGTCGGTAAACACCGGATTTCCGTCGGTGAAATTAATCAC
>JANVCQ010000008.1:12554377-12568833 GCA_025531925.1 Erythroxylum plowmanianum | reverse complement strand
GACGGATGTGACACATGCATACCAAACCAAGCCTAGGAGATCCATCCCTATCAAGTAAATCTGAGTAGCATCACCCCATTCTGTTATTTAAGAGGCTTGCAAACACTCTTCACATGCGGTAATTGAGAGGTCTCTGGCCATTAACAAGCAGAGCTTTTTTAAAGGGGAGTTGAACTAGGTGAGTAAATCTAATCAAAATGTAGTTATGTTGAAGGATTAATCCACCAAGTAGGCAGGTGGGAATCACCCGTTTAGATCAATAAATTCCATTGGTTTAAATGCGCTTCTCTTGGATGATACTGATACATGAAGATTAGTGAACAAATATTTCATTACATTAAGTTCACATGTAAGTGTATAAAGAGAAGAGACACCACTCCTTTCCATACACATTCTTCTGTTCCTTTACGGGTAAAAGGCTTAGTACCGCAGAATTATCTTGTTTACTCTTTCTGCTGCCCAAAATCTCTAGTTTGCATTCCATTCTCAGTTCAAATTGGCGCCATGAATTAAACATGCGTCTAATGACGAGAACAATTGAATTATACATTATTCACAGTGCCAATCCCCAAATCCCTCGTGCATAATAAGATATCCCTTTAATTTGAAAGCAATGGGGAAAAAAAAGGAAGTTTGTTTAGAGAGTTTTGGTAAGCGTAGTAATAATCCGCCAAATGCAGAAGATACGACGCAAAAGTAACCATCCGGGTTGTCAATTTAACGGGAGGGCTCTCTTGGAGCCAACTCTTTTTTTGAACAATGAAATCTACTCATTTCCGGTTCACCTAGTATCCTAATTGAGCATCTCGAGCTACCCAGGTAGGTTTACTTATTTCACTCTTTACCTTCAACCTGTCAAATATATCGCACAAAACAACAATCTACCAATTAGAGCTATAGTTCTAACGGACAATTCATAGCACAAAACCTACCACATCAATTAAAAAGTGATGAGAGAAGGGAAGGAAACATGCTGCATTACCTTTTTCATCTTTTAGCCACCCCGAACCTACATGAACACTGAAGAACATTCTGTGGCACAAGAACTTGAAGAAATTCTAATAGTTGACTTCTATTCTCCCACCACCATTGTGTCCAAGGTTTGACGGGACAAACCAAAAGGAGAAAATTGCAAAGGAGCAACTTATCTTTTAGACACGGGAATAGCTAATAGATGTAAAATGCAACAAGTCCACACGTGTTCAGAGTGTAAACCTGGTTATGATGTCCTGGCAGGCATGCAAATTCGCAGTCAATCTATCTCCTTATATCCAAGCCCAATACTAAGGTAGTGTCTTAGATGGCAGCGACATAAGTTTTTCAGCGCATGAATCCTGATCTACAAGACCCAAAGTAACGCATTCAAGATCACCACAAAGGCATATCCAAGCTCCATTACTACAAATGTCCTTAAAGTGCAGCCGTAAAATCTGTGAAAGCATTCTGTTCACTTGAAGTTAATAAAACAAACACTGCACAAGCTCAGATTCCAACCAAATATGTTATAATAAAAAGGGCAGTCTCCAAAACAAATTTCTTCATACAGATGTTAAGATAACAAAGCTTCCTGCTTATGGAGATACAGAAGAACACCAGTCCTGCAGTTCAAACACTACTGGAGTTCTTTCACATCTTAAAGAAACTAGCAGAATCCAACAACGTATTAGAAAATTGAAGCTAACAAAAAGAAGTTGGTTGTCCTTAATACAAATGTCAAAGGAGGGAATAATGCGGTCTTTTCAAACATTCTACTAAATAAACGAGGAAACAAGCAGATGCCAGAATAAGAGGTTCATGGAAGCACAATAAGAGCTTGGTAATTTGTTGTCAGGGAGAGACAAGTTTCAATGATCAATAGTAGGCTCTCCATATATAAATGGTCCTCTTAGGTGAAATCATCAAGGTTGGGCCATGAGTATGTCAAACCCTGGTACACTTGGCCTTCTGGTTTAGGCAGTAGGCTTCATCAAAAGTGGCAGTGGGCTGGCTTCAGGCTTCATATATCTCAGCTGTTTGGATGGGCAGGGAAGGCAACAAAGGTAAATATGAGCATCAGAACCCTATATAATGGGAGACTGGATAGGTTATGCTTTGACAGTATCATATTCTAGTATATGCTGGGCCTATATCAGCTGAAATTGTCGTGTTCAAAAAGACAGGAATTCAAAGGGAACCAAGTCTACCTGCAGACAGCCATCACCAAATCCTAGTAATAATCTTTTCGTCGTGAAACAGGGGCTTGGCCAGATAACCTGGTAATATCAGCTGCAAGTCAGGATTTAAAGTTCTGAAAGGCAGTGCTCTATAAAGATGTCCACAGAAAAGTAATGAATAACACTTTCTGTGACCACTGATTGAAAAAAAAATCTAGGTTAAAAGATTTGCACCAACAAAAAGTATGCATCGCTTCAAATAGTAATGAAATAAGCTCAGCTCACTGAATTTTGAGGGATGAAATAAATTGCTTCCTGAAAAACTTTTACAATAAATGCCAACTCTCGAGAATAGTCCTGCCTGGTCCAATTTTTTGTAAACACAGACAAGACATGTACAAGGAGTAAATAGTTTTCTTACCCAGAAGAACCAATTCGGCCTGAGGAATAACTTCCATATGCTCCATAAGCACCTCCACTACCACCAAGCTATAAAACAAAGATGTGAGAGTTACTATCAATTTCTAATAGCTCATGTTTGTAACACGCAGAACAGGGATGAACACATCCATAAATATCCAAGATTCAATCAAGTTCGAAAAAACAATATCCAAGATTCAATCAAGTTCAAAAAAAAAATACCATACACCAAAGTGCCTAGGTGTCTTATACTTAATGTACCTGTGAACTACTGTAACTACCATAAGTGTCATTAGCAGCATAATCACTTGAACCATAACCACTAGAATACGAATGCCCACGTCCAGGCCTTTTCCCGTCTCTGGGATCATAATTCAAACCATCTGAACCATCAGCTGGAACATGAAGATATGGCAGAACTGGCAGGAATGTAGAAACTGCACCTTCCCTATCAAAAACATTTGCTCTCAATCGCTGACTTACTTGTATAAGGGCATCCTTGGCAACATCAAGGTCTCCAGATATCTAACAAATCAGAACAAAATTCATGATTTCTGGTAATCATTAACTTGAAAAGAATCATGGATGTTAATTACAAAATAAGAAAAATATAATCCTAGCCACCAGTATGCATTCCACATTACCTGTACCATCTCATCATCATCAGCAGCAATTTTGGGAAGGTTGTCCTTTCCAAGGATGCGGATATTAGCTTTAGTAAACTTCCTCATCTCACTTATGATCGATCCTCCTTTACCTAGAAGGCAACCAATACGGGAGGTAGGCACAAGTAGACGAGTTGTGTATGATATAAGGCCTGAATCTCTTTCAAATTTCTCACTACATCTTGGTTGCAGACGTAAGACTGCTTCTATAGTTGGAGAATATTGGTCATCAAAGATCTGAATAGAAGAAATTAAAAACTATCAGATTGTCAAGAAAAAAAATCCATTCAGAGATTAGGAAGAACAGATAAGGAAAATCAACATTTACCTCCTTAGCTGAAATAGATATCAAGCAATCATCTCCATCAGTTGTTGAGCTGTCAACTTTGATAGTTGCTCCAGAATCCTTTCTGATCTGATTGATGACAGCACCACTTTTACCAATCACCCCACCAATATTTGCACTAGGACAAACAATGCGAAGTGAAAATTCTTTTGATGAAAGTTCATCTCTTGGAGCAGAGTATAAGGACCGCGACCAATCTGCAGTCCCTTTGTATCCTCCATAAGGATTCACCAGTGGAGCTATTCCAACAATTGGGGCTCCTGCAGTTGGGGCAATCAATGAACTCCCAGAAGAATACACATTTGGAACAGCTGAAACAAGTAAGTGCTGAGATCGTGATGGATTGTCATGAAGGCGAGATGCCATTTGATACAAGGCCTTTTTGACAACTCCAGCTTCACCAGTAACCTGAAGTGCACAATTAACGTAAGAAAAGTTCTTTAAGGGATAGTTTAAAACAAACAACAACAACAACAATTGGTGATAGTCCCGCTGAAACGCAGGGTCTGAGCAAGAGATAGTTTAAGACTAGTAAATGAAAGGTTAACAATTTGAAGGGACATAAATTCATTGAGAAAAAGCTTCTATAATCTGTTACATTATATAAAGGAGTCACTAATCACAATTCGTCCAAGAAGTGTTCTGCACAATATGAAGAGAAAAAGAACATAGTAGATTTTATAAAAGTGGCTTTTTTGGATATACAGAAGAACTTGAATTAAAATAGAGCACAACTTTTAATAATACTAAAAGCTAGATAGTTTTTAATCTTGTAACTCCAGTTAGAGTAATTACTTACGATAAGATGTCTCAGGAACCAAGAAGGAATAAGGGGAAATAAAACACAAGTGTCTTAAAAAGGAAATTACAACAAGTACCTGCACAAGCTCATCAGTGCTCAACGCACAATTTGGTAAATGGTCATCCTTAAGTATGCGAATCTGTGCCCCAGTCTCACTACGGATGTTTTGAACTATTTGACCACCTTTTCCAATGATACAGCCTATTTGATCAGATGGCACAAGAAGTCTAGCAGTGACCTGCTGACCACCCTCAAATTCATCATCATCGTTCAAATCCTCTGCAATAACCTTCTCATGTACCCTGAACAGAGCGTCTTGAGCAGGACATATTTGGTTATCACCATCTTCGTAGGAATTTGTCTCATCACTAGAGCTGTAAATAGTAACAACCCGTTCTTCACATCCCGGGACTGTCTCACCAATCCGAATTTTTGATCTCGTGTCTGCCCTTAATTGCTTGACTATCTCCCCTCCCCTTCCAATAATGCTTCCAATTTTCCTATTAGGGCAAAGGTAACGAAACACTGTATCCTGTGGATCAATAACAAAATGGTCTCTATCATCGCCAGAATTTCTCCTCTTGTTTGACCCGCTATCATAGTCAGACTGAGAATTAGACCGCTTTCCATATCTATTCTTCTGACCCGACATTACCATAGAGCTCTTACGTCTGCAACAAATGCACAGAGTACGATGAATTCACATGGTCCACACCAATGCAATAAACAAGTATTAATCTTTAGCAAACAAGAATAGAAACACAAACTGGAACTTACTCTAGAGTACTAAACTAAAGCAATATACCAAACATTTAACACCTATACCAAACTATAACACCTAAAAGTAACACCAAAGACTCAACAACACAACCACAACTCCAGTACATTGAAGTTATATTCTCGAGGTTTAACTAAAGAATCCCTTCTGAAATAAACTATTAACAGAATAACCACTCTTTTTACTTAATATGGAAAGCCACAATTTTCAATTAAAAATAAAAATATAAAGGAAAAATCAAATATTTGCTATAGAATTCGCTGAACTTAACCAAAAACTCGAGATCTGATCAAAGAGGAAATATTAAACCCCAATTTACAGAAAATAAAAGGATCTCACAACGATAAAAGAACAATCGAAGATCATACAAAATGATGAGATCGGATAATGCGTGCCTGAGAATTGATGGTGTCGAAAGGGCTCTGTAGAGAGGTGATTAGATCGGTTATATTGAGAAGGATTGGAAACAATAATCTTCTTGAGAGAGCGTGGTACTTCGATTGATTTTTCTAGGGTTGGACCAATTAATTTAATTTTGATATCATAAGCAACAGAGATGAAATCCTCAGAGGTTACTTTTTTCATTCCCCATACTACCCTTACAAAAACGTCAAAACATTGGGCCACGCCATTTTTTAAAGGATAAGAAGGTAAATTCATAAATACACATGTGACAAGAACATCCACACATAACAGACCAGTCCCAAAAACCCCAAACAAAATTCCCGGTAATTTCTAGACACCCAAACAAACACCAACCTCCACGTGATTCAAATTTCCTCCCTAAAGATGTCAACCTACGGGCAGCCCCAATTCAGGTACACGCAGACTCCGTGGAAGGTTTTGCATCTGTGGATCTTGCCATGGGAGTGCTCCGAGGAGGAGTTAATTGAGCTGTGTAAGCCCTTCGGTAATATCGTCAACACCAATTGCAATGTTGGCGCCAATCGGAATCAGGCCTTTGTCGAATTTGTAAGCTTTGGATCTTTTGTTGCTTGTTTGTTTCCCTAGAAAATCTCGAGAAATTTCAAATTTTATGGGAGTGGAAATTCGTATAACACGAATACTCTTAGCGCATTGGTTTTGGTTGTATATTTGTTTGCTTATGTGCATGGTCAAGTTTTTTTTCTTTGTTCTGAAACAATATTTGTGTGTTTTTATGGCTCCTGTTTGCTGTCAGACTTAAATCAGACAATTCAAATGGTATCGTACTATGCATCATCTTCAGAGCCAGCGCAGGTTCGTGGTAAAACAGTTTATATTCAGTACTCTAATAGACATGAAATTGTCAACAACAAGAGTCCAGGCGATGTTCCTGGAAATGTGTTACTAGTGACTATTGAGGGTGTTGAAGCTGGTGATATGAGCATTGATGTAAGTCACTTGGTAAGTTTTCTTCACCTAGTATTTAATTTTTATTACTGGCAACTTAGTTAATGGTTTCATTTGAGGGCATCTGAATGTAACAAAGCAGGTTAGAAATGAGCTCGTTTTGATAGTTGGTGAATATTCTGTTGAAGGAAGATGAAGCTATATTTAGGAGGCTAGCTTTAAACAATAATATTGTCATTTTTGGTACATGCCACACTAGTCAATGTCTAAGTTGTCTTTGAAGACACAGAGTGACATTCTTAATGTCATTAGTTTTGTGCCATAATGGAAGTCCTGCACTTTATTCATTTGCGACCTAAACAATACTGTTGCCAGAATTTTCTGTATGGCAAAGCAGATTATGTTTGTAATTTTATACACTGTGTGCTATTTCTGTTATTTGTTTGCTTTAAAGATGTTAAATTTAATGTACTTTGTTAGTTTAAGCCAATTCATATTTTTAATATCTATCTTCCTTTGACATCCTGCAAAAGAGTGGTGAAATGGCATAGCAATCTGCAATCCGATTGTGACCCATCTGAAATTTGCGTTGGAAATGTTTTGCTTCTATCGATCACATCTCCTGTGCTTAAGTGAGACCTTTCTACTACCCAAGCAAACTGGTTGTCTCATTTTCTTTCTTTTTTTAGTCATCAAAGTCATTAAATTTTCAAGATGGTTGAATCACTGTGGCAATGCCTCATTGAATTTTCTCTGCTTGGTACAGTTTGGGAGAATTGTCGGACACTTCATACTGCTTTCTATGGTCTATATTGAGCATTCATGTACAGTTTCCCATTATGCACATATCTTTGATATATTGACCTTCTTTTCTACCTTTGATTAGTCACTTCTTGGTATGGACCAAAACGTGTATTCTCAAATTCTTTTAACTATTGTGTATTAAGGTTTTTGTATTGAATGGTGCTCCAGGTGTTTTCTGCTTTTGGATTTTTACACAAGATTGCCACTTTTGAAAAGGCCACTGGTTTTCAGGTGACATGTTATAAGTTACTTTTGATTTTCTGAGTTTTTCGTTTTCACTTTCATATCACTGTTAAACCTACGGAACTAACAGGCACTTATTCAATCCACTGATGCTGACACTGCATCTTCCGCAAGGAATGCATTAGATGGAAGAAGCATAGCAAGGCATGCATATTATCATAAAGACAGTCATCTTTAATTTGAATTTTGAACTTGTCAGATGTTCTTAGTTTTGTTTCTTTTATCCTGCCATGGTAACACCAATTCAGGTACTTGCTTCCTGAGCATGTTGGCTCATGTCATCTGTGGATTTCATACTCTGCTCATATTGATCTTAATATCAAGTTTCGATCTCATAGGAGCAGGTAAATAAGGTTCCAAGCTGTCAATGCTAATATTTGTTATCCTGTCTGTGACCCAAATGTCATTATTCTTGTTTACATTATTTATTCAGCACTTGGCTTCTTGCTAATTGGTGTGAGTGCTTTTGTCTCCTAGGGGGTTAGTGAAGCCTGGTAGCCAGAACACAGATGTGTTATCATGTCCACTTAGTAATTTTCTTCATCTTTTGACTGTAGTGCATGGCATCATAGACAGTTCACCTTACTTTTGCCTAGAATGAAGCACTACATATCCGACAAAAAGATTATAAATTGCATTGCTTGCTCTTATGTTGCCTTAAGTGTTGTTTTTAGTATATCTATTAGTTTCTTATCTGCTTCTTTGACTCCTGGAAGATTTATTTTAGCTTCCTTCTTTTATGATTAAACTTTTTGATTATTTTAGCTCTTTTCCTTGCCTGATGAATTGAGAGGTCTATTACTATCATGTGACATGAATACTCAAGATTGATCACCTATAAAAATGAAAAGTGATCACACAATGCAAAATTTTTCTTTTGGGCCATCCTTGTACGTCTTTAGTTGATATTTTCTTGTTTCTTTTGGACCCTACACAGTACATATATTCTAAATCTGTTCAATTTTGTGATCCTTTGACCTTTGCTTATTTTTATGTTTTCTTATATCTCTGTGTACTATATTTATTCTTTATTCTGTTTAGCATGTTTTTTGTATTAAATGTTTTCTGCATGGGGATTGTTGCTAGTGCTTAGCAGCCTGTCTTGATTGATACATGTGGTTGCCTGATACCTTTTAGGGACTACACAAATCCATATCTCCCTGTAAATCCCACAGCAATGGAAGGACCTATGCAGGTACTTCCATGTGTACTCTTTTGTTAAATACCCTTTTTTTTTTTTTTTGGTGTTATGTATCCTTTAACAAGCTGTCATCTCCAGCCTCCTGTAGGTCCTGATGGAAAGAAGAAAGAGCCTAAAAGTAATGTGCTCCTTGCTGCAATAGGAAATATGCAATATGCTGTGACAGTGGATGTTCTTCACACGGTAAGTAGTGCCCTTACTCATTTCTTCGTCATGAATTGCTATTTTGGTGTGAACTATTCTCATATATGTTGTGGCTGTTTGATCTGTTACAGGCATTTTCTGCTTTTGGTACTGTCCGGAAGATTGCAATATTTGAGAAAAGTGGTGGAACACAGGCACTGATTCAATACCCTGGTATGCTTCCTTGTTCATTGTATACCGATCAGTATGATGATTGAAACTTGTTTAATGAATTCCTTTGCTGAAGCTGTTTCATGTACAGGGTTATTTCAGTCGAAATGAACTACTTGTCACTTGTTAATTTTCATCTTTGGCTATACTAAATTTCCTTTTACAACTCTGCTTTTTATGCAAAATAATTTTGTTATTGGAATATGATAGACCTGTGATTCGACTCACGTATTCTAGGAAAAGAAGGCCCATGAATGAGGGGACAGTTGGCTGATCCTAGAGCGAACATATGGCATTTTGTTATCTTTCCCTTTCATTACGTTATTGTTGTTATGTTTGTTATGCCGTTACTTTCGAATTTGGAAAAGGTACATATAGGCTGTCGCTAGTAGTGAGGACATGTGAATTTGTTTGTTGTTAAGGAGAGCCGCAGTCCTCTCAAAAGGCTGCTACCATTTTATGAAATTCCCTTTTCCGTAATCCTACAAGAGTTAATTGAATCTTGTTGTTCTTTTACATAACGTCGTATCCTATCAGAAATTGGTATTAGAGCCAGCAAGCCATGCCTTCGAAGAACTCTGACGGTAAAATGGAAGCAATTGAGAAAGAATTGGAAGGAATCAGAGAAGAGTTAAGTAAGATTCCAGTAGTGGAAAGAGCTGTAGAGAAAATTTTGGAGATAGAGAGGACTCTCACCACACTCTTCCAAGGAGTGACCTAGATAATGGCCACAATTAGTGAACAACAGAGAACAGTGCTAGGGGGAAGTAAATCTCTGGGTAAAGGAAAGAATACTAAACGGGAAGAAGGGTCTAGCTCGGTTGAAAAAGAAAGGAATGAGAGAGTACCTATGGGAGTGGAAGAAATGGTAAGTGGTTACGGTGGCACATACCCAGCAGCAAATGAAAGGGTTGGGCGGGAGATGTTTGGGAACTCATAATAATGGCATACTAGGAGGCGTTTTGAGATGCCCTTATTCAATGTAACGAATCTGGAAGGCTGGTTATATCGAGCAGAAATGTTCTTCGAAATGAATCGAATGAGCGAAGTTGAAAAATTAATGGCGGCTGGAATCAACTTCGAAGAGGATGCTCTTGCTTGGTTTCGATGGATTGATGCGAGAACACCATTCGGCAGCTGGAGTGATTTAAAACAACAGTTGGTCCATAAGTTCGGCCAAACTCAAACTGTGAACTTGTGCGAAAGGTTTTTAGATATTAAACAACATGGATCAGTGGCCGACTATTGGAGGGAGTTTGAGAAACTCTTAGCACCGCTAACAACGCTGCTTGTGGAGGTGCTAGAATCCACTTTTGTGAAAGAGTTGAAAATAGAGATCAAAGCTGAACTTCATTTGATGACCCGATGGGGCTTAAGGCCCTTATGAATACAACCCAATTGATTGAAGAGAAGAAATGGACCATCAAGCAAAAAGGAAGCACATTGGGACCTATTTCTCTCAAACCTAATCAGTGGGGAGAAGGGAAAGGACTTGTGGGTCGGAACATGAACCAGGAGGGAGAAGCCAAGGCTTCAAACTGAGGAACCTTCTAGAGCACTCGGGTCATGTCGCCAACTTGAGAACTAGCGAGACCTCTAGCAGAAGGAAGCTGAAGACAGATCCGGCTCACTGGTGCTTAGATTCGAGACAGAAGGGCATAGGGGTTGTGTTATTCATGTGAAGAAAAGTACCGGCCAGGCCATGTGTGTTGGAAGGAACTTCAAATTTTGCTCATCACCTACGAAGAAAGAGAAGAGGCGGCGGTGGGTATGGAACCGAAGGACGATGAGCAGATTTTAGGGGACAAGACTGAGAGTGCACATGACGGAAGCTGTTGGACTCTCCCTAAATTCAGCGCTTGGCCTGACCACACGAGGCACCATGAAGATGAGAGGGACGTTGGTTGGGAGAGATGTGGCAGTGATGGTCGATTGTGGAGCTACCCATAATTTCCTATCTCTAGAGATCATTGAAGAGCTATAGGTACCCCTCATTTCCACTTACAATTATGGGGTAATTATTGGTAATGGTCTAGCAGTTAAAGGGAGGGGCATTTGCAAGGGAGTAAGGATTGAGGTTTAAGGAATAACAATCATTGAGGATTTTCTGTCTCTACAATTGGGCAGTATCGATATAATTCTTGATATGCAATGGCTGGGAAGTATTGGGAATATGGAGGTGAATTGGAGTAACTTGGTGATGGAAGTTTGCGTTGATGATTCTCGAGTGGTGCTAAAAGGGGACCCTAGTTTATGCAAGATAGGAGTTACGTTGAGACCATGACTAAGGCAATACAACAAGGAGTGGGGTTGATTGTGGAATTATGTCAGATGGAGTTTCTTGGAGAAATTACTAGTGACAAATGGGCAGTTTTGGAAATGGTCCAGCGAGTGTTGAGGAATCATCGAAAGCTATTCCAACCTATCACAGAACTACCTCCTCAAAGGGACATTGACCGTGTAATTAACTTGGAACCGGGAACATCGCCAATTAGTGTTAAACCCTATCGTTACCCACACTATCAAAAAAACGAGATCGAGAAGATGGTCAAAGAAATGATTGCTGCAGGAATTATTCAACCTTCCACGAGCCCTTATTCAAGTCCCGCACTACTGGTTAAGAAGAAGGATGGGAACTGGCGCTTTTGTGTAGATTATCGGGTGCTTAATCAAGTGACAATAATAGATCGTTACTCGATACCCGATAATTGACGAGTTACATGGAGCTAAGCTCTTTTCAAAACTGGATTTAAAATCAGGCTATCATCAGATCCAGATAAGGGTGGAAGACATTCCAAAGACAACATTTAGAACTTACGAGGGTCCCTACGAATTTGGGGTGATGCCCTTTGGGCTATCAAACACCTCAGCAACTTTTTAGCCCTTGATGAATCATGTGCTTCATTCTTTCTTGAGGAAGTTTGTCTTAGTTTTCTTTGAGGATATATTAGTCTACAGTAGAGATGAAAGGGCCCATGCTGAGCACTTGGATAAGGTGCTTACCACCTTGACAGAACATCAGCTTCTTTTAAACGAGAAGAAATGTGTGTTTGGGCAGAGGAAGATTGAATATTTGGAGCATTGGGTGACAGACCAAGAGGTTGAGGTGGATAAGGAGAAGGTTAGAGTAATGGTAAATTGGCCTACACCATCAAATGTGAGGGAACTCCATGGCTTCTTGGGCCTTACAGGTTACTATAGGCGATTTTTAAAAGGGTATGGAAATATAGTGTGGCCATTGACACAGCAACTGAAGGACTCTTTCCATTGGAATGCAGAAGCAGAAAGGGCATTCCAACAATTGAAAGAAGCTATGAGACTTGTTCCCACCTTGGCTTTGCTCAATTTTGCTAAGCCTGCTACTTTGGAAACCGATGCTTCAAGTACAGGATTAGGAGCAACTTTTTCTCAAGATGGTCGACCTATTGCTTTCTTCAGCCAATTGTTGTCAACACACAACCGACTAAAGTCAATATATGAACGAGAGTTGATGGCTATTGTGTTGGCATTACAAAAGTGGAGGCACTACTTGTTAGGACAACATTTTGTGATTCAAACTGATCAAAAAAGTTTGAAACATTTGTTAGAACAGAAGCTTATACAGCCAGAATATTACAGGTGGGTTGTTAAATTAATTGGGTATGACTTTGAGATCTGTTATAAACTGGGAAAGGAAAATGTTGCAGCTGATGCCTTATCCCGAATCGCTCAGCCTGAGCCACTTCAACTGACTGCTATTTCTATTCCAAGGGTGTTAGACAGTGATTTAATACGAAAAAAAGTGGCTGCGGACTCCAACTTTGCCGAGATAATTCAAAAATTGCAAGACAGCATAGAGGAATTGCCTGGTTATTCTTTGCAACATGGCACTCTGTTGTAAAGGTAGAATGGTTCTGCCCAACAATCCCAGTATTTTGCCTGCCTTGATGCACGAATTTCATACTAGTCCAATTGGGGGACAGTTTGGATTCTTGAGGACCTATAAAAGATTTAAAAGTGAGGTGTTTTGGAGAGGTATGAAGGAAGATATTTGGAAATTTGTAGCTGAATGTACCATATGTCAACAGAACAAATACGTGACTGCCTCTCCCTCGGGGCTACTCCAGCCTCTTTCCAATCCTAATAGAATTTGGGAGGATATTTCTCTTGATTTCGTGGAAGGCCTTCCCAAATCAGTGGGCTATAATTCCATTCTTGTGGTTGTCGATAGGCTAAGTAAGTATGCGCATTTTCTGCCTTTAAAACACCCTTTCTCAGCGAAGTTGGTGGCTGATATTTTTGTTCAGGAGATTGTTCAACTTCATGGAATGCCCAGGTCTATTGTTTCAGACTGTGACAAAATTTTCATGAGCAATTTTTGGGAAGAAATATTCAGCGACAGGGGACTGTCCTACGGTGCAGTACAGCTTATCATCCCCAATCCGACGGTCAGACCGAAGTTGTAAACAGAAGCGTAGAGACCTATCTGCGTTGCTTTGCAGGCTCTCAACCGAAGAAGTGGAGTTCTTGGCTTCCAGGGGCAGAATACTGGTATAATACTTCCTACCATATGTCTACTAACGTGACTCCCTTCAAAGCTGTATATGGCAGGGATCCCCCACCTTTAGTGCATTTTGACAGTCAAACTACAAGAGTAGCTGACTTGGAGAACCAGCTCAAGGAAAGAGGCGCAATTTTGGAAGAACTCAAGCTTCATCTTGCAAAAGCTCAAGTGAAAATGAAGGTGCATGCAGACAAACATCGGAAAGACATTCAATATGATGGGGTGATCTGGTTTTCCTCAAGAAACTCTCACCGAAGTTTTTCGGCCTTTATCGCATTCTAGAGCGGATTGGAGCAGTGGCATATAACCTTGATTTTGGTACTAACACCCACACTATCTTTCATGTCTCCCAACTCAAGAAGGCGCTTGGATTTCAACAGATCAATCAGCGCCTTCCACCTCAATTGACGTCAGACATGGAATGGGTTGCGACTCCTGAGAAGGTACTGCAGTGGCGTGACACTGTGAGGGGCAAAGAAATCTTGGTTAAATGGTGTGAACTACCTGATTTTGAAGCTACTTGGGAATCTCGCGAGGCAATCCAACAATAGTTTCCTAATTTTCTCCTTGAGAACAAAGTGGAACTCGTCGGGAGGGTAATGATAGACCTCTGATTTGACTCATGTATTCTAGGAAAAGAGGGCCCATGAATGAGGGGACAGTTGGCTGATCCTAGAGCGAACATATGGCATTTTGTTATCTTTCCCTTTCATTACGTTATTGTTATTTTGTTATGTTTTGTTGGTTAATGTTGTTTCTTATCATTCTTATCTTAGGGATTCTGCTATATCTTAAAGATTATGATTGATATATCT
>JANVCQ010000008.1:12520857-12542259 GCA_025531925.1 Erythroxylum plowmanianum | reverse complement strand
CGACGGTTGCTCAACCGTCGACAAATAGCCTAAACTTCTTCGACGTTTTTTACAACACGTCGAAAAAATCAGTTCCGTACTCCCCCTTCAATGATGTCTGTTGCGACGTTTTCAGAAACGTCATCAACAACATTGTTCGACGTTTTTTAAATATTTGCGACGTTTTTAGAACGTCGCAAATGGGGTCTTTTTCTTGTAGTGTTGGGTTGGTTCGGCAACAGATTTGAGTAACTTAGTCGAATATATCTGTCCATAATTTACTGCTAAGAGTGGGAAAAGAGGCAAAAGTGCCACCGGAGTTGCCCAAGGAGGCTGATTCCGGTGGCTTTAGGTAAGCTATAGAAGGGCGAGGATGGGTCCAGGGCCAGTTTGAAGTAGTAAATTTTATTAAGGTTTACATGTTTGTTGCAAGACTTGGTCCCGAGGTTAAACTTTCCCTGCAAATGGTAACTACGCTGTGGCCTACCATGTGAGGATGTTGATATTCAACAGTACTCTCTGTAGTGTACTCCAAATTTTACTGATGGAATCTAAAGATTTCTCATTGCCTGTAGTCTTTTATCTAAATGACTTGTAGGAACCGACACTCGTAGCCAAAATAACATCAATTCCGTTTTGGATGCATCAGAAACGACTAACTGGTGCTGAAGAACTTAGCAAGGATTTTGTGAGCTCTTCAGCCACCGACATTTGCACTTGGGTTAGTTCTTAGTTCCTTCTCAATGTCGGCAAGTCCCACCCACTTCACCAGAAAACTACCCCAAATTTTACTACGTCCTAAAGTTTAGTGCTAAAAGTTTGAAGGAATTTTAGGGTTTTTTGACCCTAAACTAATTTATGAAGATTCAATCATGGTTTAGGATTATTTTTTATAACTAATATTAGACTCTGAAATTTTGAAGTATTCTTTTTTCTTCTAATTTGATTTTACACACTAAAATGATTGAATATTTGTATCTTAAGTAGTAGGTGTGTCTAGTCCTTACAATTTGCACATCATACTTTATTAATCTGCATCTTTTAAAAGAGTCACGAAACCCTCATTAACACGATCAATGGCTTTCCATATAAAATAATTTAGTCAGCCTGTATCCTAAGCCCTAAGTTCTTGGAGCTCTTGACTAATTTTTGGTTAATAACTTAAGGCGAAACTTTCATAACTGAGCTGTATACTATATGATATAGGCAAGAAAATGCAGTCCTGAGCCGATTAAAAGGTGCTGCTCTTTATTTTTGTCAGAACTGAACTCCTTAGCTGAGGCCACATTCAAATTCAATGGTATCATTCCATTCCAAAGTTAATGCAAATGGACAGTACTTGAACTTCAGAAATTAACCTGACCTTCTATGGAATTATCTTCATTTTCCATTCATTTTGGGTCTCATAAATTGGCATGTCCCATGACTTTAAGTGAATCGTCTCCTTCCACAACTTACTGAAACAGTAGTCCCCTCATGTGGGAACTGGGAAGCAGCCTTTTACTCGTCGGTTGTTTTTGATCTGTGCCGGTAGACGAATCTGGTTACCTGATGTTGGATGCTTACCAGACCACTGGCATTGGCGACAAGACTTGATGAGACGGACCCTCTTATTTATTTATCTCCATAACAATCATCGATCTGGAAGCTGAGTTGTTGACCATTTTACAGTAATTTTGGTAATGCTCCCAGACAAAAAAAGGAAAGGAAACTATTTTAGCCTGATTCACGTATATCTTGTCAAATGGTGACTCTACAGTTTCCTATTGGTATATTCTCATTCTTCACAATCTCATAGCCAATCTTTGATTCTTAACATTCAAGTTAATAATTTTCGATAGGCTAATTATATTGCACTCCCAACATTTTCAAATTTAATTAAGCTTGAAGACTGAAAAACGAAAATTTTAACAATAAGTTTCTTTTTTATTTGAAGCCTTTCATATTTTCAATTTATTTGCATATTTCATACAATCTTTCATTAAATATATATATATATAGTCTATATTGTATTTATGTTTTTAATTTGGTTATTATTTTATTTCTTTCTTTTCGTGTTGAAATTATATCTTAAATTATTAAGTTGAAACCGTAAATTAAAATTTTATCTTACTGTTTTTGTTTCTTATGTATTTTTAGAATTAGCAGTTCCATGTGTCACGTTGTACCTGTTGTGGTAATTTCGATTCCATGCAACACTTCTGCTCATGCTTTTTGTAACAATTTAAAAATAAAAGAATTTTGGATATTGTTAAAATCAAAGACAGTGGAATCTAGGTGGGGTTTAGCATTAAATGATATGGTATACGATTAGGAATTGAAAGGGCGAAGAACAAATAAAATGGAAATGAAGCAACAAATCTTTATTTTCATACTACGATGCACGTGATGTGTTGGTCCGTGGTACTTCTTAAACAAGCATTAACTAGGTGCAATACGGGAGATGCTTGCAAGCGACTTTGTTTGATCAAGTTTGGCTATTTAGGTCTTTGAAATGCATCTTAACAGTACCATATCATTCATAAGCAAAGGACTTGGTACCTCGCTCCAGTGGCAGTCTGAGTTTCAGTGAAAGACGTGTGTTCTGTGGATGCTTGCATATTCTTTCTTTTGCATATTATATGTTGACAAACATGGACATCAGAATTTCTTTGACATTGCAATTGCAATTTTATTACTATGTGATTTACCATGATTACAATTGTATTATGCTCAATTATCGTAATTATCATAATTTGCTTGCTTTAGTAAAGGAATATGGAGTAAGAAGTTTACGGATTTCCTTTTCAGGACCACTTTTTGAGAAAATAAGTGTATATATTATTTGAGCTGAAGGTGCTTCAAGATCTTGCGAATTAATTGGAGAAACATGATTGAATGATATTTTTGCATGCTCAGGATCAAATAGACAACAGTGAACCCACACCATGATATGGCTGAGAATTAGATTGATACATTGTCTCCTTTGGGGGGTTGTAAAGTTAGTAAATTGATAGCTATCCTCCTGTGCATTTGTCTGTGATTGATTTAGGCATTAATTTAGCCAGCTAAGAGTAGAAAACATACATGCAGATAAACCCCAGGCAATTGTCACTCGAGTCTACTTCTGGACGTGAGTCATCATCTTCAGTTACCTGGAAGAAGGTTTGAGTCCAAATTTTATAGGGTTCCTTATTGGATGCTCATGATCCTTTAACTTTATTCACTGGAAGCTTTTCAGGGACTGACTTCTTGTATATTAAGAAAAGTTGTTTTTTCTTGCACTGAGATCATCCATAAAGGTGCTCGGTGATAAGTGAATTAAAGACATAAAGGCCCGCTCAATCTAGGCCATAGATACGTTACCTTCTCAGGAACCAAAGCCACTTTGAATGGTCATGAAAACAAATTTTCTTACTGAACAAATGATGTGAAGTTACGACGTGTGGATAACTTGGTAGTGTACTCTAAAATAAACATAACATGTGAGCTTGAAAGTTATATTACTAGGCATTGGACAATGATTACATCCTTGGAATAGTTTTGGAGACTGAGATGGTGATGGTGGAGGCTGTAGGGTCTAAAGCCTTTTCTCTAGTAATGTAGGTGGTGGACAGAAGGAGAATGACCACGAAAAAGTACCTGGTAGATATATATGTAGCTTTCAGCCCTCCTGAGCTTAGGACTATTAATCTTCTGACTATGTTTTCTCTCTCAGGATTCCCCTATATGAAGAGCTTTTTTATATATTAAGTTTGAAGTATATGGATTGATCAGGTCTTGTTAATTACAAAAATAAAAATTGAAAGAAGTAGGACAATACTCAAGATTTTTAATAGCAAATTATATTTTGAAACTCAACAGGCAAATTCTAGCATAGTTCCTGATGTAGCTCGAGCAAAAGACTATGTCGTACTGGAATATATGATAATCATTTATGTGCCCTTATATTATAGGCATGTATTTTCTATAATTTTTATTAAATAATCATTATGCATTTTTTATTATTCAAATTATTATAATCCCTTCCTCCATCGGTTCAAATACGGTGACTAGCACCAATAATTTAGATGGACTAATAAAAGGTACCATTTTCAATGTTATATGCTGAAATACAAATATTACTTTATTAATACAAGAAAATTACAAAATTGCTTACGGAACATTACTAATAGAAATAAAACCGTAGTAAATTAGCGCCGGAAATTAATTTTCCATTGATAACATTGTCGGAAAAATTTTTATTTTGCGACAGACAAAATATTCGATGTCGGTAAATTAGGTGGAGGGAAATTATCCCAACAATTTTTTCCCTCCGCTTTTACCGACAAAATATAACGATGGAAGAGCGATGCCCGTCGATAAAATAGGCATCAAATATAAGCATTAGGGTGTACTGACGCAAGTAATGTCCATCGGTAATTTACCGACGGAACTATCATTCAGTCAATAAAATTGACATTTTTAATAAAAAGAAAACGACATCGTTTGGTTTGACACCAAATGACATCGTTTTCATTCAACCTTAAACCTACCCAAAGCCTCCCTTGGTCCATTGTCTTCTTTCTTCCCCGTTTTCCATTATATCTTCGTCCGTCTCATCCGTCGTTCGTCCTCCATCGTGTGTGCTTCGCTCTAGTCCATCATCCATCGTCCATCGTTTTCAGTTAAGTGGAGGTTAATTGTTGTTAAATGTTTGAGTACAAACCTTCATTTATGTTTCAGTAAATTCTATTTAATCAGATGAAAAGTTTTGAGGGTAAGACAACTTCATAATTTTTTTGTCTACCATTTAATCAATTATTTTATGTAGGTATTTAATGATCGGATTGGCTTTGTTGGACCCCTTCATATCAATACGCTTACCTGATTTCTTCAACAAGGTTTGTATCATGTATCAATTTTCAAAGTACGTTCTCTTTTGTTAAATTAGCATCTGTTAATCTGTACATTTGATGAAATTGGTACGTCCATTTGACAATTTGGAAGTGCTTTCAGAAATTTAGGTTTACTATTCATGTCATTTTGTTTTCAAAACTAAATGTGATTGAACGTGTTTATGTTGGTAAATGATGAATTCGAGTTGTCTACAATGTTCGATGAAATATTATTTAGAGGTGAAATGTTCAATGAAAGATGTTAAAGATTTCACAATTGTTATTTAGCTTTTGAAACAAATATAGTGAATTTAGTGGATTGATTTAAGGAAGAAAAGATTAGGGAAGGATTTGTAAAATTAAGTTGTTTAGTTATGATAATTTATGATCAGCTAATAATTTGAAGTTTCTATAAATAAAAAATATTTTAAAATTAGACCTAAATTAAAGAAGTGAGTTTGTTAGAGTTTGGAATTTGAAGAAAGAGAAAGATGTTTGAATTTTAGACAAAATAAGACATAAAATAAAAGAAATGTATATTTAAAATAAAAATTTAAAATTATTTTATAATTCATATCACTAAAAGTATATTCTTAAAATATTGTAAGGATAGTCATCATGTCACTAAATAAAAATCTAACTTAATTTTCCAGTAAAGAAGAACCTCATGAACTTTATACTAAGAAACATTAAGCCAAATAACCAAAAACAAAGAGAAGTGACACAACATGAACTATCAAGTCTTGACAAAAATTTTCATCTAATTCATTATGAACATTAACCAAAACACTAAAATTTATCATAGCATTAATAAAAGGCCCACGAAATTATAAACCTACAACTATAACATGCAACCATAAATTTAAGGATACAGCACAAAGGTAAATAATTAACATAGTGCTAAAATGTGAGAAACATAATAAAATGCTTCATCTAATTATAATTTATTTTATAGAGGGGTCAAAAAGAGAAAACAAAGAAATCCCAAATATCTTTGCCATTCAAATTCTAATTTATAATATGAAGATCCATATTGCACTTAAGCAATTGAATATGGTACAAATCATTTTGAACAAAGATGTCGTGTATAAAAAGCAAGATAAGCCCAATTATATTGCAATAAAACTAAAAAAAAGGTTGACATCTTTTTATCACAACATTAGTCGAAAAGAACAACAAATCTTAGAAATAGCATCTTACACATAGTTCTAACAAATCAAAGTCACTTTAAATGCCATAAATAAATAACTAAATTCAAGTACAACTTATACCATGCATCATTTGATTAACTATCATTTTGTCTTCTCTAAGCTAGCTTTGAATTGTTTACTAGTCTAACACTTTAAGGCATAACACCATTATTAGATTAAAAAAATTATGAATAATTAAGTGCATAAATGATAACTTCAAAAACCCATTTATATTTTTCTACTGGTATTTAAAAATATCTATAAGTAGACTGATGTAGATATCACCAATGAAATTGATAACAACTCTATCTTTCTCTTCTTGTTTACACCAAAATCTCTTCGCAAATAAAGTAAGCATATTTTTGTTCAATGTAATATTTTTATCTATAATGTGATTCCTATCTTGAGTTTTAGACTTAAAAAAATCTAAATTACTTTTCAGTTATGCATTTAATTATGAATCTAATTAAAAAAATGAACACAAAAATAAAACTCAATTTTAATGTAGAGACCAATTTAAATTTTTTTGTTAAATATAAATCAACATGTCCCTAATTTTGTTGAAACAAAAAATGCATAAAGTTATGTCAATTTACTTGATAATAGCCACTAGCAGGGATTAATGTTGAACTATATTTTAGAGTTCAACAAAATATGCTATCAAAATGACTTAATACCCTCATTAACAGGGATTAATATTAATTGTATATCTTGCAGGCCATGTTCTGTGTTGAAGAGTGTTGATAATTGTCCAACGTCATTTTTCTTCTTTGTAGTTTGCGATTATTTGTCTATCAAGGTAAGTCGTTCAACTAAGTAATGTCTACAATGAGATCAATTTTGTGTTTTTCTTTGCAATTTTACCTATAACAATGATTAATGAGATTTTAGGCTCAGGTTTAATAGTTTAAACATTTATGTGTGGGCATTGTTTAAATTGAAACGTAAAGACTTGAACTTGTAGGTGATTAATTCAAACTTAGTATTAAGATAAGAAATTCAGGTAATTGACCTGACAATTTTTTGCATAATAAACCCCTAGGATGGTATATAGGCTGGAAACCCATGATGTAGCTCCCATAAGGCTTATCAGTGAAAAATTCAACGAGCTTAGCAGTCACAATGAGAACTTAGGAGCTTAGGAGCCGGTTATACCTTTAAGGCAAATTTAGAAACTCTTGAAGAAGAACTGAACCCACAGGTAAAAAATATTTTTGACTTGCTAAAATCAGCAGACCAAGAATTATGGCCAAATTATGAGATCGTGACTCAATTATCTTCAATTACTCGAATATTAAACATAAAGTTCGAAGGGCATATTTCTGATTGAAGTTTGGATAAAATTCTTGCTTGGTATAATAAATCATTGGTTCCTGATCATACAATTGTTGATAATTGCTACAATATGAAGAAACTGATTAGGGGTCTTAGTTTGCTAGTTGAAAAATTGATTGTTGCAATTTTGGATGTATGTTGTTTTGGGGAGATGATATGAAATTACAAGAGTACAAATTTTGTAGTCAATCTAGGTTCAAACTTAGAAAACATTCTATGAAACAGAAATTAATACCTTAGAAGTAGATGTATTATTTTTCATTAACTCTAAGACTTCATAGACTATATAACTCTGATGTTACTGCATCTCTTATAAGATGACATAATGAACATGAACAAGAAGATGGAATAATGAGTCATCTATCGGATGCACTTGCATGTAAACATTTCAATAACACCCATTTTGAGTTTACAGCTATAAGTAAAAATGTTAGGTTGGGATTGTCGATAGACAGATTCCAACGTTTTGGTCAATCTGGCTAACAATATTCATCATGGCCAATCATAGTTACTTCTTATAATTTGCCTCCATAGATGTGTATGAATGAGGCATATATTTTCTTATCGGTGATTGTGTCAGGGCCTATGAGTCCAAAGCATAAAATTGATGTATTCTTACAATCATTGGTCTTTGAACTGTATCATCTTTGGGAATTTGGTGTGGAGACATATGATGTGTCTCTTAAACAAATTTTTTTGTTGAGAGCAACTTTGATGTGGACTATTAGTGATTTCCCTGTGTACACTATGTTGTCTAGATGGAACACATAAGGAAAATTGACTTATCCTTACTGTAGCAATGATTTTGATGCGTTTTATCTTCCTAACGGGGCCAAAACATAAGGTTTGATAACCACAGAAGATTTCTTCCTCCAGATCATCCATTTAGATGCAATAACAAAAGTTCGTTAAGAATAAGATGGTGGAAACACCTCCTCCCCCTCACAAAGCTGGTGAAGAAATATTGTGGGAGATTGATGAATTAGGGTGGTTGAAAGTTACAAAACTTGAAGCTGAAGAAGTTAATAGAAACATTAGTAAAAAATTTGGTTGAAGAAAAAAAAGTATCTTTTGGGATTTATCATATTGGAAAAGTAGTTTAATATGTCATAATCTAGATGTGATGCATATTGGAAAAAATAGTTTTGACAATTTATTCAACACCATAATGAACATTGAAGGGAGGACAAGGGACAATGTAAAATCACGAGCTGATTTGAAACTTTTTTGTTAAAGGAATGAGTTAGATAAATATCTTTGCACCGGTAAATATCCAAAAGCATGTAATACTTTGGACAAAATTTTTGTGTGAATGGTTAAAAAGTCTAAAGTTTGCTAATGATTATGTTTCGAACTTGGCAAGTTGTGTATACATAAGGAAGTACAAATTATTTAAGGTGAAAATTTATGATTGTCATGTGTTTATGCAAAGGCTAATCCTAATTGCATTTCGAGAGTTGCTATCAAATAAGGCTTGGGAAGCTATAACAAAATTAAGTTTGTTTTTCAAAAGCTTAAAATTATCTAAAATAAAGTTGGTTGAAATGGAAAAACTAGAAAGGAAAATTCCAGTTATCTTATGCAAATTGAAGGGATTTTCCCTCTAGCTTTCTTTGACTGTATGAAGCATTTGCTCATACATTTAGTACACGAGGCTAAACTTGCTGGTCCAGTTTAATAACGATAGATGTATTCGTTTGAGAGGTAATTATAGTTAATATTTAAATAAAAGTTATAGCATGTTTTAATCCCAGAATTGTAATAACCCTATTTGTAATGTAGGTATTTGCATCACTTGAAAAAAATATCAAAAACAAGGCTATAGTTGAAAGTTCGATATGTGATGCTTATTTAATGGAGGAAACAAGTGTATTTTGTTCACATTATTTTGAACCGTAAGTGCACACAAGAGAAAGAAGAGTTCCTTATAATGACAATGGGGGAGAAACAGGTGATGTTGATGGTAACTTATCCATTTTCACATATCGATGACGAACATATATACGTTCAACAAGAAGAATGTTAACAATAGAAGAAATAGAGGCTTGAAAAGTCATGACTGTCATGTGTTTATATAAAGGTTAATCCTAATTGTATTTCGAGAGTTGCTATGAAATAAGGTTTAGGAAGCTATAACAAAATTAAGTTTGTTTTTCAAAAGTTTAACATTATCTAAAATAAAGTTAGTTGAAATGGAAAAGGAAAATTCTAGTTATCTTGTGCAAATTGAAGGGATTTTTCCTCCAAGCTTCTTTGATTGTATGAAGCATCTGCTCATACATTTAGCACATGAGGCTAAACTTGCTGATTCGATTTAATAACGATAAATGTATTCATTTGAGAGGTAATTATAATTAATATTTAAATAAAAGTTATAGCATGTTTTAATCCCAGAATTGTAATAACCCTATTTGTAATGTAGGTATTTGCATCACTTGAAGAAAAATGTCAAAAACAAGACTAGAATTGAAGGTTTGACATGTGATGATTATTTAATGGAGGAAACAAGTGCATTTTGTTCACATTATTTTGAACTGTATGTGCACACAAGAGAAAGAAAACTTCCTTATAATGACAATGGGGAAGAAACAGGTTATGTTGATGACAACTTATCCATTTTTATATATCGATGATGAACATATAGACGTTCAATAAGAAGAATGTTAACAACAATAGAAATAGAGGCTACTCATAGTTACATTTTATTGAATTGTCAAGAGGCTCAAATTTTCGTGCAGTAAGTTTAAGTTGACTTTGAAGTAGATTATTTGAGTTTCCGAAGTTACTGTTGTTCACACTAAAATACATAATAATGCTTTTAGATTATACAAGCAATGGTTATGCGAGCTAGTTCCCGAAACAACATAGGATAATATCAATAAAGAAGTTGAAAGACACTTTTCTCGATGATTCAAGAAATATATAAGTTTCACTTGTAATAATTGAAATGGTTGAATTATCAAATCAAAGTGATTAGATGACACTATATTATTTAATATGATATTGTTTTTTATGTAGGCTTCAGAAAATCAAATAGAGAATAAGTTCATATGTAATCTTCCAAACTGTTAAATCGTATCCGGTGTATTTTATTAATGGATACAAATTTTATACAAAATATTATGGTCATAACATGGCAATAGTAAATAGTGGGGTTTGTATACAGGAAGAATTGATGGATTATTATGGTAAAATTATTGAGATACTTGAAATTGAGTACCCTGTATTGCCAATAAAATAGAGTGTGATATTTAAGTGTGAATGGTTTTATCCAACTCTTAATGTTGGAACAAAAGTGCACAATCGATCCAATCTAGTTGAAATCAACCAATAAAGAAGATTTAGATAATTTGAATATTTCGTATTGGCAGTGCAAGTGATCCAAGTGTATTATGTCCCTTTTCATAGCTTACAATGAGATAATTTAGATTAGTTGGTCGTATGCAAAGTAAAAACTAGAGGTATTTCTGAATTACATGAAAAAGGAGAAAATAAGAGAATTGAAAGTGAAGCATTTCAGGAAGATGTTTATGAAATAAATACATGTATAACATATGACGAGAATGAATCTTTGAACGATCCAAATAATGAATATGTTGAAATTTCATCTGGAGAGGATGAAGAAGGCAAGAGATTTGAAGAGCAGCCTGAGTTTGATTTTAATTCTTCGAAAAAAGAAGGTGATGATGATTTTGATTTATAATTAAGTGCTGATAGCGATTAATTTATGTTTGTAATAGAATATTATATGAATAAATATAATATTTCATCAACAATATATTGTTATACATTGAATTTATATTGTTTTATTGTTAGAAAATTCAATAAAATATGAATTTTAGGTTAAAAAATATGCCACCAAAGAGAAAACAGGATATGATGCGATCAAGCCTTAGGTTACAACGATTTGGAGAAGCCAGTGCATTTCCAAGTGAAGCATCACGTTATGCAGATGCTACTGCACATTCAGATGAGGCATCACTTTCTGTACCTGCTGTTATGCCATCCACCAACCCTATACCTACAGAGATATCAGGTATAAACGTTACGGATAAAAGAAGCGACCTCCAGTTGGAGCTAAGGGAGTTGATGGAAGAACGTACATCACAATTGTCAACAATTTGTAAGTAAAATTCTAAAAATTTTGTAATATATGATAACACCATAGGTTTATACTGAAGTTATAGGTTTTAATTTGAAAATGATCTAAAAATAACTTATATATTAGGTCAGTTCCATCTGGAATGTGCTCAAGAAATATGTCATTCAAGTTCAAGGAGAGGATAGACCTTGAGGGTTATGTATGAAATAATGTCTCTCAACTGACAAAGGATTTTTATTAATAGAGTTTAAGGTACAAAAAAAATTCTTTAATCTTTTTTTATCTAATTTTATACATTAATTAGATAAATATTTTTGTTTATAAATATTTATAGTATGTCTTTTTTCATAAAGAATTTTTTTGGATCCAAAATTTGATGTTGTAATTTATAATGTATGGGAGAGGCGAGTTTGTACATGTTATAGAGACTTTTTGTTTTGATACATAAGAATGGTATATGACCACCATATATAACTGAAGAAATATAGAGTTGTTGGTAGAAGTATTGGGCATCACATGAGGCAACATCCATTTCAGAGCATAATTCTACCAACAGATGTGAAAGACTACACAGAGAGAGTCTACTTGTACACACTGGAGGATATTTGACCATCTAGGATCATGTACTTTAACTTGTAAGTATCAAAATTTTACACTTATATCCTGATTTTTGTACTTTGATGTATGAAATTTGATTTCAATGTAATTTGATGTATGAAATTTAAAATAAAAATATATGTGCATTTTGGAGAATAATAATGTTATAAATGTCTAGTGTCATTAGTGACTGTGTTTTTAGGTTTATTTTTTTTGTCTAATAGGGGTAAATATGATAACAATAGAGGAAATTCTGTCAAAATTTTTATAAACTGTAGTTCACTTATAATAATTTTTTCTGAAGCAGGAAAAGTTTTGGGCAAAAAGTCTACACCACGGCAGCTCTTTTTGCACATTCACACCAAGAAACACAATGGTGGGGCCTTCATCAACACCCGATGTAAACAAGTTCTTGTATGTAAAATCTATACTTTAATATTAATTCTTAAAAAGTATCACTTATTAACATAAACAATTATAATGATATGACCAAATACAAGAAAACATTGAACGATGATCTTAGAACTTTGAAACTATTGATGAGAGTCAGGCATATCTTGATATAGTGAGTAGTATGAACCGTTGTGGAAGGATTTTTGACTTAGATTCATTTGTAAATACATGTTATCCGCAATTCTCCACATTCACTATAATTGGATTTAGTAGGCAGTCTGCATCAAATAAGAGAGTCCTTCAGCTAGAGAGCATAGTAGAGAGGTTGATGAAGTGCATAACCCAGCTTCGTAATGAGGTGGATGAGTTGAACGGTAGGGACAGGACCCCATCATAGCAATCAGAGCATCCGTCTTCACCACCTGTATAGCTTTTAGATAAGTGAATGTACTGATAGTCTAATGCTCTTAATTTTTTGTATAAATTCATAATTGATAGTAATTTCAAGGTACTTATTCATGTATATTATAAATTTTTTATTATACCGTTCATAGCAATGCTTAGTTTACATTTATCAATCAATGTTATATTATTTACATAAATTAAATGTACAACAAAATTCATCACATTATCAACATAAAACTTGGGTAGGAAGTAAGAAATCGCGGTTGAAATTTATCATAATTAAAATTCTCGACAGAAATACAATATTTTGTCACTAATTAGCAACAAAGTGCTGACATAATATATCATTCCGATGCTAAGTTATTGACGAAATATATAACCTCGTCGCTACGTTATCAATCGGTAAATATTTAGTGATGGATAATATTTACCGACTGAATATTTTATGTCTGTCAGTAAATTTAACGATGACATCGACAGAATATTGTGATTCTATCAACAAATTAGCAACGTAATATTCAAATTTGTCAGTAAATTTACCTTGATTTAGCGACAAAAGTGTAAAATTCCTTCGTCAAATTTACCGATGCATATACAAATTTTTGTCGCTAAATTTGCGACAGATTCATTTTATCCGTTTCTAAATTTTACCTACAGTTATTTCTCTGCTAGCTCTTTCCGTCGATGATTTTCATCTCTAAATTTATTTCCTGACAGAAAATTTTTATTTTCTATTGGTAATTTTCATCACTCAAACCGATTTTTCTTATAGTGTATGCCAAATTTGAAATCGAAGCAAATCTCTGTAAAATTGTGCAAAATGAGTTGGTTAAACATTCTATTCTCTGCAACATAAGAATGTCCCAAACTTTAAAACAAGGAAAAAACAAAAGCTTCAAACATTTACCCACCTGCATGCAGAAGTTACTGCATCAGGGACTCCAAGGACAGCGACAAAGCGATTATGGGCAATAAAATAGGTGGTGATCATGCTAAGCCAAAACCTCCGCCATAAATTCATGCAAAGGACCCTCCCTCACTTGCAATTACAATTCACAACACAAAACCTCATGATCATAGATGTCAATCCGTTATCTCGTGAAAATAAACTAGGAAAACTGTAAGATAATAACATAAATTCAATAAATTGTACTCAATTATATAAGAAAAAGGACGTGTAATCTTTTTTAGTGTAATTCTACCGTATAAAGTGCCTAGTAAATTCAGCATGTCTTGACAGGTTGGCATACTCAGCCATTTGCTTGCTATTGGATCGTACGTCTGTACTGTATAGTGGCGGAGGGGATTCAACAGTTAATGCGTCCTTGTGCATTGAAGTTATTGCACATGTTTATGTTTGATCTTTGAGATATTGACATGGCTAGTTGATTATAGAGCTTAGTAGTACCGCTAATTCTAAACATCAAATGGCCCAACGTACAGAAACTTTGCTTGAGGATGTCTTCTTAAAGCGTTTTCATGCAAGAGGGAAGATAATGAGGTCATGATACATGACATGATGTGAAATTCATGGGTTACAAAACCACCCTCCATTGTACTTAATGAAGGAGGACCTTTAGTAGAACAGTAGCTTTCCGCGGGAACATTATCAAGTGCTTGTATCCCACCTCAATAACTACCAACATCACCCTTGTAGGCATTAGATGATGAACAACTAGTTACAAGGAGTTCTGCATCATCTTACAAAAATTATTTGATGATGGGAAGGTACTAGTTAATCAAGCTCGAAGCTTAAAATATCTACTGTAATGTAAGATTGACAATGTTAGCTTTAAGGAATCGTGTAAGAAAAAACCTGTAAATATGGAGAAAGCTAGACCTGTATATCTCGGAATCTGGGACTGGTCCTTTCAGACTGACAAAACTTGTCACAGTTGAGGAGCTGCTTGTCATTCTTCAAATTGCAAATTGAGCTTATTCTGTTGTGGTTTGGTTCACTGTAATGGAAAACGAAATGGGATTTCAAACATTAGTGGTCTCTTTAAAGCTTGAAGGTACAAGGTTCGCACGGGGATACATAAGTAAATGTTGGGACAAACGGCTCATACACTCTGTAGTTCAGCAGTCGTTGGAATTTGAGAAAGTTGGAAAACAAAACAAAACAAAGCCTGGACGGTAGAGGTAAAAAACATTATCTTCAATGAATTGATGGAGAGACTCATTTACGGTGGTCCACCAATCCAACTACTCTCTTTCTCCTGCAGCCAACTACAGCTTCAGAGAAAAGAGAAAAATAGTAAAAATAGTAAGTGAACGCACATTATTCGTAAAGGTAGTGCCGAATTTCACTTCTATCCTCCAGTCCCCAACACGAACTCTTGGCATTTTCACAGTAAAAGTCATCAAAAACACACGGTTTCAGTCCATAAAACCAATTCTGCCAGAAAAAAATGAACACTTAACAATTGGATGGTCTGGTCCCTACAGCTAAAAAGTTGCGACATTGTCAGTCAAGTCAGATGTTGAGTGCTACTTCTATTTATTCCTTGCAAGTTCCTCCCCATATTCACAATCTCCCTCGCTGCAACTTCTCTCTAGCTCCATTTTCCTGTAATGAGCAATCTTCCTTGTCTTTCCGTTTCTGGTCTCCTACTGTTTTCACAATTTAATCCATGATCTTCGCACAATGTTACAAGATGCTAAAGAATTTTGTGACTTTTGGTTTCTGTAGGAAATTATGGCATTTATTGGACTTCTTGTAGTGGTGTTTCTCTCATTTGTCTCCTCTGTTAAGGGTTACTATGGAGGTTGGATAAATGCTCGTGCCACTTTCTATGGAGGAGGTGACGCCTCCGGGACAATGGGTACATATATCCGTGATACTTGTGTTGTTTTCTAGAAGCAAATAATGTGATACTAACATACTCAGTTTTATTTACAGGAGGGGCATGTGGCTATGGAAACCTGTACAGTCAGGGCTATGGAGTGAACACAGCTGCACTGAGCACTGCATTGTTCAATGATGGCTTAAGTTGTGGTGCTTGCTTTGAGATCAGATGCGTGAATGACAGACGGTGGTGTCTTCCTGGCTCCATTATCGTTACAGCCACCAACTTTTGCCCACCAGGAGGCTGGTGCGATCCTCCTAACCACCATTTTGATCTCTCCCAACCTATCTTCCTAAGAATTGCTCAGTATAGAGCTGGTATTGTCCCAGTAATTTATAGAAGGTAAGCTTATTAACACTCATTTCTTCAAATTTGTTCTCGGCCTCTCAGAGGGCAACAGTTCATAGATTTTGGAATGAATATTCGTTTGACATTGCTCGTGTGCCTTGTGATGGACTCAGGGTCAGGTGCAGAAGAAGAGGAGGCATCAGGTTCACCATAAACGGCCATTCATACTTCAATTTAGTGCTTATAACTAACGTAGGAGGTGCTGGTGATGTGCGCTCGGTGGCTATCAAGGGTTCAAGAACTAGGTGGCAAGCAATGTCAAGAAACTGGGGCCAAAACTGGCAGAGCAATGCCTACCTTAATGGACAGAGCCTTTCATTTGTAGTAACAACCAGCAATGGGCGTAGTGTGGTGTCCTACAACGTTGCACCTGCCAGTTGGTCCTTTGGGCAGACGTACACTGGGAGGCAGTTCCTGTATTAAATGACTTTTACCCATCTCGGTTAAGCAGCCTTACAATCTATGTAACTAGTCATAGGATGTTATATTTACCTTATATGGGTTAAAGAAGGATGTTCCTATTATTATGAAACATGGGTCAGCATTTGTTATGATTTGGCCCCTAGTTAAAAGGTAGCGTCTGTGAAAGAGGTTATATATATTTTTCGCAGTAAAGTGTTGGTTGACATGCAATGAAGCCAAAAGGGCATGCTTTTTTAAGCTGGGGATTGAGATGATGCCTTCTATTCTATCAACGGAGACACAATTTGATCTCAACTCTAAAGTCAAGTAGCTTGGGAAAGGGCAGTTTTCAACTTTGTGTTAAGGTCTCCTGTCCCTCTTTTGCGATTTCTTGAGCTGTTTCTTTCTTCTTCTTCTTCTTCTTCTTCTTCTTCTTCTTCTTCTTCTTCTTCTTCTTTTTTCCAGTTACATCGCAACGGATAGACAACATGATTTTCTTTTTTAATGAAACTAATGTGCTTGCATTTGTTGAAATCAGTTTAATGAAAGAGAATTATGCATTATTATATACTTCGTTATTAAAAATGTAGTTAAATATGTTTTTAGATAAGTGTTATAATTTTAGTGACACAATTATTCTTATTATTTTTAAATTTTAAAAATCTTAACAATGTAAAATCCATCAGTCCCCTCCAATGAAAAAGTAAAATGTGATTTAATATGTTCATTCTAAAACACTACTTTAATTAAGTAAAAAAAATTATTAAACTGAAATTAATTTCAAAAAACTATTAATTTTACAAGTTCAATCAAGTTTGAGAGGAAGATATAAAAAATGGAAAAAGATTAGGTCAGTTTCGTTGGCAGCCCGGTCCAACCCATATTTTTGGGATGTAGTTTAAACTTGATCCAAGATTCAATCAAATTAGAACTGTGTGACTAAATTTGAGTTTTTGAAATCATTTTAAGGTGAAGGATATACCATTCAAATCATCATAATGAACTATTTAAAGCCTCATATCAAGAGGAATAAATACCATTCTGTACTAGTCAATATCGGCAAGTACGGAACGATATTTGTTCCTTCGATACTGGTAGATACTGATTTTTTGTTAGGTACCAGCCGGTACTATAAAATTTGGAAAAATTAAGGACCGATTTGCAATTTTTTTAAAAAATTTTCAAAAAACCCTAAACCTAAACTGAAACCCCCCAACCTCTACACTCTCTCGCTCTCTCTCAAACCTTCTCCTCCTTGCTTCTGTTTTTTCTCTCTCTCTCTCTCTCACCGACTCTGCCGCCACTGCTGCACCGCCCCCTCACTTCTCCCCTCTCGTGAACCTTCTTCTACCTTCCTTCTCATTTTTTCTCTCTCTCACACTGAGTCTCACTTCTTCACTCACCACCACCACTGTTCTCCCTCTCTCTCTCTTTCTTCACTCCTCTTCATCTTCGACGATACTGGTGACTAGTCCCTCTCCAGCGATGCTGCTCCTTCCCTCATCCTCCTCGGCTCCTCCCTTGGTGTCCCCCGAAGATGCCATCGTCTTCAACCTTCCTCCACGGGGACCACTGCACCACGTTGTTGCCACTGAGCGTCTGAAGGAGGAAAGAAGGTCATAGCTCCGGCACATCTACATTGGAAGCCTTTGACCCCTCACCGAACCTGAAGACCCGAAGCAAGTGAATTGGTTTTGGGAGTGTTTTTGAGTTTTCGAATTTTTTCTACTTAATTGCATTTTTTATTGTGTTGGATTGGATGATGGATTTGTGAATTGGTTGGATATTAGAACTTGGTTTTGTGATGTGCAATTTGCGTGTATCTGGGTTGGATATTGGAATTAAAATATTGAATGATCACGGTTTTGTTTTGTCATTTGTGATTTGAATATTGGAAATGAAATTATGAATGTTTCAGTCACAATGATGAATGAGTCGTTTGGTTGTTCTATTTCAGTCACGTTGATGAATGAATTGTTTGGTTATAAAGAATAAAGATTGGTTTAAGCTTATCAAAAACGTATGATAAGTTTTTGGATGAATGAAATGCACGGCCGATTCTGAAACTTGAAAGTCGAACTTGAAACAACTTAAATTTAAAATATACATAAACCGATAATATTAAAGTTGTAAAATTGTAAAAACTTAAATCATTAATTGACAATTAACATTGTAAGTTTGTAACTTGTAATTGCAAATCAAAAAAATTTATTTTATTTTTAATATTTGGGTATTGACTTAAGGTAAATAATTAGTTGAGTATAAAATTATGTAATTGGATATTAATAATAATTTGATTGTAGTTAATGATAGTATTTTCCCATTTGGGCATTAGATTTGGGTAAATAATTAATTGAGTATAAAATATGTTAAACTTGAAGTATTTGGTAATACATATGTGTGGGAGGGGTATCATAAATACTTATAATAGATAATATGTAAAAGTAGTAATGTAATAAATGTATCCCAAAAAGAACTTTTTTGTTTTCAAATTGTCAATATGTTGTTACTGTAGGTTCCAATAATTTATACTTAGACTTATTAATGTCAATTAAAAATTGTAAAAGCAAGTGTATATAATATTATGGTTTGCTATAAATGAAAAGAAGATTCAAAGTTTTAAATAAGGAAAAAATACATTTCCAAAGAAGGTATATCCTTCAACTTTATCGATTGATCCTTATGTTGTGAATATATCTTCCAACTTGATCATCATGTTATGAATAGATGTGTATGAATAGTTGTATAAGATATGCCATTCATTATTTGGAAATTATGTAAATCATGTCATACCCTTCAACTTGATCCTCATGTTTGAAACTTTGAATTGAAATTGTTGTAAATTATTGGAAATAGAAATTGTGATATGAACGTATTGTTGCAGATCGAAATAAAAATTGTTGGAAGTGAAAAATGCTTATGTATGATTTGTGGATGTTGGAAATGGAAATGGAAATTGTTTTATGAATGTATTGTGATTATTGGAAATGGAAATTGTTAGAAATAGAAATGAAATGATGAATGTTTTGTGATAATTGGAAATGGAAATTGTTAAAAATTGTTGGAAATATAAATTGTTTATGTATGATTTGTTAGATGTTGGAAATGTAAATTGTTTATGAATGATTTGTGGATGCTGGAAATGGAAATCATTTTATGAATGTATTATGATTATTAGAAATGGAAATGAAATTATAAATGTTTTGTGATTATCGAAAATGGAAATTGTTAAAAATTGTTGGAAATGAAAATTGTTTATGCATGATTTGTGGATGTTGGACATGTAAATTGTTTATGAATGAGTGTGGATGTTGGAAATGGAAATTGTTTTATGAATGTATTGTGATTATTGGAAATGGAAATGAAAATTGTTGGAAATTGTTGGAAATGAAAATGAAATTATGAATGTTTTGTGATTAATGGAAATGGAAATTGTTGAAAATGGAAATTATTTATATATGATTTGTGGATGTTAGAAATGTAAATTATTTATGTATGATTTGTGGATGTTAGAAATGAAAAATTTTTTATGAATGTATTGTGATTATTGGAAATGGAAATGGAAATTGTTGAAAATTGTTGGAAATAAAACGAAATTATGAATGTTTTGTGATTATTGGAAATAGAAATTTTTATAAATAGTTGGAAATGGAAATTGTTTATGTATGATTTGTGGATGTTGGAAATGGAAATTGTTTTATGAATGTATTGTGATTATTAGAAATGGAAATGGAAATTGTTGAAAATTGTTGGAAATGGAAATGAAATTATGAATGTTTTGTGATTATCGGAAATAGAAAATGTTAAAAATTGTTAGAAATGGAAATTGTTTATTTATGATTTGTGGATGTTGGAAATGTAAATTGTTTATGTATGATTTGTGATTAATGAAAATGAAAATTGTTGAAAATTTTTAGAAATGAAAATTGTTTATTTATGATTTGTAGATGTTGGTAATGGAAATTGTTAAAAATTGTTAGAAATGGAAATTGTTTTATAAATATTTTGTGATTAATGGAAATAGAAATTGTTTTATGTATGTTTTGTGAATGTTGGAAATAGAAAGTGTTTATATATGTTTTGTGTAATTATATATGTTGATTGTTTTAAATTATTAGCTTTTGACTTATAGTAAATTGTGTTCCATGAAATTGAATTGTGTGTAACATAATCATACAAAATGAGTTATATTATATAAGATGGATATGCATATTGTGTACTAAAATTATGTTTTATTTATTTTTAGGTGTTATTTATTTTGATATATGCATTCATTTATTTTTACAAATAAATAGAAGAAAGGTCAAGTACTCCTAGTTAACCCACTTCAGGAAGATACAATGATTCAGGTTGGGCTCATGCGGCATTGATTCCCGATATAAGGAACCATACTATTTGCTTATTTTGTAACAAGCATTTGAAAGGTGGAGAAATCACCTGATTAAAAAAACATTTATGTAACATCCCATTACCTGCGGGAAGGTTAGGATAGTAAATATGAGTGATTAATGAGAGATTAGAAAATGCATTTCCATGTTCATGCATAATATGACATTCACATACACATAAATAGTAAATTTTTGCACATGAAAATGACTGTATATGCATTCATTGACATTCCGGGTATAATTGTTTATAAATGTGATTGTTATTGAGAATTGAGGTTTTTTTGTATTGAAATTTGAATTGGAGAGTGTATTTTGCGGATTTAGAATTTTTTTAAATTTTTGGGTATTTTTCTTGGACTAGGAAAATTTGCCAAATGGCAAAAATATTAATAAATGGTAGTAGAAGTTATTATCAAATGGCAATGAAAATTTTGGTAAGTGATTTTAGAATTTATTTACGAGTGCCATTGAAAATTGGGGTACAATTGGAGTAGAAATCGAAATTGATTGGACTAGTTAAATAAAGGAACCTATTCTTAATGCTTTAGAAATTGGAGC
>JANVCQ010000008.1:12501363-12515990 GCA_025531925.1 Erythroxylum plowmanianum | reverse complement strand
CATACTCAATGAACATATACATTTTCCAGCTTTTAACTTCCAACCTTCCATATATAACCCTTCTTGTATCTAAACCACCCTTTTCTATTTCATTTCAAACTCAAGAATTCTCCTTTTCTTCACACATAAATCATCACCAACAATTCCTCAATTAATCAAAAAGTTCGGGGTCCAACAGTATAGCCCAATATCGATAGAAAATGCTTTGTATCTCCTCCTATCATCATACTTTAGTTTTAACACCTATCTACATAGTTCTAATAACTCGTATATAGTTATAGAAACTCTCTTACCTTCTAGATACCTACACATGATTTCCTTAGGTACCCTGTCATACACCTTCTCTAAATCAAAGAAAATTATGTGTAGGTTACATTGTCTTTTTCGGTAATATTCTATTAATCTTCTAAAGAGATGTAAAGATTCTGTCATAACCTTTCTGGCATGAAGCCAAACTAGTTTTCTGAGATAGAGGTATCCTTCCTCACTCTCTTCTCAATCACCTTCTCCCCTAACTTCAAGATGTGACTAAGTAATTTGATACCTCTATAGTTATTATAACTCTGGATGTCCCCTTTGTTCTTATATAAAGAAATTAACATACTAAATATCTACTCAGCTATTATTTAGAGAGTTAGATTAGGTTACATGGCTAGGCCTACACTATAAACAACAAACCAAAATATAATATTTAGAAAAAAAGGGATAAATAATACTAAGGAGAATAACTTTTTAGAATTTTTAATTCAGTGTCCAAGGTTTTAAATATTTCAATTGAGTGACTAGTCTTTTTGAAACCTTAACAATTATGTTTGAAACGTTAATTTTTGTTGATGTGACTAATAGATGGATATTTATGTGATATTCAATAAACATGTCACATCATCGAAAAGTAACTTTTTAAGCTTAATTATTAAGGTTTTAAAAGGTTAGTTACTCAATTTAAAAATTTAAAAGCTTGGCACTGAATTAAAAAAATTAAAAGATTAGACTTTTTTAATATGTTATCCTATAAAAATAATTGTACTTTTGCATAAAGGCTTATGTTGAAGGTACATTTTAACAAATACAAGTATCATATAAGCCAACCATTACACCAATCTTAACTTGGATGATTATGAATCGATCCTCTCACAAAATTAATGATAAATTTTAAATGTTGGTTATTATAGTTATGATACTAAGATTAATTATTATACTTTTGGTGTTATGATCAATAAAGTTAGGAGATGTTGGAACCAAATCAAATCATAAATGCTTTCAATTGTTTAGGAACAATGTTAGTACAATTTGGGAAACTTTATTAGCCAATGGTAGTATAGATGCTCCATTGTAAGTTTAAATTTACAAAGTTTGATTCGTAATTTTTATTGGAAGTATGAATTTTGTTCTCTAAATAACAGTGTAATATTTTATTGGAATCTAATCTTGAAACCTTCATTAGAATACATGGGCAGCAGCGACATCACGCGGTGACCACTGATTTTATCAAAACCGCAACAAATATTTTGATTTTTAACACTTTCACGTGTTTACATCTTCTCTAGTAATATCTCTGGATTATCAGGCTTTGGCTAAACGATGGACCTTGGCATGTATTTGGGGGTCCCTTTGTTACATAAAAGGGTAACCAAATCAACCTACTCTCATATTTTCCAAAAATTTCAAGCCCGCCTATCTGGATGGAAAGCTGAAGGATTATCTATGGCTAGACGATTGACCCTATGCCAATCGGTGTTGGGTGCACTTCCCCTGTACACCATGCAAACAGCAACAATCCCTAAAGGTTTGCTTTCGAAGATTGATAGTTCTTGTAAAAAGTTTCTTTAGGGTACAACTGGTGACAAACGCAGAATGAACTTAGTATCTTGGAACCAGGTGTGTTGTCCTCGCCTCTTCGAGGGTCTTGGTTTAAAAAATTTGGAGGCAATGAATACTGCCCATCACATGAAGCTTGGCTGGTCTTTCTTCCAGGAGCTAGGAAAATTATGTAATCAGGTGCTTAGGGAAAAATACAAGGTGGGTAGGGATTTCCATATGGGGTTGGTTGCTAAACCCAATTCGTCCCCGCTTTGACGCAGTATCTGCACTCATTTTCCTAAGTTGAAGGCAGGCGCTACTTGGTCTGTGGGAAATGGACAACATGTTTGCTTTTGGTATGATAATTGGGTGCATGGAATTTCCAGCAACTTACTCTCTCATACTGTTATTGCGGTTCCTAAGGAGCAGTTAGAGAAAAAGGTATGTGAATATGTTATTTTATCTGGGGGTTGGGCTTGGAAGGAGTTCAGTAGGTTTCTACCGCCTGATTTGTTGTTAAAAATTGCTGCAACTTTACCCCCTCACAACGCCCAGGAAGCAGATCGCCTATGTTGATCTTTGGAGCCTAGTGTTTGTTTCTCCACTCGCTCAGCCTATCGTCTCCTACAACAGCATTTGTGGTCGCCTAAGACGAGGCTTTGGAAGTTGATTTGGGAATGGAAGGGACCCCACTGCCTTCAGACGCACTTATGGTTAGTGGCGAAATCGAGCCTCATGACTAATGGAAGGCTTTTCAGCTTTATTTGACGGACTCTCCAATTTGTTCTGAATGCCCGACCTATGAAGAATCTTTAGCTCATGTATTCAGGGACTGTTGGCGAGCTCGCCAGGTGTGGAATACTCTTGTTGAGGTAAGGAGGCAGCCAGCATATTACTGCTGTGATTTTAATTCTTGGGTTGAGAGGAATCTGGCTAATGATTATGGGTTCCAAGGTGACAGTTCGTGGCCTTTGCTATTTGGTGTTGTGTTTTGGAAGCTTTGGGTATGGCGGACCGAGAGATGTTTTGATCCTGGATCGCCCAAAATCCATCACATCAAGGAAATTCTTTCATATGTTCAGGAAGTTAGTTTGGCTCTTCGTCTACAATGCGACATCTCTCCTCACCTTTCAAATCGGGGAAAACAAGTAAATGAGGTGAGTTGGCAAAAACCACGGGAGGGGTGGGTTAGCTTGGCTACTGATGGTTCCTCCAAGGGTAATCCAGGATCGACCACAGCTGATGGATTGATTAGGGACGTTAGTGGTCGTGGTTAGTGGGGTTTGGTGCAAATGTGGGTTTCTGCACAGCTTGGCAGGCCGAATTATGGGCCGTCTTTTATGAGTTTCAACTCGCTTGGGGTTTTGGTTATTCCAGGGTAGATTTGTCAACCGATTCAGCTTTGGCTGTATCCATCATTTCTAGCGCGCAAAGTCAGGTGGTCAATACGTTGGTTACCGCTATCAAAGATTTTATTTCCAGGAATTGGGAGGTGCGGGTGCACCATGTTTATCGTGAGGGTAATCGGTGTGCGGATTGGTTAGCTAATTATAGTTATAGATTGTCGTTAGGCGTACACTGGTATCCTGAGCCTGTTGATGGCTTCTCTCCCTTGCTATTTGCGGACATAGTGGGAGTCTCTCTCCCTCGCGTGACTCTTATGTAATTCTATTTTGGCTTCAGCCCGTTTGTTATAAAAAAAATCAGAGCTTCCAATTCCTAACTAAGAATCATGGCTTTTTTTTTCCTTTTTGTCTTATGAAATTAATCTTTTAACACATTTTTATTTTATTTTCAACAAATATACTTTATTCTTGAGTCATTTTTATTTTTATGTTACGTCAAAATGTTAGCCTATTTAATAGTTACTTCCGATTTGATTTAAATTTAGTAATCATGTTTGATAAAAAATGACTAATTATTTTACTATATATAGATTAAAATCTTTTAAAAATTTTCTCTTGTAATATATATATTTTTATAAATTTAAAAAAAAACATATGCGACAATTTGTTGTTTGATTTAACTTTATATAAATGTTATCACTGATCTACATGGTTGCAATTTCCTACAGCCACTATCATATTCTCTTTTATTAAGTTGTATGCCAATACACTTTTTTTTAATATAAAAGGACTTTTCATTAAATTAAAAAAAACTAATGGATTTATCAAAGACACAAACATAGTTCCAAAGGGATAATACTGTACCTCTATACTTGTAATGTTAACTAGCTACTCAACATATTAGCTTGAGGTTGGCCGGCAAGTTATGGATAAGAGAAAACGTGGGAGTTTACACCATTATGCCAATACACTTGAATGTTGAAATTGTTAACCGATGTTGGCAACTATTTTAGTTTTGATTAATTGTGGGACTTCTCTCATCATCATCTATTACATACATATTGGTTTATACCCTACAACCAATCGGTTGGTTGTAGTTTAGTGACAAAACAATTTAAAGATATTCTTTATCTTATACATATTTAGATGTATATGATAAAGTCCATGAAATAATTATATATTGCAAACGAAATTATAATGAAATTATAATTATGAAATTTATATTATATTTATGTATTATCCTTAAATTATTCATAGTCATTATTCTATTAAAACTGAACATTAACAGAACATAAAAAGACTAGCAAATGTTATGTCTTTTCTTATGAAGAAATTAGTCGATCTCGTAAGCTAAAGTATAGAAAAACTTAAACAAACATGTGGGTGCTTTTTAAAGAACAAATTCGTTGAACTGACCCTATGTGAGAAATCCATTTGGAGCATTACATGTATGTCTATGAAAATTCTCATTGTGATGATTGTATAAGTGATTCTTTGATTTGAGGTCTTCAAAATTATCTTGTATGGACATTATTATATTTTTATACTACTTATGGCCTATTCTAATCATAGGTAGTTCAGTCAGTAATTATTGGATGTAACACGAATCATATAGAGGTAGTTGAGTGATCAAGATAGGATTCATCACTTTAAAGTAATTAGGAAGAATATTTCATTGTTTTCGATTAGTATTGATTTGAAAAATTCTTGACCAAGGTGGAATGATGTTTTGTAAATAGTTTACAAATATTATTAATTGAATAAATTGTTAATGGTGGAGAACTAAAATGATTGTACTCAAAATAGAGTAGACATTGATTCTATGCTCAATGTCTAATCAGAATATTGTATGATGAAATGATTGAATTATACAAACAAATTATGCAAAAAATGGTTAGTCAAAACTACTTTAACATTCCTAAATTTTTGGGTATTACTAGACGTCAATCTTGATCTATGGATATAAATTGTTTAATTAGAGAATTAAAGATAAATTAAAGGACTTTAATTTATCCAATCCTAAACATGATTTAAATTTATGATCTGTATCTATTATTATCATAATTGGGAATGTAATGAGTCACACATAAAGAACAGGTTGCAGAGAGTAAAGATATTTTTATCAAGTTGGACTTGATTGTAATGTTTGAGAAACTTTATAATTAAACATAAGATATTTAATAAATAATGATCAATGTAATAGATTTCATCTTATTTGGGCATAATTGATATTTATTAGAATTATTTGTAATTTTAATCAAAGTCTAATTGATATTAGAATTTAATTGAAATTAAATTACTAAATTGTCAAAAATCTATTACAAATAGACTTAAGCTCTAATTGAGTTAGCACTCCTTGCTTAACCCTATCTGCAACAATTGTAGAGTTCTCTCAACTCGTTTTGTAGATACCATTAGAAGCTAGTCATTTGTGCGAATATGGTGATTGAGATGAGCTAATTTCATAAATGGTTCAAAGGATACGACAAGAATATGATCAAACATCGAAATAAGGTACGAATTAAGATTCATATTTTATTATGATTTAATTGTTAATTATTTTATATAATTAAAATGATCTAGGTTTTCGAGAAATTAAAATATGAAAGAATTTTATAATTATTCCACTAGATTTCCCTTGAATATATATATAACAAAAGTGAAGAGAACGCTTTTCTATATAAGATAGAGAAAAGACATCATATGACATGAATAATTATACCTTTACCTTTTCATATTACAATCTTTTAACAAATAAATGATTTAAAAGTGCTTCTTTTAGTTTAAAATATCATTTAATATATTTTAGGAAAGAATATAGAATAAACAAACAATTACTTTTCTTCGGGACTAAAAGTACACTCAAACCAGGTACATATAACATGATCTGTGTTGTTAACTATAAAATTGAAAGTCTGAAGGCATTGCTCAATTTAGGATGTAGGAACAACAATACCCTTCCTTAACTATCCCTAATAAATATATGACTTAGAATAGGAATGGATCCAGAAATTTTTTTGAGTGGAGGCAAAATATTTAAAGTACTCTTATATTACTGAAAAAGATACAAATATTTGAACATTTGATAAGCAAAAAATTACAATATCGTCTTAAGCTTCTTACATATAAGTATATAACCTATTACAATCATTCTGTACGAGTCCTCATATTTTGATATCACTATAAACTTCTCATTATTAATAGTATTGAAGATATCTTTCTCAATATATGTAATTAAAGGGTCATTCATCCAAGAATCTCCCATCAGATTGTGCAAGCGATTTTTCACTATCTTCATTACAGAAAATACTCTTTCCAATGATTTAGTAACAATAGGCAAAATCAAAGCTAATCTCACAAGTAAAAACACCAAAGGGTACACAACATCTTTTTTTGTTTCAACTAGCTTCTTGGCAAGATCACTAATCCCATTTAATATCGAAAATTGATCATCATATTGCATATGAAAAATATAATTGTCAAGTTGATCACCAAGAGTAATAAGCTCTACTTTAGAGAAATCAAAAGGATAAAATTTAGTAAGTTGAATCAATTTTTGCTTATCAAAAGCATAAAACGAGTCATTTAGATTCAAGCATGCCACACAAATAAGCAACTTAGTATTTACCTCATTGAAGCAATTGTTAAGCTCTTGAAGTTGCATATCAATCACAGTGTAAAATAATTCCACTTGATAATGATGCAAATTCGTCATTTTTTGTGCATTTTGCCTTAACCTTCCCCAATGTACAAAATTTCATCCGTATTTGGAATGACAATATCATGATTCTCATAAAATAAAGATGTTTTATCAAATAAGGATTGCCACCCATCATCCCTCACCAATTGTAGTCGTTGTTTGGAAACTTTGATCAAACAAATTGCGTTAATAATGTCTTGATCCTTCCTTTGCAATGTTTGAGATAATTCATTTGTGATGCTCAAGATTTTTTTTATCAAATGCAAGCTAAACACAAATTCATAAGATTGGATATAATCAAGCAAAGCATATGCTTCACCTTTTTGCTTTGAAGTTGTGCCTTCTTCCATAATGATCTCTAGAACATCAACTACGGAGTCAAACATCATGATTAAGCTTAATAATGATCCATAATATGTGCCCTAATATGTGTCACCTAGTCTTTGAAGAGAAGTTTCTTGATGTAAACCTTTACCACTTGAAAGTTCACCATTTTTTAGCCCTTCAACAATCTTACTAAATTGCTTCTCACGAAGAAGATTTTTTCTTTTACAAGAACCTCAATTTGATAAGTTTAAGACTGTGTTAAACAACAAAGCAACATGTACATGATTCTTGGCCATCGCTACAAGTGCTAATTGCAATTGGTGAGGGAAATAATGAACATTCAAAGTCTTCAAACCATTAATTGCTCCTTGCATATTGCTAGCTCCATCATAGCCTTGCCCACGTAAAGATGATATACTTAATCCATATTTTAAAAACAATTCATCTATTGCAAACTTTAGTGATAAAGAGGTGGTATCACTAACATGAATAATACCAATAAATTGCTTAAGCACACTTCATTTTTCATTCACATAACATAAAACAATAGTCAATTGTTCTTTGATTAAGATATCACGAGACTCATCAATAAGGATAGAAAATAATCCACCTTGAAGATCATTAATTATGGCATTGGAGGTTTCAATTACAGCGGTTTTGATAATATGCTTTTGTATGTCAGGAGCAATGATTTTGAGATTTTCGTAGACATTATTTAAAACAACATTGTTGATAGCTTTATAATGGTCAACTAAGAATTGTAAAAGTTGAAGAAAATTACCATTATTACTAGAAGTCTTTGATTCACCACGACCACGAAAAGCCAATTCTTGACATAAAAGGAATCGAACACAATCCACTGATGCAGTGAGTTGGGTATAATAGTCCTTTCGAGCTTAGTTAGATTGATAATTACCATTATTACTAGAAGTCTTTGATTCACCACGACCACGAAAAGCCAATTCTTGACATAAAAGGAATCGAACACAATCCACTGATGCAGTGAGTTGGGTATAATAGTCCTTTCGAGCTTAGTTAGATTGATTAGCATAAGCAACTTGAATATGTTGTTTTTGATTCATCAGATCTTGAGATTTCTTCCAAGCTATACTGTGAGAGCTATTAGGACCTCTTACATGAATATGGACTCTGTCTTTTTTCTTCCAATTGTTAAATCCATCAGTAACAAAAGTATCAGCACTTGCTTGACTTCTAATACCCGGCCCAAAAAGATAGCAATATAAGCAAAAAGCTGCATCTTTTGCCAAGATAGGACAAATCTACGATAAATATTTCCAAGTTTTCTTTTTGAAAAATCATGCTCAAAAGGTTGACATGGACCTTTTTGCAAATAAACTCTTCATATTCTATGACGGTCATTAGGATGATAATCTGATTTTTTTTTGCAATCTTAAATCTGACTGAACATCATCTAAATTGACTTCTAAATGAAAATGTTTTAAAGGGTTAGGGCTAGAATTTTTATTTGTAAGAGGCATTTTGAAAATTTTGTCTATAATTGAAATTAAAGTTAAGTAATTAGAGAAGATATCATGATATACAAATAAAATATGTACATAAGAACATGAAGAACGAATAATGTTGTAATAAAAATGAATGGGCTCAGATTTTATTTTTTACTATTAATTTTTTCACCAATTAAATTAACGAGGGCAAATTTTTATTTTATTTTATGAGATCAAAACTTAAAGTAATAATAATTTTATATGAAAACTTGCCCCAATGTGCATCTGTCCCTTGCTCAAAATAGTCTAAACAGAAAATGTGCATGACCATGTGCATACCACATTGAAGAAGGTAGCGTGGCTTCTTGCTGGGATTTAGCTCCATCAACATGGTTGGTATTGGCGATTCTTGAATTTAATTTTCCCTCGAAAACAGGATATAAGTAGGTCCTCCATAGTTGGTGGGACAAACAACTCCAAATTTGGTGCCTCACAGGTGACTGAGCTAAATAACATGAAAAATGCCATTGGAAAGTGACACTACATTAATGGTGCCATACATTAGGAACATGTTTCTCCATTGAGATGGTATATCATGTCTCAGGAAATAAAGGAAATGCACTATCAGGATAAAAATTGTACAGGCCAAAAGTTAATGCATGACACATAAAAAAGGAAAAAAGACGGTTTTTAATTGCTTCCATGTCATGCCTCGTTATTCAATTAAGGAAAATAACAAATTAAATTTAAGTGAGACAAATACAATATACAAGAAGAAGCCCCGTAGACCTTTTTTTTTTCCGTTTAATGAAACGTATAACAAATTGAATCATAGAATAGTAATATTTTAAAAGGTAAAAGTTATACTCTCTGTATAAATTTTGTTATAAATACTAACATTTAAGAAAATTTTATATATTTAAAAATGTCTAAAAATTACATCATAATATAATGAGATTATGAGATAAATATTTCTTATATATCATTTGTCTATGTGATATAATAATATTAAATTTTATTAATTATTATGAATATACTAATTTATCATGTTCTATAATCACTAATGATATACTTATTAGTTTAATATCATAATAAATTAATTATTTCATTGAAATCTACGTAGTAATAATAAGTAATATGATTATTTTATCATTTGCATTTATAATTAAAATTAATAAATAAATAATTTGATTCATTTTATTATTAATTTATTGTTTAATACAAAAATAATCCAGAAGTACACAGTTTTACCCCTAATTAATATAGAAGTTGTTTTTAATAGGAGAAAGAAAAAGAAAAAGGAAAAAGCAAGAAAAAAAGTTTTTGAGAACCATTTAAAGAAAAAAATGAAAAAATAAAAATAAGAAATTCAAAGTAAAAAATATATGGAATAAAACAAAAGTATATAAAGTATATAAAATAATAAAATAGAGATTAAAAAATAAAGAATATAAATATAAGATATAAATAAGTAAACACATAAACAAATCATCAAGAAGACAAATAAATAAATAAACAAACAAAAACTTAAAAGAGAAATAAATACTTAGTTAAAATGGCTAAAGAGAGAAGTATTTCAAATAAAATTATTTATGCTAAATATAAGACATAAGAATTTTTAATTGTTTAATAATTAAAAATTATACCTTTTCATACTTATCTTTTGGATTCGAGGTCAATTTTAATTCATGTTTTATCAGTCAATTGGATCAATATTTTTGCCATTGTTAAGTATTCTTTTTTTAAGCGTCCATTGGACTTAGTATCTTATTGAATTTTCTTATCAATTTGAAACTATATTAGCATGGAATTTAGTATTGATAGACATGTGTTTTTGATTGATGAGGGACATAATACACACACACACACATATACAGGTTTTAGTGTACTATACAACTTATTCATCTATTGAAAATATTTTATCTCCCTACGGTTGAGATCTAAAATTAAAGGCATAGGTTAACTATATAAGTTATAAGTTCATCACATAAAATTAATGGCATAACTCCAAGAATCTTAATGTGCCCCCTTAAGACTGGTTAAAAGAAGTGAGACAAATTTGACTTTGAGATATTAAAACTAAGAATAAGGTAATGACTTTGTAAGCGTTTTGGCTAGTTGACCAATATAGGAGACATAAGCTACATGAAAAGCACCATATTGAACTTTATCTCCAATGAAGAAAAAGTCAATATCAACATGTTTCATTCTTAGGTGGAAGACAAGATTTGAACATAGATGTATAGTGACAATATTTCATAATAGATGAAAAGTTTACGAGAAAGTGTGATACTAATATTAGACAAGATATAGTACACCCAAATTAAAAGCAGTAGTGATGATAGCAATAGAGTGATATTCAACCTATTTGGAAGAGCGAGCAATAATGTTTTGTTTCTTTGAACTCCAGAAGGTAAGATTGTGTCCAAGATAAACAATGTATGCATTTGTTAAGAAAAAATCATTTTTGTTGCTAGCCTAATATGCATTAGAATAGGCATAAAGAGATAATAGAGAATTGCAACAAGAAAGAATATCTACATCTAGTACCACATAAATAATATAAAAGATGTTTAACTATTGTCCAATGCTTAGTTATTAGTTGATCTATAAACTAAGATAATTTGTTCAATGTATAAAAGATATTTGGATGAGTAAGTGACAAGTTTTATAGACAATAAGATTGAAATAATTGGTAGGATCAAGAAATGGTATGTTGAAGTGTAAATTGAGAGATGCAATAATAGGCAATAGAGTAGTAATAGGTTTTTCATCCAAAATATGAGCTCAACTAGCAAGACCAATAATGTAACATCATTGCAAATATAAAATACCATGTTAGTGAAGAATAAATTTAATTTCAGGAAAATATGAGAGATGTCTAAGATCTTTCATGTAGCATCATGTAGAGAATCAATCAATAAACATATTAACTCCTGTTGGACTATCACTTGTGGGACAATGTTATCAATATAAATAACGAGATAGAGAATTTAAGTAACAATATTAAGAACAAAAATGGAAGTATTAGCATGAGAATTCTTGAATCCAACATCAATAAGGTATTGGCATAGCTTATGGTACCAAGCTTTTGATATTTACTTAAGGCTATAAATGATTGAGAAGTTTATAAATATATTTATGATGATTATAAGTAATGATGCTCTAAGGTTGTGCCATATAAACATCTTTTGAAATTTGTCCTTATAGGCATGCATTATTGATATCGAACTATCAAAAAGACCTAACCATTGTTAACAGCAATGCCCAAAGCAAGTTTGACAATAGTTGGTTTTACCACCAGGCTAAATTTATCTTAATAGTCTAAATTATGTCTTTGATGAAAACCTTTGGCAACTAAGTGAGTTTCAAATTTGTCAATATAATCATCAAATTTTTATTTGATATGAAAAATTCATTTGCAACCAATAACATTAAAGGCTGTATTAGGTGGTACGAGCTCTCATATACCACTAGGAACTAAGGCATTGTACTTCTCTGAGATGGTTTGTCACCAACTAGGGTTTTAAAAGCTTGGGCCATATTTATGGATTCAACATCTAAGGTAGGATGGATATGACTATAGAGGTTAAGTTTTTATAGTGGTTTGCAAATATTATTTTTAATAATTGTGATTATGTGATGTTAATTTAAGGGTAGGGGAGCGTAGTCTGTATTAGGTTAGTATGAGGATTAAAGTGGATTAGAAATGGTTGTAATAAAGTTTTTGGATGGATGAGAAGTGTTTGTGAGTGGAGCAGATAAATTATCAATGCACTATGATAATTCTTAAGAGTGTACTTCGGATAAAGTGTATAAAGGTGATTACAAAGGATATGAAAAAAGGATGATGGGAATCGACAGAACCCAAAGGTCAAGAGTGGAGGATTAAGGGTTTGGCAAATGAGAACGTAGTGATTTATAAGGAAAATTTGATTTGAAAAATTAAACATGACAAGAAATATAGATTTTATTGGTACATAGTTTGAGACATAGATAAGCACATTAAGATAATGAATATCTAAGGGAGATACATCAAGAATCGAGTTTATGAGAGGTGTATGGTCAAAGCCAAGGGTAGTATAAACAACCAAAATATTAAGATTTGGAATAATTAGGAGTTGTACTAAAAATTAGTTCATATAAGAAAGAAAGATTGAGGGTAGAAGTAGGTAAGTGATTAATTAAATAAACAACGGTAGCAAATGCATGAGACCAAAAGATTATGGGAAGAAAGATATGGAAAAGTAAGGCAAGATCAATTTTGACTATGTGATAATGTCGTCTTTCTAAGTATCCATTAAGTTCAGGTGAGTGTAACGCAGTGGTGAAATGAGAAATTTCATTAGTTATTAAGTAATCTAAACAACCAAATATTTACCCCTATTATTTGAATAAAATATAATAATTTGGTATTGAAAATGGTTTCTTATAAGGGCATTGAAGTGAATAAAGATTTTTTTAACCTTATATTTGTTCTTTAGATGGTAAAGCCAAATATGTTTAGTAAAATGATCCATAAAAATGACATAGTATTTGAAACTATCATGTGAAATGACTGGTGAAGTCCACACATCAGAAAAGATGATTTGAAGAGGGTGAGAAGAAATAAGATCAGATGTATAGAATGAAACCTTGTGACTTTTATTACAATCATATGCATTACATATGAAATCTTTTAACATAGGAAAGATACAACTAAATCATAGATAGAAATCATATGTTTAAAAATAGGAAAGGCTAGATTTCCTATAATGTGATGCCAATGTGAGGTGGTGGCTTTAACACTAGAAAAGGCAAGAATAAAAATTGATATTGGCTTAATGGTTGGCCATTGATACACTCCATCCTTCATGGTTCCCAATAAAAGAGTTTCCAATGGGCAAAGATCTTTCACCTAAAATGAAGTCAGTAACAATTCAGTTGATACATCATTAGTAGGACATAATTAAGAAATTGAAATTAGGTTTATTTTCATATTTGTTGCACAAAGCACATAATTTAATGTAAATATAGTTGTAAGAGTGGAAAGGAAGGGGAACCAACAAGTGTAATGAAAATACTTATGCCAACTAAACTGATATATGATGCATATAAATATAAGTTACTCAGGTCTACTATGACGTGGTGAGAACACCACTATTAAGTAGCCATTTTTGGTTATTAGTTGCAACATTGTTAATAAAATGAGTTTGAGGCTGCCAATGTGTTGTTAGGTTTCTTGATGGTGACATATATATCATATATTTGATGATTGAATTGACATTAATTAAAATAATGAACAATTATTAGATATGTGTCCTTATATGCCATAAAGTTGGCAGTGACCTAAGTATTAATATCATAGACAATTTTCATGAGGTTATTTATAGTTTAAGTTGTTAGGTTTTGAAGAGCTATAAGCAGAATTGCTTAACTAATAGGTAATTTTTTAAATTTAAATTTAAACCTCTTATCCTGCAAGTATATAGATCAGAAATCACAATATAGATAGGTAAAGTTCCACAAAGATTAGTTAGTCACTGAAATGATCCAAATTTTGTTTTGTTCAGGAAACTCAAATAATTAGATTGGAAAGATCCAAAATATAAAAATTAAGAGTCATACATACACACTTTAGGGTTGTCACAAAATTAAGAACACAAATGTAGAAAATGGTGAATCAAAGTATCAATTTAACAACTTAGGATTGTCATTACCTAACTATATATTCTCTCACTTTAGTAATGTTCATTATGTTTAGTCCAAATTTTCCTAATGTCCTAGTTTTTTCACTCTCATTACTTGACAAATAAGCCCTATTTAGTGATGTAAATGAATTATGTTAGACCCCGAACTTTCGGTGAAAATTAGAAATATTAAAATGAATTCAATGAGTGTTTTCAGATATGAATTGTGCTATAGAAGTTTTTATGCCTTGAGGAAATTGATGAGAAAAAGAATTTATTGGTTTTGATGACTTTGAAGATTAGTTTTGGTTATGAAAGT
>JANVCQ010000008.1:12482320-12496262 GCA_025531925.1 Erythroxylum plowmanianum | reverse complement strand
ATTCCTTGGACTACAAAGTATCTTCACATCATTGACAGAAATAGTCTCTTTATAATATAACATGGTATCAACAAAATTCTCATATGAATTAGGCAAGGAAAGCAAAAGAATTATGGCTCAATCCTCATCCTCAACTTTAATTCCAACACCTTGTACATTTAAAATGATTAAATTAAAAATTATCAATATGATCTTTCACTTGTGAACTTTCTGACATCCTTAAGATATATAAACGATGTTTTTGATTTAAATGATTAGTATATGATTTCTTTTGATACATACTTTCAAGTCATTTCTATAAATTAGCAATCTTAGTTTCATTAACCACCTCTATCAGGACCTCATCGCATAGACACAATAGTATTGCATTGTGCAGTCTTGATAGAACATATTCTTCTTTTATGCTCCCAAATTATTTAGTATATTTTCTTCTCCTTCTATTGTTGTTGCACATCCCTACTAACCGACAATTGCTCTTATTTTCACCTTTTATAGAGTGAAGTCATTTGATCTATTGAATTTTAAATATTAAACTTATGTAGAAACATCTTAACTACAATCTTTAGTTTTGATACCAATTGATGCACAAACATAAAGTAATATATATGAAAAATGAGGAATAAAAGAATATAAGAATTTACGTGGTTCAATTAATTGATGTGATCTACATCTACAAATAAGGAAATATATTCGTTTATTATTGTGAAAAATGATATAAGAAAAAGTATGACAACTATAATAACTTACATTACCCTTATCAAGGTATTATGAAGTTACACGTAAGAAGTTAACCATAATGAAACTTATTATCCTAAAATCATAAGGTCACTAATATAATATTCTCACAGAAGTTTAAAGTCACTAAAACTCTATTTCTTTATATGCTTCGTAAGACTAAAACTTTATTTCACTATAAGCATAAGGTCACTGAAATTCTATTTCACCATAATTCAAGGCATATCTCACAATTTCCCACCTTGACTTGAATTCTCCAACATTTAACCAAGAAACACTCCTTGCCAAATAAGCCTCCAAAGGCTTCAAGCCACATCAACTTTCACAAAGTTATCTACACTTGAACTTCTCTGGGGGTAATAACTTCATCAATAGGTCAATTGTATTTTTCAAAATGTGAACCTTTTTCAACAAGATATGATTATATATAATTAATTTCCTATTCTAATGAAACCTTATAACCTTCATCATAGTGCCCATTTGTCTATCTTCTAATAGACTTTCCTTAGTCCCTACAAAGATAGATCCATCCCCATCACTAATTATCAAATCATACATGATCGAGTCCCCCAATCATATCTCCTTGGCTATCTAATGGTCCTTCTCGCTTTATATTTGGCTATACTATACTGATGCTTTCTTCTTGACATTGTTCTATCTCTTTAATCAAAATTTTCAACCATCTTAAAATTTATTGTAAACTTTTCTAGTATCACTTTTCAAGTAATACTACTCACTATAGGTTTTGGATCATCCTTTATCTATATTTTTCTCAATATATGTCGCTCTCTAAACATTATATCTTTGAAGGTTATCATACATTTTTTACCAAACACATAAAACTTATAAAATTTTACCTTCCCATGTTTGTCACCCTTCAATAATCTATCTTATAAAGTTCTGCCATCTCTTGCTCACCAAGAGTCAGTTCTTCTTATCTTCTGATATGAGTCATATGGCTCATCAGTTGGAAGCCCTAACAGGCATTCAAAGAGGCCACCTTTTGTATCTGTTACTTGGGAATTCCCCTCCTAACAGGTAGGCTTTCTAGGAGTGATTGCATTTCTGTTTTGGATAAAATTGACGCTAAAGTAAACAAATTTACCCATAAAATTCTTTTCTATATTGGTACACTGTATTTGGTCATTTATATGCTCTCAAATTTTCATATGTATTGGCCTAGTCATTTTATTCTACCTTCCTACATTATTAAGGATATAGAGGCTAAATTAAGAAATTTCCTGTGGTCGGGGTCTAACTTTCGTGCGAAGGTTAAATGGAATGACCTATGTAGACCCAAAAGAGAAGGTGGTTTAGGCATCAAGCACTTATCTATATGGAATAATGTGCTTATAGGTAAACGAATATGGGTGCTTTTTAATAATAAGGAATCTTTGTGGGTCAAATGGGTGCATACCATTATGCTTAAAAGGAAAACTTTTTGAATTGTGCATCCTAATAATAATAGTTATTGGAGTTGGAGGAAGTTGTTACATGTTAGGGATCTTATTGGGAACCAATTCATATTTAAGATAAGAAATGAGATATCTACTTTCTTATGACAGGACCCTTGGCATCCAAGAGGTATTTTGAAATACCTCTTAACTCCCAGAGTGATCAATGGATTAGAGTTACCGATGAATGCAAAATTTTTCGATGTTATCAGAAATAATATATGGAGCTGGAGGGAAGCCTCAATTGAGACCATACGAACCTTGAAGCCCTTACCATACCAACCAGAATACTCCTAATCAGACATATTGGAGTGATTGGAGTGGCTAGCAAGCCCCTCCAAAACTTACACAAATGCTTCAACCTACTTTACCTTAAGACCTCCCAATCCTTGTGTCCCTTGGTATAAATTAGTCTAGCATAAAAGAACTAGCCCAAGATACTCCTTCATCCTACGGCTAGCTTTTCTTAATAAGTTAAAAACGAGGGATAAACTTCTCTTTTCATTTGTCCCAAATCACTGCTCCTTGTGTTTCTTAAAGAATGAGTCCATTGACCACCTGTTCTTTGAATGTCCCTACTCAAAAACAGGACATTCAAAGAACAGTGTGGACACATTGTTTAAACCATTTTCAGATCCATTTACCAAATATAATATCACTTCAAACCTTTCTAAGCTGGATTCACCACCCCTGAAATTACTCAAATATTGACCTCAATCTTCTTATCATTCTCCTCTCTGTGACTGTTTATAACATTTGGACCAAAAGGAACTACCAAACATTCAAACATAAAGCCTTGGAAGTTGGGAACATAAGTACTAGAGTGGTCTTCCAAGTTATGGAACTTCTTATAGCAAATACTATAGGAAGGTAATTTTGTGTAAGGATTATTTTCACTAATGTTTGTTTTACAGGTTGTCCTAGTCTTGACAGTAAGATACCATCCCTCCTTTGCTGGTTTCTTAAAGAATTAGAAGTATCCTTTTGGTTTCACTAAGGAGGGATGGGTGAGAAAGTTCTTGACAGTATGAGACCATCCCTCCTTTGCTGGTTTCTTAAAGAATTAGAAGTATCCTTTGGGTTGCACCGAGGAGGGATGGGTGAGAACTATGCTAGCTTACGATGGAGACCACAAACTTGGGATCATGCTGTTAGAGATAAGATGGAGGCAAGAAGTAGTGAGAAGGGGCTCTACCTTATCCTATCTGTAGTTTCAACAAAGAAGACCCCACCCTCTTCAGCCAATTGTACAACATAGTTCAGAATTCTAGTTGAGGTGAGAAATTGCTTGTCTATTTTACTTTGCTTTACTATGTAAGTCTGTAAGTGTATGTGTTGTGGTTATGGTGTGCCTTTCTATAAGGTCATCTTGGTAGGTAGATATGTACAGGTAGTTTGTTGTGGTATGTTCGATTCATTAGATGTAGAGTTCCTCATGTTCATAAGTTTGGCTTTTCCTTTTGTGATTGGAAAGAGAGTTGCTTCTTGGGCAATCTCTTGATTTGTACGCAACTCTTTGTTGATTTATTTAAATTATTTATCAAAAAAAGATGACTCACTCGTATGTGATATACCGTAATATTATCATTATTTCTTGAAGATTTAGATATAGCCACTTATCCTATTACCGTCTTTCCTATTAAAATATAAATGCCATGTATTAATCTTTATTTCAACACAATCAAGTCAACACACTATTTATCATCTTAAGCAACCCATTATCATCATAAAATTTTTATCATTGTCTATCAAAAGTAATCATAAAAATCATAATCTTCTGAATTTTAGGAATATATTAGACATCCAATGTTCTAACAATTCTATCATGCATCTTGATTTATACTAAACCATTGCCTTTGACTGTATGGTCTCTATCATCACCCAATCTGACAATACCATTTAATTCTTTAAAATAATATAACCAATCCTTATTGAAATCCATATGATAAGTGATAATAGTGTCTATCACCTATTGACTTGCAAAATTAGAATATATCATTGTTAAAATTCATCAGAATTCTCATAGACTAAATGAATACTTGCCTTTTCTTCTATTTCCTTGTTCACGTTTCTACTTTTCCGCTATGGACATTTCTTCTTAAGGTGCCTTTTAAATTTACATTTAAAGCATCAATCAACTTTAACCTTCATTCTAAATCATGACTTACTAATGTTTTGAAAGCTCCTTTACTCATTCCTTCCTCTACTGACAACTAAACCCAACTCTAATACATATTCATATGTACCAATGATCTTTTTCTTCAATTTCTTGGACTATAAAGCATCCTTCACATTACTATTAGAAATTGTCTCTCTATCATATAACATAGGATCAATAAAATTCTCATATGAATTTGGCAAGAGACACAAAAGGATTATAGCTTGATCTTTATCTTCAATTTTAACCCCAGCACCTTTCACCGTTCTACTTTCTAATATCCTCAAGGTATACAAACACTAGTTTTTGTATAAATGATTGGTAAGTGATTTCTTCTGATACTTATTTTCAAGGTTTTCACAACGAAACAGTACTATTTTCATTACATACCTCTCTCAGGATCTCGTCACCCAAACTCAATAGTATTGTACTATGCACCCTCAGCAATTTTTTCTTTTTTCGATGCTCCCAAATCCTTCGACATATTTTCTTCTTCTTTTAATACTATTACGCATTCCTATTGAATAAGAACCACTATCATCTTTACCTTTCATAGAGTGAAGTGATTCAATCTATTGAACTTTTCAATATTGAACTTATGCATAGACATCTTGATAGCAAACCATAACTTTGATACCAATTATTAGACAAATGAAAGCAATATGTATATAAAATAAGGAAGAAAGGAACGCAAAAAATGTTGTGGTTTGACCAATTGATTTGACCTACATCCATAAGCAAGGGAATAACTTATTTTAGGTTAAAGGTGTGATTTGTACTTCAACGTTTTATATCTAAGTAAGTCTTTACCATTATTTCTAGTATAACTTTGGACACTAATGCTACTAAATAGTCTTATGACATCCTAAATAGGGGGCAAAAGTGGTAACAAAGAAAATGGTAAGACTTATTTAGGATCTTTTGTGAAAAGTTAAAGTAAAAAAAATTTCAAAAAAATATAAAGTAAACATCAACATTTAACCAATGTTTTAAAAAAATCATTTTAAAGATTATATCAACATCTATAGGCTAAATTAATAACATATATATTAGAAACAGCCAAAAATTTAACTTTTTAAGGATTTAGGGTACTATTAGTACCATTTTTAAAATGTCAACGTATAATGTGATATCACGAATAATGGTACGGACTAATTTAAACTTTTTAGGAAACATTAGAGGACAATTTGTACCTTTTTCATTCTTTTATTGCTGCAAAAAATATGATCCAAAAAGAAATATGACAACTACAATAACTTACACAACTCTCAAAATTGTATTATAGGGCTATATATAGGTCTTATTACAGTAAAAGTTTATTATCACTTAATATTAAGATCACTGAAAAACTTAAGGTCACCAAACTCTATTTTAATATGTGTATACTAAAACTCTATTTCACCAAAAACCTACGCTCAGGGAAATTATATTTCACCATAATTTATGGCTATCACACATATCATTAATTTTAACAAAGTCCTATATTCCTAACAATAATTACACTCAAAACATAATAATAATAACTGATTTACCGTTCACAGATTTCTGGGTGTAATTGTCATATTTTGCTAGTTGATTTTCTGTCTTAAACTTAATATACACATATTGAGCATATAAATCCTGCACTAACTGGAGGGAGAGACAGGTTATAGGCGTAGAGAAAAGGTTCAGTCTTCTTTTCGGACGATGGTAACTGATACGAGATATCAAAAAGTATACACGTCCGAGAGGGAAAGGTTATGTTACAGTGATGATAAAAAAGGTATTACGTAGATTCACCTCTATCTCCACCAAAGGATTTAAATAATTGTTGATATACTAAAACTCTCGAACCATTCAGGCGACAAAGGGATGAAATAAAAACTTATGGTATATGACATAGTAAATGAACAAGAACAGAGAAAAGACGAGTAGAACTGCGACCATTTTCTTGGTTCTCTATTTGATAATTTAAAGATGTTGTTTAAAGAAAGCTGTTTTCCATAAATTCTACGAATTGGTTAAAATCTATCCTTCCATGGCCATTTTCATCAAATCTGCTGATCATGCTCCTACAGTTCACCAACTCAATACCCTCCTTCAGTCCCAATTTTGGGAGGACTCTCTGCAAGTCCTCAGCAACTATAAATCCCTTTTGGTTTTCATCAAAGATATCGAAAGTATCTTTTATTTCCTCCACACTTGGCTCCTTCTCGTCAAACAGCTCTAAAAGCTTGCTGGAGCCAATCATTTCCTTAAGCTCCTCGCTTTCTGGGCTGCAAAAAATTCCCAAGCTTTCCATCACCATTTTCATATCCTTTATACAAACGCTTGAGTAACATTCCTTGTTCTGAGAGGAAGACTTCTTGCTGGATGAATCAGGTATTTTGTTGTTTTTCTCTGCCCAAGCCTTCTGAGTACTACCAATCCTAGCTTGGGATTGGAGAAAAAACCAAACTTTTGATTTGAGGTTCTGAATTCTATTGACCTGATTAAGAATCACTTTACACAAGATAATATAAAGCAATACATGTAATAAAGTATAAGATTGATAAGTATTCACCAAGGCTTTCTGCAAGGTGATCAAACAATAAAAGTAGATTGACACCATGGCCAGGTTACTATCTCCGAGGGACAAAAGAGAAGAGCTTAACTAATTTTCCTCCTTCAAGAATAGAAAAGAAATGGTGGTTTTGAGTTCTGCAGAGGTGGACAACACTAAAAGATTGCTGCGGATACTTAGTTCTTCGGATGAATGTCGGACTAATGCTTATATAGGAAGGGTAAGGGTGTTGGTAAAATTTGTCAGCTTTGAAAGGAGGCTGAGGAAGTTGATTCGTGATAAACACTTGTCCATGTACACAGAAGGGGAGAAGAAACACAAGGAAATGGCATCTTTGCCTCATACTAGGAGGGAAGTTTCTTGGCTTCTGCCTCTTGCGTACGGTGGAAATATTTGATTGGATATTTTTCTTAAGAAAATAGGTCATGAGTCAGACTTTTTATTTATGTAGTCGGATGGGAAACGACAGCGACCTGGAATCTAACCTTTTCCTTCTTGTTCTATTTCCATGACAGGAACTGAAAATTTCCCTAGAACTCGGAAAATACGTACCGAAATTTCTTGGAAAAGAGAATAGTGGGCTGCCACTTTTGTCTCTCCACCTCCATGGAATAGTCCCTCTCAAATGGATGAAATTTCCTTGCAAGCTTGCTGAAGTTATGGCTTGCACTTTTATAAGCCTACAATTTCTTGTAAATGAGTCAACTTGGAATGCAATTTCCTTGAAAGCACTCAACTTTTCAGGGTTTTAGAATAAATCACGCAAGTGGCAATTACCACTCGTCAACATTCTAATGCTACACTTTCCACCTTTTCCCCCACAACGGATGAAACCTCCTTGGTCAAGAGTCAACACGCTACTTTGGGGTCTTCTGATAGACAAATTTCGCGGAACAAGAATCAAGAATGGTATGACCAAATTTTGTACGGTCATGTTCCACAAGCTTACACTTAATGCCCCATTTCCCTTTGTTTACTGGTTTTGTACATTGTACAACTGTTCCCACCTTTTTTTCCCCCCTATTCAGTACTGTTCATGAGCTTGAAACTGATTTAAATTCTACCGGCCTATAGTATTCTTTGATTGTTGTTCTGTTCGACTATTGTACAGGATAGACGTGGCTTCTAACTTTTAGTTTAGAGGCCAAACAAGATATACATTTTCAGTTTACTTGTTCTTCCATCCGTATTTAAGCGTATTTCTGCAATCTACTTAGATGGCTTTTAGTAAACTTTGATCACAATATTATTATGTAAGAGCTGCAGGTCGCCCTGGGCAAAGGTTGGTAGTACACCGCCAAGGCTCATTCATAACTTTCTTTAGTTTGTCTCATTTTATTTTTTAAGAGAGTCTATTTTTTATATTTATAAAAATAAAATAAGAGACTTTTTATTTTATTAAAATTTATAAAACATTAAGATCGGCCCAATAAGAAATTATATATATATATATACTGATTCATCAAGTAATAATTTGTGTGGCTGTTAACTACATGGACTTTCAAGATTATTTATTTTACAAATATGTAACGTTTATAATATTGTTTCTCTTCTTTTCTTTATTTCTTCTGTTATCATATTTACTTTACTTCCTCGCTTTCTATCCACTTTTCATTTGATTTTACACGTTATATAACATCAGTTTTTTAAAAATTACTCATCAATAAAGCGCTAAATTTGACTTTTTCATCTTGCCGAGAGTAGTATCATATTAATTTAGGGGCTTTTGTTTCTTTTTTTTTAATTTTTTGTTGTCGTTTTTGTAAAAAGAAAAACAAATAAATAAAACGTGTTTAGCTTATTCTGTTGCGATTTTTTGTTCTAAAAATAAACAAATCACAACGGTTTTACAGAAACTAGAAAATATCGTTTCTCTAAATTTTGACAACATATTTTCTTCAACAGAAAACTAACACATCCTTATTTTTTATCTCGATTATCGTCTTTAATCTTTAATATAACTCCGTATCTAACACAACATCCAGCAAATTTTTACAAGACCTAAGCTTCGACTCTCTCTACCACACATAGATGAGACAGCTCCGACGGTAGCAACAAAGGCTAGAGATTGAAAGAGATGTCAAAATCTTTAAGAGTAGCAGAACCTCATCGAAGAGGAGGGAAGTAAAATCTGGTGTAGGTAAGTCTTTGAAGTTGTCATAACGAGGGTGGGATGAAGAAGAGATATGAAAACCGTGAAAGGATGATAAAGAACCAATACAAAACCTGAATATGTTAAGCAGAACACGGCATAAAGGAACCTAACATTCAGCTCTTTAGTTTTGGTTTCAACTAAACATAACGACGACATCATTTTATTGTTTATAAAGAACCAACTCTATGAACAGCTATCAACTAACGTATATAAAGAACACCGCAAACAACTATGATTTGAAATCTGAGACAGCTATACATGATTTCTTCTTCCTCACATTTTGCAGCTGAATTCTTGAACTCCATGTTATTCTCTTTCCTTGTTCTTCTCATCACTGTGTCTTTAGCATTATTTTGTCTTCACATCATTTAATGCTATTTAGCATAAACTTCATCCTTACAAAGCCTCTTTACTTCTAATCCTTGTGTCTAACATGAAGCCTATCTTCTTATTAAGCATACTCTTTACTTTTGTCTTTATATCATTTAATGTTATTTAATGTAAGAGAGATTTTATCCTTCCTTACTTCTCATCCTCGTGTCTTTAGCATAGAGTCTATCTTCTTACAAAGCCTAATCTTCACTTTGTCTTCACATCATTTCATGCTATTTAATGTAGCACTTTATTCAAGTCTTTTCTTCATGTCATGATAGAAGCTTTATCAAAAATAAAGCCTAATCTTCACCTAATTTATTGTCGTCGTAATAGTTTTAAGTTTGATAATCTTTACATCATTTAATGTGGCAAAGGCTTTGAAGCCATAGTTTAAGTTGTTCTTATTTTAACGCAATAGCTTATTGTGAAAAACTTAAACATTAAATTTGATATATATGAAAAAAAATAAAAACATGATAATAAAACTAAACATATTTTTGTTTTTAGTTTTTTTTATTAGAAATCTCAATTAAACAGGTTTTTGTTTTCAGTTTTTATATTACAAATCTCAACCAATCAGGTTTTAGTTTTTTAAGGAAAAAACATAAACTAAAAACAGAAAACAGAAACAAAAAATAACAGAAAAAAAAACAAAAATGGAACCAAACGACTCTTTAATTAAAAAGATCAAAATGATTATGGTAAGATTGATTTCGTTAGAGAAGTTTTATTGCACTAAGACTCTCTATACTTTTTCTTTATCAAATTGTAGAGCTTCTTCAATGACATTGAAATTATAAAGGAAAATTAATATTAAAAAACGATATGACTATATTAATCCTATAACATACACTTGGCAAACATGACCCTGTGGCTCACCGTATCTTAGGTGCTAATAAATTCAACCAGCAAGGCAGCAACGGCTCCTTTGTCTCTTTGTCAATCTGTATCTATTTCATAGCTGATTATTTGGTTTCTGGAGGCACACAATGAAATAGTCTATGACTATGTGCAGTTATACTAAGACCAAGGAAACAAAAGTATACTTACAATATACAATCACGAAATCAACATTAGAGATACTTACAATATACAATTACAAAATCAACATTAGAGGCAATCTTTTTATTCCCAAATTACAATATGGAGGTTTCACTAATACTAGTCAACACAATACTCATGTCTAACCGTCTCAAGCCACTCAAAAATATAAACCACTTTGAACACCACAAAATTACAAACAATAACAGCACAGCACCTTAGATTAACTGTGATCAGCCTTGCGGAGAAGGGACATACACATACCCAGTTCTCGGGTTAGTGTTAGGTTGCGGATCTTGATAGTCCAACATCTCGATCATCTTTCTTAATTTTCCTGCAGTTTCCTGGAACCAAACTTTAAGCAATTCAATGCCATAACAAAAACACCTACGACCAAGAACTTGTGGACAACAGTGATGATACCAAATGCGGTAACAAAACAATATTAAGGAACATCAACCGACCTCTGCTTGAACCGACGAATCTACTACATCAGCTGTCTCTATCATCATCTTTCTGCCAAATCCTTGTAGAACCATCGAAGGTCGCACAATTAAAAGATGAATCGATCAGTTGAGCATTTCAAAGAGAGAGAAAGTAAAAGAAATTACAAAATACGAAGTTCAAAAACAAGAAGCTGTAGTATATACCATTAGAGATGGAGAGAACCAGAATAGCAAAAACAAGTAAAAACCTGAGAGAACAAGACCGACCCATTGTTTCTTGCACAGTTCCAGGAAATGGGTAAGGCCTAGATTTTATGGGCAGCTTTTAGGTCTCCAAGAAACAGCCTACAGCAGATGCAATGAAGAGAAGAGTTATTAATGGTTACATACTTCGCTTGCAGTAGCAGTACAAAAACGTGCTATGTACTCGAGGCTGATAAATTTTGCGTTTATGGATTTTTAGGCATCTATGAAGCTGTAAGGCTAGATTTTGGGACACTTCACAGAAAGTGGGCGGTTTCATTTTGGTTTTGTGGGCCTCGTAAAGATGTTACGTGTACTCGACCGAATCGGTGAAAAATGAAAACTGTAATAAAATATGCTGGAGCTGGTTCAAGTAGTGACATAATCTGTGTTACAAGAATCCTAGATCCCAGTTGGGGCTAATAAGAGTAAATCATACCTTAAGAAAGCATGTTTCTTATTAATGATTCTCTCGTGTTACTTTTTTGTGAGTCATGATGGTGTCATCTGATCTTCAGATATATCTGCCCATGTTTTCTGGGTTAAAAGCTGGCAATTTATGTTTATAAACTGTAAGTAAAGAATGTGCTTTATAATTGCTGAAATGTAATGTCTAAATTCCTTTAAGAGCCTGAGAAGTATGTTGATGTCTGCTGATAGCAGGCAATCAATTGCATATTTGTGTTGCTGTTTCATTTTCTATTTATTGGAAGGAGATTTGGCAGAATTATAATTTTTGTTTACAAAAATATATAATTGTATTGGTCCTAGTTTCAGAAAATAAATTGAATTTTTAAAAAATAAAGGTCAATTTGTTTCCCATTTTATTTTTTGTTTTTGTTTTTAATTTCAGTAAAAAAAACTTTTAGTATTTTAGTATTTGTTTTTGTTTTTATTTTTGGTTTTAGTTTTGATTTTTTTTACCGTTTTCAAAAATTATGAAAATCTTAAAAATTAGGTTTTGTTTTTTGTTTCTGGTTTTTTAAGAATATGATTTAATATCAACTAAATATATATTATTTAATTATTTATTATTAATAAGAAATGTGAATCATTTAAGTTAATATTATATATTTAATTAACTAAATTAATTATTAATATGAATTATGAATAATTTAATTTTATTTAATTTTTGCAATTAAATTAAATAAATTTAAGTTAATAATTATTAATAAATATAATTAAATTTAAAATTTCTTCGAAATATATAAATTTTAAATCAAATTTGATTTAATAGTGAAAATATATTTAGAATAAATATTAATTTATAAATAAAAAATAATTTTAAAGTTATTTATTTTAATAAAATAAAATATATAAGATATTGAAGTAAATTTATTTAATTAAAAATAATTTACCTTTAAATTTTATCTAAAATATAATTATTATCAATGATAAAATATAAACATTAACAATTAAACATATTTTTGTTTTTATTTAAAAAAATTGAAACTAAAAGCAAAAATTAAAAATCACGACAAATGGAATCAAAAACTGTACTAAATTATTAATTTGACTTTCTATCTCTTCACCTAAAATTTTCTTTTGGCCTAATTTTCCTAATTTCAGGCATGCCTTGAAGAGGTCAAATACTAAAAGGTCATGTAAGTGGTGAACTAATTATAGTTATACGTTCGCTTCTTAATTAATTTTTGGAGTATGTAAAACACAAAATTAAGGAGTGGTTGTCCCTATCCTGAGAATAAAATTGGTTTTCTTATTCGACAACAAAATGAAATCATTCATTGTGAGATTAAAGAATAACTTGCGTTTAGAAGTCTAAAAGCATAGAGAAAATAGAATAGTAGAAGTCGATTAACTTAACATGCTTGCCATTGATTGCGATACTTATCCACGTGCTAACCATAGCTTCAGCAACTTGTCTTTACGCCTTTTACTCAACAACCATACAAATTAATACAAGTACAGCGGTAATTTGGATTAGTCAACTCTGGAGGTTTTTCTTTTTTTTTTTTTAACCTGCAAATTATCATGCTTTAATGTAATTAGATACTTATTCGTGCACGTTCATCCACATTAAACTAAAATAACGCATTGGGACGCTAAATTACAGCCATGTAGGGTATCGTTTTGGCCTTTGAAATCACCATTTTTAATTGTTTGCCACATAAAAAATAGACAAGTTGAGTTGATGCTTTAAGCAGTAATAAGTTAGGTCTTATTGCACCAGCGAAAGAAGCAAGTTTGCAAGTCTCGACTTTTAGCCAAAAGCAGCTTTTCCTATCTCACTTTATTAACTTAACTTATGACTTAATCCCATGCTTATACCTATTTTTTAATGTTCTGTAATTATTTAAGCCCCACCTGAAGAATATAGTACGATTGAAGCCATAAAATTTCCCTGATTTGACCCCCCACTAAGAGGCAGAGTGTATAAAGATGATGGACCTTAAGGCCTGTTTGGTTTAATGTTAATTAATGGAATGTAATGGAAGGGAATGAAATGGTTTATAATGGAATGGAATGTAATATAATAAAAAGTTATTTGGGAAGGATGGAAGGGTTCATAATGTAATGTAGTGAAGTATTGTTTGGAAGATGGATAGAATGTAATGTAATGTATAATAAATGACTTTTATACCATTTATATTAAAATGGTTGTTGCAAGATATTTATTATTTTATTATTAATTATATAAAAATATTAGTATTAATTATTTAATATATTTTATTTTATTTTAATTTATGTGATTTATATTAAAAATTATTTATTTATATAAAAATATATACAAACAATTAAAGAATATATTTTTTTACATATTTTCTATTTTTA
>JANVCQ010000008.1:12420364-12443035 GCA_025531925.1 Erythroxylum plowmanianum | reverse complement strand
AGTAATAGCTTAAAGTCATTTTTATTCATAGTAATAACGTTATTCATGGTAATGACTTTAACGAGAATATATATGAGAGGGGGCTGTTTGAAGAGGGGCCCCCTCTCATAGTGGGCCCTGGGCAGGTGCCCTGCTGGCCCCTGCCCAGGCCCGGCACTGGTCTTCCTACATCCATTTCAAATACACAGGATTTGCGTTTAAAGCATTGATAGTTGGATTTGTGATAAAAAGTTCTGGTGGTGCATGCCATTAATGTGATTAATGAGATTGTGGCACTTGATGATTGGTTGAAACTATGTTTTCTAGGCAAGAAAATTTGTGGGTATGAGTTTGAGCGAAGACTGAAGCTGAGCATGTGGTAAAGTAGTGGATAATGAAGGAGAAGAGAGAGTGAGTGCGTTATAAAGAGAATTGGAGAGGCTGGCAGAAAGAGATGTATCTGTAGTCGCGGAAGAAGAAGAAGAAGAAGAAGAGGATTGTTGGTTTTCTTGAGTTGCCATGATAGGCTCTGATGCCATATAAGATAATAAAGTTGGAATGATTTCCTCGATCATATCATTGATTACTGTGGTATGAATATATATACCAAGTTGTTACAACAGTCTCTCGAAATATCAGTAAAGGCTATATATCAATGTTATCCTAGGATATAGCTAACAAACTTAACAGAAGAAATGTGATGAGTAATAACAAGTGTTTAATTATTATTTCTACGTTATCTCTAACATGATGAAATGTAAAATGATCAATAATTTTATCTATATTACATTATAAACCCTTCATCCAATCAATATTTCGTTATATTATATTATAAATCCCTTCATCACTCAAAATAACAATTTTACAATATTACATTCATTTACATTTTATTCCATTATAAATCATTATATTCTATTAACAACTTTTCATCTAATTAAATATAGCGTAAGGACTTGCATACTTGTTACAAGTCTACCGATTTATACTTTCATGACTTTGTTCTTACTCTTAATTTTTTTCTTTTTGCTAAATTATGTTCTTCTCCTGAAGTTACAAACTGAAAGTAATTCGGTCACTGATTTTAAACCAGGATGATAGAGGATTAACCAAATGGAATTCTCAGTGCATTGGTTCAATGGGCATTACAAACTTTTTTCCTTTATCGATTTCTGATATTTGACAGTAACATCCCTTTTTTGTGCTTAGATAGATCTCCCCCCACAAGAACCATCTAGAACTAGAAGTGAACTTGATGGTTCGATGCTAACTACCCTGTTTTGCGATTCATAAATGTAGGTTCTGTACTTTGACATGATCTTCAGTCCAGTTCGCATATCAGCTTGCAGTGGAATATATTAGGGCAGTTGTAAATTTTTGTTAACCAGTAGTCTGCATTGTATTCAATTTAGAATATTCCTGTCAAGCTTGAATTCCCAACTTCTGCATTCAATTATGTGCCATAGAGACAGGTCTAAGTCTGTTTACAGGAACGTCAAGAATTTTCTTGTGCCATGTTACGGCTAGTAGCATTTCAGCAACATCTGAAACATTTAGTAATGAAGCCAGATGCTTTAAACTTTGATGTACTAGTCCACAATGCCGGTCAAAATTATATTATCCCCAAAAATGATATCCCCTTTCTATGTTGTCTCTAGTTTTTAGTGATTTCCGAATGCAGGAACATTATGTAAACCGGTAAATTCTTCTTCAAAGTTTTATAAAAGTTTCAGTTTCCGTGAAAGATTTTTTTGAAGAATTTATTTAACCAACTGAAGCTGCAAAATCTGTTCACTTTGGTGTCTATGTTATGAGCTTACACAGCAAATGTTGCTTAAGCACCCACAAACTCGGTTACCACAAGCATAATTCTTTCTTTTTCTTTTCGAAGTCTGTGAATCTACAACCAAAATTATAGGCCGACTGTAATGGCTGAAAGGAGAAACGACCATATTTGACGTCGGCAATGGTTTGGCTTGATATAGTGATTTTAAGTTTTTAACACCAGTGAAAGCTGCTGACTTTAACTCACCAGTAAGTTCTGGTTTTCAGGCCCGATAACGTGTACAACGAGACAAAAGGATAGTCAGTAGGTTGATGGCCATAGGAGAGTCGTGTCATTTGATCTGACTTGAGCGCCTCGTACTTTCTTATGCCCACCACTGCCACCACCATCAATTCTAATCGAGTTTAGCGCACGAGATTCTCCACCCCACAACGAGAGGCTACCTTTGCCTTACTCTTCCCTTTCCTCACTTTTGGTGTACAGTATACGTAATCGATAATTCTTTCTCGTGCCCCGTTGTTAGCATTCTTTTACGATTCGATAATTCTTTCTCGTGCCCCGTTGTTAGCATTCTTTTACGATTCAAAACCCAAGAAACGAGGAAGCAACGTAAATCACAAGATTGCTGCTGTAAAATTAAAGAACATAAAGAATTCTCAAAATATCTATTCATCTTCTTGCTGGCGTTGTTCTTATGTCGCTAAAACCAAGAGGACCTATAATAACTCTTCTCCGTAGGCCGTCATTGGACATCAAGAACCGACAAATTGGACACGGCCCTTGCACGAGTTTTTTCTCATGCATAAAAGCAACCTTAATCGGAAACCCGCAGAGACCAAGGCCCATGTACTTCTTCCGAGTTAGCTTCCTTACTCTCCAAATCCAACTGCGGAAGTCCAATGTCTATTGTTATTTCCTCAAGGTTTCTCAAGTACCCTTAAGAGGACGTACGAATAAAGCAAGCAAATAGCTTTTACTCGACGGAATATACATGATTCTATACGTACGATGACCAACACGCCACATAAACCTACAATAGATTAGTGAATGAGTATGCTGTATAAATATTACAAAAGGCCGTAAATATTTTTACTCTCAATTCGAAATCGAAAAGAATTAAGGTTTAATTTTATATGAGAAATTATAATTTAATAAAATATTATAGAAGAAAATAAGTGAAACAACCGAAAATGGAGCCAAAGAAATGCAAGATGAAACCGGTTTGATCAACCATAGCATGAAAATGGTCCTAAGATCCGGTTCGATCTAAGCAGAACAAAATTCTCAAAATCACGAGCACTGCCCGCAAGAAACACAGAAACAAAAGAACGAGACGCAAAGTCACGGTGGGGAGAGAAACAAAGTCTTTCGTCTGCGTGTGGGCATATATTATACAAATATTCTTTGTCGAGTTTTAAAGGTCTCATTGATTCCAAATTCCTCTTTCTCCACGCCGACCTTTTACTGTTACCTCGCCTGGAGCTTGACAATGGATTTCCCAGATTCGTATCGGGTCGACATCTTCGAGATTTACCAGAAATATTGCGGTAACTTGTTGAACCCTTCATTGCGGAATTTGTTCTAGGCTTTTAGATTGGTTTCTGGCTGTTTGATGAAATGGGGTTAGTATGAAAATCTAACCTTCAGCTGGGTTTAAGTTGATGTGGCCTAAAGTTCTTGTCTTCACGTGAAAGACGCAAATTTTATTCCTTGGGTTTTTGCATAGTTTGATTATAAAGTATGCTGCAATTTATAACTTGCATGGTTTAATTTGACCACTTGTATGCAAATTTCAACTCCATGATGTCTCCCATAAGAAGGAAAGGTGGATTTTGGTTTAAATTGGTTAACGTTATCAGGTTCTTTAGTCCTTATAGGCGGCTGTAACCATAGCTTTTAGGTCCAGTCGAATAACATATTAAATGATCTACCTCTTTCTCCAGGCTCCAGCCTATGTACTGCTTCTTGTTTTCTTGCTTTCTGAAACTTCTTCTTCTTCTTGTTCTTCTTCCTCTACCTCTACCTCTACCTTTTCTTTCTTTCTTTCCTTTTTTTTTTTTTTTTTTTCCTGTTTTCTCCTTCTTCTTTCTTGACTTCTTGACGCAATTACGAATCGGTCAAGTTAGAAGACAATAACTCAATTTTAACCGCATCGGCCTTTTACATTTCGCATGTGTTTGTTTCTTATAGACATAATCGAAATTAATATAGCAGAGTTTTCTGGCGTGACACAGTTTAATGCCTATTCTATGTGTTTCCATGGATTTTCACATCTTATTAGTTCCTGTTGTTAATTCCAAACTTTTATTGCAGATATTAGATCAGGGAAAGCATATGAAGAGGCAAGCAATGGTCAAGGTGATGAAGCACAAAGGAGTAAATTTTCAAGGGATGCATTAGTGCAACTTTTGAAGTTTGTTGAGTTAAAGGTTCATACAAGGTATTCATTCATAAATGATCATACAAACTGGTGGAATTTCAAATGCTTTTAAGAAGACTCTAAAGTACACTTTCTTGGACCAATTACACTTCCCGTCAGTGCTTTTGTCGTGGATTGATAATGTGGTTCTTATGGATTAAGGTTGGAAAAAGTTATTGGAGTCCTTATCATCTGGAATGATGGGTGTCTTAATCTTCTTTGTCAATTTTCTTAATGAAGGAGGACAGCAATTAATTGGGGTATTAATACGTTCATACAAGTTGTCTTCAGGTTTTGAACAAGTTAATCTCTTAATTGGTTGATTTTTGAGTTGTTTCTGTGGATATCGTAGATTTTCTTGTTAATAGCACAGTAAGTGCTAGTTGGAATGCATCAGGTTATGCAATATTTCCGTAATTGATTTAACCAATCCCCAGGTATTGCTTGTCTATCAATCAAATCTTCCAACACCTGTTGAAGTTTTTGTCTGTCCATTTTAAACCTGTTGAATTTGATGTCAAATGCCATGTTGATGGTGAAGAAAGTATCCTTTATAGTTACGCGTTAGCTTATTGCCATTTCTGTTTCTCAGTTGTCCTGATAAGAGTGATATTTTTTTCCTTGGACAGGATTTCGGTTTTTGATGAACTTTCTAAACTAATGTCAAAGCTGGGGTATTTGGTATGTTTCCTTGGAATTTGGCATCCTAAAATAATGAAATTTTTTTGTTTCTGAACTTCAAGTTATAATTGGATAGTGAATGAACTGTTGTATTCATCATTTTTCTTTATTGTGTTTTAGGTGGATTTCTATGAATTTGCACGATTCTATGACTTTGTTTTCCTTATGTGTCGTGAAAACGGACAAAAGAACATTAGTAAGTTATTATGGTCTTGTTACTTCTCACTGTATGGCTTTGTAACTATTACAAGTTTTGACATTTTGATTTTACATTCACGTTTTCTACACTCCTTTTCCTTCTTTCCCCCATTCCCCCTTTGTTCCAATTTTTTGCAGCTGTAAGCAAGGCAGTTATGGCATGGAAATTAGTTTTAGCTGGGAGGTTTCGTTTACTAAAGCAATGGTGTGAATTTGTTGAGGTACCAATGATATCAAACTGACCTATCATGTGTAATTTATGATATCTAGTTGTATCCTTTTCCTTAAGTAATAGGCTTCTCCTTTAAAATTGGCATGTATTATTTACTATGAGTGCAAGGTCAGAATTGAGGTCACAAGAATTGTCTAGTTTTGACCAAATAAAGCATCCCTTGGATTTATATCAGGAAAATCAGAGACATAATATCTCTGAGGATACTTGGCAGCAAGTTTTAGCTTTTTCTCGGTGTGTACATGAGAATCTCGAGGGATATGATCCCGAAGGTACAGATTTTAATTCTTTATTTTAAAATAATGTGAGATTCAAGGTTAACAAGTTTTCTTTCCCTCCCCCTTTCCTCTCACAGTCTCTTTGTTTGTATTTCTTTTCGATGCATGTTTGATGTCGAAGATATTTTTGTTGTTGGCTTTTTATGATTGTAACAACAAATCTTTATTCTTCTAACAAGATGTGTGCTTTTGAAGACTTTAAGGTTATGAAACTGAAATGACTTTGACGGCTTGCTGAAATATTTGCGGATGGATTTTGTACATCCAGTTTATTTGTTTTCCTTTGTATGTGCTGTTGGCATTTGTGAAGAAAGAAGTAATCTTTTTTCTTATTTTGCACAACAAGTGCCTTTGAATATATACACAAGTCCTAGCTTAATTTAGGTAACTAAAATATTTCCTATTTACAGCAATTTCCTAAAGTAAATATCCATGATATCCTCTTGTTTCCTATTTTATGATTAGGAAATAATTTCTCCTAAATCATTGTTCTGATTTTCATCAGTCCCCTTCAAGCTGGTGGGTGCATAGATGTCTTGCATTCCTAGCTTGCTTATAACATCTTGAAATTGTGCATTTGCCAACCCCTTAGTTAATACATTTGCCATCTGTTTGGCAGTGGGAATGTATGGGGTGCAAATAAGCCCACTTTTCAATTTTTCTTTAATGAAGTGCCTATCAATTTCAATGTGTTTAGTTCTGTCATGCTGTACCGAGTTGTGAGCAATACTAATAGCCGACTTATTATCATAGTAGAGCTTCGTAGGTCCTTGCCACCTAACTCTCAAATCATTCAGGATGATACGAATCCACAAAAACTCACATATACCGTGAGCTATAGCTTTAAACTCTACCTCAGCACTTGATCTAGCCACAACTGATTGCCTCTTACTTCTCCAAGTGATAAGATTGCCCAAAAACATATTGCAGTACCCAATGGTTGACCTTCTATCAATGCTTGAACCTGCCCAATCTGCATCCATATAAGCTTCAACTGTTTTATTGTCATTTTTCTTAAACATAATTCCTCTGCCAGGAGTAGTTTTAAGGTACCTCAATATCCTATACACTGCTTGAAGACGGACATTTTTAGGGTCATGCATGAACTGACTAATTACACTTACTGCATATGCTATGTCAGGCCTAGTATGTGACAAATAAATTAGTCTTCCCACTAGTCTTTGATACCTCCCCCTATCAACATGTTCATCATCTTTGGCCTCACTTAGTCTATGATTCTATTCTATAGGTGTATCAATCGGTTTGCACCCCATCATTGCAATTTCTTCTAGAAGATCTAGAATATACTTGCGTTGGGATAGAAAAATTCCCTCTGTTGAACAAGCTACTTCTGTGCCCAAAAAATATTTCAACTTCCCCAAATCTTTGATTTCAAACTCTTGGGCAAGTTTAAGTTTGAGGTGTTTCATCTCTTCAAGATCATTACCTGTGACTATGATGTCATCCACATAAACAATGAGGGGTGCCATTTTGTTTTCTCCAGCAAATTTAATAAATAGGGGGTGATCTCCTTGATTTTGCTTGTACTTCATTTCTAACATAACCTTTGTGAATCTCCCAAACCATGCCAGAGGAGATTATTTCAGGCCATACAAGGCTTTCTTTAATTTGCATACTTTGTTCCCAAACTTATCTTCAAATCCGGGAGGGGTTGTCATGTACACTTCTTCATTTAGATTGCCATGTAAAAAGGCATTCTTTATGTCAAATTACTGCATAGGGCAATCAAGATTAGCTGCCAAGGATAACAGTATACGTATAGTGTTCATTTTTGCTATTGGGGCAAAAGTTTCAATGTAACCAACCCCATAATTTTGAGTATACCCCTTAGTTACCAGCCTTGCTTTATATCTTTCCAATGAACCATCTGCTTTATATTTAATTGTGAATACCCATTTACATTCTACTGGTTTTTTTCCTTCTGGCGAATCCACTATTCTTAGTTAATGCATTCATCTCATCATCCATGGCATTTTTCCAATTCCTATCCCTAAGTGTCTCATCAAGTGTTTATGGTGTGGAAACTGAATTTATGTTTGTAAGAAAACATTTATGGCTTGGAAAACATTTGTCAAGCGAAGTGTTGTGTGAAATTGGGTATTTAGTGCATGTTCGTGTGCCCTTTCTAAGAGCTATATGGACATACTGAAGAAAGAAGTAATCTTTTTTCTTATTGCACAACAAAGTGCCTTTGAACATATACACAAGCCCTAGCTTAATTTGGGTAACTAAAATATTTCCTATTTACAGTAATATCCCTTATTTACAGCAATTTCCTAGAGTAAATATCCATGATATCCTCTTGTTTCCTATTTTATGATTAGGAAATAATTTCTCCTAAATCATTGTTCTGATTTTCATCACTCCCCCTCAAGTTGGTAGGCGCATAAATGTCTTGCATTCCCAGCTTGCTTATAATATCTTGAAATTGTGCGTTTACCAACCCCTTAGTCAATAAATTTGCCATCTGTTTGGCAGTGGGAACGTATTGGGTGGAAATAAGCCCACTTTCCAATTTTTCTTTAATGAAGTGCCTATCAATCTCAATGTGTTTAGTTCTGTCATGTTGTACCGGGTTGTGAGCAATACTAATACCCGACTTATTATCACAGTAGAGCTTCATAGGTCCTTGCCACCTAACTTTCAAATTATTCAGGATGATACGAATCCACAAGAGCTCACATATACTGTGAGCCATAGCTCTAAACTTTGCCTCAACACTTGATCTAGCCACAACTAATTGCTTCTTACTTCTCCAAGTGATAAGATTGCCCAAAAACATAGTGCAGTACCCAGTGGTTGACCTTCTATCAATGCCTGAACCTGCCCAATCTACATCCGTATGAGCTTCAACTGTTTTATTGTCATTTTTCTTAAACATAATCCCTCTGCCACAGGTAGTTTTAAGGTACCTCAATACTCTATACACTACTTGAAGATGGAAAATTTTAGGGTCATGCATGAACTGACTAATTACACTTTCTTCATATGCTATGTTAGGCCTGGTATGTGATAAATAAATTAGTCTTTCCACTAGTCTTTGATACCTCCTCCTGTCAACAGGTTTATCATCTTTGGCCTCGCTTAGTCTATGATTCTGTTCTATAGATGTATTAGTCGGTTTGCACCCCATCATTCCAGAATATACTTGCGTTGGGAGAGAAAAATTCCCTCTTTCGAACGAGCTACTTGTATGCCCAAAAAATATTTCTTCTTCCCCAAATCTTTGATTTCAAACTCTTGGGCAAGTTTAAGTTAGAGGTGTTTCATCTCTTCAAGATCATTACCTGTGACTATAATGTCATCCAAATAAACAATGAGGGCTGTCATTTTGTTTTCTGCAGCAAAAAAATAGTGTGATCTCTTTGACTTTGCTTGTACTTCATTTCCAGCATAGCCTTTGTGAATCTCCCAAGCCATGCTCGAGGAGATTGTTTAAGGCCATACAAGGCTTTCTTTAATTTGCATACTCTATTCCCAAACTTATCTTCAAATCCTGGAGGGGCTGTCATGTACACTTCTTCATTTGGATTACCATGTAAAAAGGCATTCTTTACATCAAATTGTTGACAGGCCAATCAAAATTAGTTGCCAAGGATAACAGTATATGTATAGTGTTCATTTTTGTTACTGGGGCAAAAGTTTCAAGATAATCAACCCCATAAGTTTGAGTATACTCCTTAGCTACTAGCCTTGCTTTATGTCTTTCCAATAACCCGTCTGCTTTATATTTAATTGTGAATACCCATTTACATCCTACTGGTTTTTTTCCTTTTGGTGAATCCACTATTTCCCATGTTTGATTCTTAATTGATGCATTCATCTTATCATCCATGGCATTTTTCCAATTCCTATCCCTAACTTACTCATCAAGTGTTTGTGGTGTGGAACTTGAATTTATTTTTGTAAGAAAACATTTATGGCTTGGAGAACATTTGTCAAATGTAGTGTGAAATTGGGTATTTAGTGCATGTTCGTGTGCCCTTCCTAAGAGCTATAAGGACATACAAATTATCAAGTTCAGGGTTTTGAATTTTAGTATCTGATTTCGGGTTAAATCCTTGAGCCTGCTCTGGTAAGGTTTGGATAGTATCCCTTTGTGAGTAAACTAAGAGGCTTGTTAGGGATAGGTGTAGTATTTTTTGAGGTATCTGGCTGGGCAGTTTGTGCCTTATTTTGGTCAGATTGGTTAGGTGGTGTAGGGACAATAGTGGCTGATATAGTCTGTGTATTTGGGAAAGATAAATCAAGTAAGAAGTTAGTCTCCCTATACTTATCTTCCTCATAACTCCCGATCCCCTGCTGAAGATAAGTATTAGGGGAGAAAGATTGGCTCTCAACAAATGACATGTCCTTGGAAATGAAGAATTTATGTGAGGGAGGATGAAAACATTTATACCCTTTTTGTGTAGGAGAGTAGCCAACAAAGATGCACTTTAGGGCTCGTGGGTCAAGTTTTCCCCTATCGTTAGCATGAATATGAACAAAACTAACACATCTGAACACCCTTGGAGTTAGACTATTTATATTAAAGCTGGGGAAGAAATTGTGGAGCATTTCTATTGGTGTTTTGAACTCTAGAGGTCGTGAAGGCAATCTGTTTATCAAGTGAACTCCAGTTAAAACAGCCTCTCCCCAATAGTGTTTAGGGACATTCATTTGATATAATGCTTTAGTGACTTCAAGTAAATGTCTATTTTTATGCTCAGCCAACCCATTTTGTTGAGGTGTGTCAACACAAGATGAAAAATGGATAATGCCTTCATGTTGAAAGAAACAAGATAAGGTTTGATTAAAGTATTCCCTGGCATTATCACTCCTGACCCCTTTTATGCTCACCCCAAATTGGTTTTTTATCATCTGGAAGAAATTAGGAAAATCTCATTGACCTCCGATTTGTTTTTCATGAGAAAGACCCACGTGACCCTTGTGCAATCATCAATAAAGGTAATAAACCATTTCGCTCCTGACACATTAGGTATCCTTGAATATCCCCATATATTAGAATGAATCAAAGTAAAAGGAAATTTAGATTTATTATTGCTCAACAGAAAGGAAGTACGACAATGTTTGGCAAACTCACACATGTCACAATGAAAACTGCTAGGATCACTGTTTTTAAACAAATTAGGAGACATGGTTCTCAATAACTAAAAGAAGGATGAGCTAAACGATAATGGTGAAGCCAAATAGGGTTAAGAGTATCCCTCATCATGAAAGTCAAGGAGGGATGTGAGGTTTTGTCTCCACTATTAGACTCCAGAAGGTAGAGTCCATCCTTTTTCTTAGCATGCCCAATCATCTTCCCCATTTCCCGATCCTGAAATACACAATAATTAGGATCAAAGATGACAAAGCAATTCAAGTCTCTGGTAAATCTTTTAATGGACAAAAGGTTGGCAGAAAGTTTGGGAACATGTAGTACTCTTTTCAAGAGAAGATTAGGGGACAAAGGAATGGTTCCTTGACCTGCAACAGTAGTAAGAGAGCCCTCTGCAACTTTAACTTTTCTGTTGCTGGGACAAGGGTTATAGAAATAAAAGAATGATGAGAGGTAGTCATATGGTCTGTAGCACCTGAATCTACGACCCAAGAGTCCCTAGGAGACACTAATGAGGCACTAAGAGCATGTGAATTAGAAAAACGACCTGATTGGGCTAATGAACATGATGCACCAACACCTTCCAGGGAATTCAAAATGCTCTTTAGGCGCTCAATCTCTTCTTTTTTAAGTCCTTTTGGTTCTGATCTAGCTTGATCATAATCTCCACAGTTTGTAGGTTCAGTGAAGTGGGCTTTAGCCTGTCCATCGTTGTTTGCCCCTTCTTTCAGTGCTTTCTGTGGCTTCCCATGTAACTTGCAGCAAGTCTCTCTATTGTGACGAGGCTTCTTACAAAAACTACACCAGACAGCTTCCTTATTTTGAGAATTTTGTTGGTGGTGGTTAAGGGCTTCTTTGTTGGTTTTCATAGACATGAATGCTGAGTTGTCAGCATACTTGGATTCCAACATCACAATTCTCCAGCTCTTTTCTGCCTGGATGAGTGAGGTCTCATTAAAAGACGGTAAAGGGTTCTTACCAAGTATTTGAACCCGAAGTTGGTCAAATTCAACATTAAGACGTGCTAAAAATTAAAAAATTATTCCCCTTTCTGCAAACTTTTGTAATTACACGTTCATCACTGCATTGCATTTGAAAATTCTGATAATGATCCAACTCAAGCCAAAGACTCTTCTTCAGAATGTAATATTCAGTGACAGAGTGCATACCTTGCTTGATAGATGAGATCCTGGTCTTAATCTCATAAATTAAAGAGGCATCATTTACCTTGGAATAAGATTGAGTAACAACCCATATCTCCTTAGCAGATGAGGGGAACATGTAAGAACCTCTAATGTCTGGTTCCATAGAATTCCAAAGCCATGACATGATTAAGGAATCCTCTACATCCCAAGCCTCAAACTTGGGATCCAAAACAGCAGGCTTTCCCTTGCCCTTAAAGAAAGTCTTAACCATTTGTGACCAGTGAAGGTAGTTTTTACCATTGAGTTGGTAAGATGGAAACAAGGTTTGTAATGCACCAATATGGGTAGGGGTGTAAATTTTGGGATTACCAATAGAGGAGATTTCAGAGGAGGAAGAGATCTCCACATTGGGTTTTTTACTGGCAATAGTTTCAGCCATCAATTTTCCAGAAGGCACTATTGGCAATGAAGGCCAAGTAAATGTTAGAAAAAAGAAACCAGCAGTTAGAGCGTCCTGGGCTTTGATACCATAAAGAAAGAAGTAATCTTTTTCTTATTTTGCGGCACAAGTTCCTTTGAATATATGCACTAGTCCTAGCTTAATTTAGGTAACTGAAATATTTCCTATTTACAGCAATATCCCTTATTTACAGCAATTTCCTAGAGTAAATATCCATGATATCCTCTTGTTTCCTATTTTATGATTAGGAAATAATTTCTCCTAAATCACTGTTCTGATTTTCACCACAATGTTCTAAAAATCATATCGAAAATTAAACCAATAAGATAAGAGGTTTAAGATTTAAAGATTCAACTAGTAGTAGACCGTTACAAAACTATATATAATAAAGATTGAAAAAGATTAAAGATTTTGAAATAGGATTGAAAAATAAAAATGTTAAATGAAAATTAGTCTATTTTAGTTTAGAAAAACTCAATTCTTTATGAAACCAGCAGATTTTTAAATTATAAAGGTTATTAAAATAAATCAAATAGAAAAATTGAAAATTGAACTAAAAATTTGACTGGTTTAAGATTTTTATAGTTGAACCAGCACGGTTCAAATTTTTAATTATTGTAAATAAGTTGCTTTTTGTGTTGTTTGTTGTGTTCTTATTTTGACAAGAGAAGCTTTGGAAAATTTTTTTCCCCAGGTCAGCAGATAATTCTGTTCGCATGTTTGACCGAAGGAATCTCACTTCCAATGGAGTTGGGTCCCCAGTCAATACATTTGAAGGGCACAAAGCTGCTGTATTGTGTGTACAGGTACTCTACATACTTCAACTTGTATCTTTATTCTTTTCAAGGTACATCTGTGGCTGAGAAGTGTTTTGCCTGGAAGTCTATAATTCAATTTCTCCACTCTTTTCCAGTGGTTTCCAGATAAGTCTTCAGTGTTTGGAAGTTCTGCAGAAGATGGCCTCTTAAACATTTGGGATTACGAGAAGGTATTGAAGTTAACATCTTAGTAGCTATTCTTGGTCTATTAATAAATTTGCAGCATGTGAGATGTTTCTTTGACCTGAATAACACTGTATGTTTGGCATAACTAACTTTTAGAAGATTTGTTTGGTTCCTGTTTCTTTTAACTGTCTGAAAAAGGTTGCACATCTTTCAAAGAAGCTGGTGAAAGTGTACAAATATTGTTTTATAATTAGTTAATTGACACTGAACATGTGAAGACCATGCATATTGCTTTATTTTGTAGTGCCTATAGATGGTATTTTGAATGGGCATTTGCAGAAGTACCATATGAATTTAATTTCACATTGAATAATTGGAAAGCATGAAAACTGGTCAGGCTGCTGACGCAGCCATGCACATAACTCATCCCCATCATTGTGTCATGTTTACAAAAACTTGTGGATGCGTTTAGTATGAACAACAAAATCACCATGAGCTGATAAAATTTTGGGATTGTTTGGCATATTGAAAAATTCTGCAGCTTTGACTATAAGAATTGAAAAGTCTTATTTAGCTGCTCTGCTTGTCTGGCTTAGTCACGAGTTTGGTCCTCATCATTTACAGGTTGGTAAAAAGAGTGAGCATGCAACTAGAGGCGCAAGTAATCCTCAAGGATTGTTTTTCCGGCATGCAGGGCACAGGTTAAATAAAGTTCATTTTTTGTCCTTTGATATTAAAATGTGAAAGATGTTAGTTAATTGCACAAACAGATGGTTCTGCAAAGTGAGTTCAACATATTTGTTTATCTGAGTTTTTCTATCAAATTGATTTGTAGGAATGACAGTTTTCTTTGCAATTATTAGCATATTGTGTATTTTTTAGCTGAGCTGTAGCTATTTTTGGAAAATAAGTAACAACTTTGAGGGAATGTCAGGCCCTATCCTATGAGCATTCTTTTTTCACATTATCAGAATTTATTATCCAGACTTGTTTTTCTCTTTATAGCTATTGAATAAAATTATCCACCTTGCCTCCATGAACTTCAACCTAAAACAAAATTAACTGGTAAAAAAGATTACTAAATAGTTCTTAATTCTCTGAAAATAAGTGAAGTTGTATTGTGTTTATTTATCATATTCATATTTAATACTGTTTGAAATAGGGCAGATTGTGAAGTTTTTGATCTGGCTGCATATGATTCCAAACTTTTTGACTCTTGTATACAGAGACAAGGTTGTTGATTTCCATTGGAACACATATGATCCTTGGACGGTTGTCAGTGTGTCTGATGATTGTGATACAACTGGTGGAGGGGGCACATTGCAGGCGAGTAGTTTTGCTCTCTACTTGATTTCAATCTATCTGATTACTTTTTAGAAGGTTTCTTGATTTTGATAAGATGAATGGCATAATGAAGATAGATTCTAAAAGAAAAAGGTTTTGTTGGTAAAAACAGATATGGCGAATGAGTGATTTACTCTATCGGCCAGAGGATGAGGTTTTGACTGAGCTTGAAAAGTTCAAGTCGCATGTTGTTTCATGTGGTTCAAAGGCATGAGGAGTCAAATATGGATTAACCGCCAGGAACCATGCAAAGAACTCTAGCAGTGAGTTCGTATTGTGATTTAGCTGTGTTGTATTTTTCAATTTGAACATACATGATAGAAATTGGTAGGGGATGTTGATGCATGTAGTTTGTGGATGTACATTTCTTTCTGTGCTTGGATAATGCTTTGAAAGTTATCCTATGAAAGAACTAAAACCAAGTAGAAGTTCTTAGAATGGTTGTTTCAGATTGATTGGGATGATATATGTTGTGCCTTGAAATCAGTTGGGTGTGGGAGTTTCGTTCAATGTTCAAAGGCTTAGCAATAGGAGACATATTTGTTAATGCGTATAGGCGTCAAGTGGGGTTGGTTTTGGCCGCCCTTTGAATCGATTTCTTTCATCACTATCAAGCTATTTTCTTCTTTTGATTGCCTCCCAACTCAATTGACTGACTTATCCTATGACAAAACAGCTCAGTCAGACTTTGTAAAGGTTTGATAAAAAATTTTATTAGATATTCCCTAGCAATGCATCTTTGTATATAGTAATTGATAGTATGCAAACAAACGTGAAGCGGTCATTGTTGGAAACTGTAATTTCAACATAAAAAGCCTGAGTGAGTGTGGACTGGAATAGTGTCTATATGTCATAAAAAGCCTCAGTGAGTGTGGACCAGAATAGTGTCTGTCTGTTTATGAATTAGTTAATATAAGCAACGTAACGCCCATTCTCAAAAAATGCTGTCCTTCTTGTCCACAACTTACCCCATGCTTCCCGCCAATTTCCATCACTCACACGTGGCATTCACAGCTCACCTGTATCCTCCTGAGACCAGGAATTAAAATTTGGGACCCATACCATACCTCCCCTGCAAAATACAAATACAATCCTACTCACCGCGCACGCCGTTTAACATCTTAAATGTATGTAGTATTTATACCACCCCCCTTCAGGCCTCAACTGCACCTACCATTTGTCATTTTTACTATTCATTCTCTTCTCTCTCTTATCACTCGCTACAATGGACGAGTCCAGAAAGAGGGAAGCTCCTGATGCCGTTAACGAGACGACGCTCAAAGCGCCGCGCACACTGGCGGTTACTCAAGCTGATATCTGCGAGGACATTGTACCGTGGTTGTCGGTGGACGACGGCACAGTGGGAGAGCTCATGAAGTTTCTAGACGCCAGCTCAGACACGGAGTCCACAACTGCTACAAGAGTGAAGTTCATCGAGAACCCCTACTCCTTCTCGTCGTTGATATTTCAGTCGTCCTCCTCGTACATCACCATAAACGGTAACGAAGAGAGCTGCGGCTCGTCCTATTCGGACTCCGACTCGTCGGTGATGGCGAGTGTGGACATGGGAGGGATGATGTTGAAAGGCGTTGGCGAGGAGGGCTCGTGTGGATCGGGGAACGCAAACAACGGAGCGCGTGGTGAGACGAGAGGGAACCAGGACGTGCTATGGTCGGTGGACGGCGGCGTGGGAGGTGACGGAGTGAAGTTGGAGTGGGAATGGGAATGGGAGTTGGACGATGAACGTGTAGTGAGGTTATTGGAGGAAGACTACTTGTTTGACATGTGAGTTATGTTTGAAGAGGGTCAAAAGGGAGGGGGTGAAACGGGAATGACAAGAGTAAATAGTAAATAGTAGCGGTAAGTTTTTAGAGGAAGAGGCATTTGTCGTGTTTTGGAAATTGTAAAGAGGAATGGAATTGGTACAGTAAAAAAGGACGTATGCATGCATGTGTACAGATACAGACTCTTTTTTCAGCCCTGTAGTATTTGCAGCTTTTTAATTTGATACCTTACGTAACTACTTTCTGTTTCATATCATACTCCCTGTCCTTTCCTCTTTAATCTTTGAAGTTACGTTCCAATGTGTTGGATTGGGATACTGAATTACCGGCAAATAAAAACGAGGGAGGAGGCATACTCCTGAGAAACCAGCTTAATTCAAGTTATTGGTTACAAATTCAATGAGCTTCTGTGTGTGTCGTATTAAGTTACGCCTGAAGAAATGGGCCGCTGAAAGAATTGGACAATCAACAAATACTGACCCAACATATGGCCTTTTGCCAGCAACCCCTTTTTTTTTTTGTAAAGGGAAATACAATGAAGTAATTACAAAGCGAGTCTCGGGACACATATTCCGGACATATCTTCTAGAAGGATAGGGTGACACTCTAAAGGTGTATTAGGTAAATAATGGACGCCTATATCAAAATGTTCTGCATAATTCGCTAGTCAGTCGGCACATCTGTTGTCCTCTCAGTATATATGTCGATGAGCAACAATCTAATTATGAGCAAACAGTTCGGAAACTCCCATGACTATGAGGTTGGGCGCCCGAGAACGAGTATTTGAGGAGAATAGGATTTTAACCACCGCTGTAGAATCGACTTCAAGATCTATCCGGCGAAACCCTAGGTTCCAAGCAAGAGAAAGGCCTAAAAAACTCCCTAGAGTTCTACAGTCAGTGCCGAACACCATCTGAGATTGTGTGTGAATCCTCCAAGCCAGTTGCCTGTACTATCCTGTAATAGTCCACCAGCTATAGCTGAGGTCGCGGATTGTTTACAAGCTCCATCTGTGTTTAATTTGACCCATCCCGTTGGAGGTTTGATCCACTCGATGGGTCCTTCTGGGCGAGAGTGATCTGCAGTGGGGGCTCAACGTTTCCACACAGCGGCCTGACGAACCTAATATGCATAGGACAAAATAGAAGAAGAGGGTGAGTCAGGCCAAGTAAAACAATCCTCAAAGAGGGACAAATTATGCCAATTCTATAGGAACCAGCATGTAATGCCAAAAATAATCGACCATTCATGCCCAAGGACATGTCGGTGGTTTTGGAGATTGGAAGTGATCCAATCCAAGGAAGACATAGCGAAAAAATCCGAAGAGATGACGTGAGGAGGGAAAGCATGCCACACTCGGCGGGATCGGTCACAGTCTCGCAGCACGTGGAGCAAGGATTTGAGTAGGTGACAATGGGGACATCCGTCGTCCGTAATAAGGTGCTTGCGAGCATGCTGTTGAGTAATAAGTAAACGATCGTGCGCAAGAAGCCAGAGGAAGGAGCGGATGTGTTGTGGGTCGTTCCATTGCCAAATTTCCTGCCAAAGAACAGGTCGGGAGTTGTCGATATGTCCCATGATCATGGAATAAGCAGAAGCTACAGTGAAAAGGCAGTATCAGAAAGTCCCCAAATCAGCTTGTCCGATCCTAGGAAGGCTTTAGGAGGAAACATGTCAGCTATGACTCTGCCAACCGACGTCGGGAGGTAACGTTGAAATGCATCACAATTTAAGTCCCATCGCTTGTCACAAAGTGTTGCACACTAAGGTTGTGATTGAGATTCGGGGGAGGGGTTGTAACAAGGGGTAAAAGCGGTCCGACTCCCGTAACCCAAGGGTCAGTCCAGAAGCGAGTTCTGGTGCCATCTCCTATCATCCATTGCATGCCTTGCAGAATTATATGTCACGTCGCCTTGATGCTCCGCCAAACCATTGAACCCCCTTTCGCCTCCAGCGATGTGGGGAGATGGTTGACGTCAAAGTTGTACTTTGCATGGAGAACCTGGACCCAAAAAACGTGTGGATTGGCTATCAGGGCCCATCCCAGTTTCGTTAAAAAAGCATCATTGGTCTCCCAAATTTTCCGAATGCCAAGCCCCCCAACCCTTTCGGTCTGCAAACGTCCTCCCAAGAGACTAAGTGAACCCTCTTCTGGACATCAGATGAACCCCACAGGAATAGGCGAATCAGTTTCTCCAACTCGTCACAAAGGTTACGAGGGAGACTGACAGTCTGCATGGTATAGCTAGGAAGAGCCGCAATGACAGATTGTGCCAGCGTGACACGGCCAGCAAAAGACAACAAATTGACTGTCCAACCTGACAACCTGTGGTGAACTTTATCTAAGATGTGCTGATAGGTACGTTTGCTGACACGTTCGTCTAGTAGCAGAACTCCAAGATATCAGCCTAGATTCGTCGTTTGCTTGAACCCCAGAGCTCGGCTTAAGGATCGAGTAACTATGGGAGGAGTATTTTTGGAGCAGTAGCTCCGAGATTTATCATGACTAATTCGTTGGCCAGAGGCAGCACAGAAAGTATCGAGAATGTCACGAATGACGAAGACCTGAGCGATAGAAGCTTCAGAGAACAAGATAAGGTCGCTCGCAAAGAATAAATGGGAGAGGGGCAGTCCAGTACGACCTAACTTAACATACTTCCATCGTCCTTGCGTCACTGTGTGGTTAATGGAATGATTGAGATGGTCCAGACAAAGGACAAATAGGTAGGGTGAAATGGGGTCATCCTGGTGAATACCCCTGGAAGGTCAAAATTCATCCCCCGGTTCTCCATTCCAAGTAATTTGAAATGAAACTGCAGTAATGCACTTCATTATGAGATTGATTAGTGACTCAGGAATCCCAATATCAAATAAGGTATCTTGGATAAAATGCCAGGATAGCTGGTCGTAAGCTTTCTCGAGATCCACTTTCAGAGCCATGATTCCTTTACTACCCGTTTTCCTTCGTATAGAGTGTATAACCTCTTGAGTGATGATTATGTTGTCCGTAATTAACCGCCCCGGAACAAAGCTGCATTGGGTAGGAGCGACCATATCGTCCAGGTAGGGTTTGAGCCTATTAATAATGATCTTGGTGTTGACTTTGTAAAGCACAGTGCATAAGGCAATAGGCCGAAACTGCATAATCGACATCAGAGACGGCGTCTTGGGTATAAGGACCACGATAGTCCGATTGAGGGCAGATTCCCAAGAGTCATGTCAAAAAATGCGCTGTATAAATAGGGTCAGAGAAGAGCCTACACGGTCCCATTGGGATTGGTAGAATAGAGTTAGAAACCCATCATACCTAGGGGCCTTAGAGAAGAACGCCGACTTGATTTCCTCAGTGTTGGGGGGACTAGCCAAGTCCTCTTTCGTATGTTGAGGAAGTCTCCTGACCTGGCCTTGGAACTGCCAAGCCGGATGTCGTCGAGATGTTTTTGGATGCCTTAGAGTCGGGCCATGAGACGCTTCTTGCGATGGAAAATATTGCCAAATGTGGAAGGGTTCCAATCTTGTAATCTGTCCAAGAACGTTTTCAAAGCTCCGCTAAAGTCCAATTAGGAAGGGTTCCAATTTTCAGCTACAAATTGCTCAAAGCCAGTATGGGTAAGCCAAGCTGATTGGAATTGAAAGGATCGACCAGGCTGAGGGGTGTGCTCGTGTTTCTTGAAAGAAATGAGGAGAGGTCGATGGTCGGATTTCAGGAAGGGAAGATGGAAAACTGTGATGAGAGGGAATTCAGACTGCCATGAATTGGAGCAAAGGGCTCGATCTAGCCTTGCTAGGACTGGCCCTCTGTGCCAAGTAAATCTTGGTCCGTGAAATCCCAGATCTTGAAGTTGACAGCTGTGTACATAGTCCCTGAATTTAGCGTTAACTATAAGATGACGATGAGAGTCGCCTCGTTTATCCTGGTTTTCCAATTTAGTATTGAAGTCCCCACAGAAAAGCCAAGGGGTAGAGGTGTGTTGAGCAAGAGACCTAAGGTTTTACCAGAGGTATTTTTGTAACAAATACGTAGGGCTGGCGTAAATAGCTGTAAAAGCAAAAGAAACCTGATCCCAAGTGATACTGGCATGCACAAATTGATGGTGTGCGAGCAAAATCCAGACTTCGATGTCTGCTTGCCATAAAAGCTAGATACTTCCCGAATAACCTTCGGCTTCCACCCTGAAGGATTGGACAAAACCCAATTTCCTGATAACCTTAAGCGCACAGGTCTCACTTATGCGTGGCTCCAATAAAACAACTAGGCTCGGTTTATAGATTTTAATATAATTCTTAATGATGGGTTGGAAGGTTCGGCCTCCAATCCCTTGACAATTCTAGACGAAAATTGACATGAAGATAGATCAGGATGAAGCAATTGCGTTGACTGCAAATTCAGTCGGCTCTGAAATCGGAACCTCCATATGATCCTGGGATGTCTCCACCATCTGGGTATCGAAGTTGTTGTTGGGTGGAGTCATTTCTGGACAGGTCGGATCCTGATCTGGAGGTCGCGATGGGTGATCTATGGAATTATTGTGGATTGAAGGCGACTGGTTAGGCAGGCAGGCTGCCTCTGGATCCTCCTCCATGTCCTCACTGTCCACAATTTCAGGCATGGGTAGTGAGATATTTTGATTCGGGATGATCACGACAGTATGGAAAGGGATTGTCAGGGTCGCATAGGTGGGCGTTGGACTTGGGGTAGCTGGGGTGGTGGGCTAGGTTGGGAGGAAGGGGGAAGGTTGGAGAGTGGGGGCCTTGGGCCGAAGGGGAGGGTTGGTCTGTTGGGCCAGGGACTGCTGCAATAAAGGAGCATTCAACGTTGTTTTTATGCGGGATGAGGAGGCTTCATTAGACGCGTGAAACAATTGAGCTTACTGTCGCTTTCCTTTGGAGGACATTGGAATTAGGGATTTCTCTGTCATCTACTGCGGATTTGACATCTTGGAGGTGACATCCGGGGGCTACGCAATAGCCGTTGAAGGGCATTCGTGACCGTTCTCCAATGGTTCGATGGCTGACAGAGCCGAGAGCTGCGAGCCTTGGCGTCCCACGTGGTTGGAGTTGGGGTGTCTCGCGATGGAGGGAGTCGGGAGGGCAGAGGATGGGCGGCGCTAATGCCGCTGTACCTACATCCAGGGGTTGAAGTTCTCTTGACGTTGGTTGTCCGTGGGAGGAGTGTCGCAGTTGGGGGGATTATCGCCGATTGGGGGTTGTCGTTGGTAGTCGTGGAGACTGGGTGTTCGCGAGGTTGGGAGGGGCAGTTCGGTGAGCCATGGTTGACTAAGCCACACGGGAAACAGATCTGTGGCTGACCTTCGTACGCCACCTTGATCGGTTCACCATCCAACTCAACAATGGATCGAAGAGGAGAGCTGAGGTCGATGTTGACTGCCACCCGCGCAAACTTACCACGGTGAGCTCTCTGTGTAGTACTGTCGATTTTAATTGTACATCCCACTAAATTACCCAGGACAGTGAGGGTTGAAGGATGATATCTCGCTACCGAGACTTCTGGGAACCTAACCTATGCAACAACGTGGGTGATTTTGCCATTAAAAGGGTGGAAGGCTGGGAACCAGGGCTGCACGGAGAGGACATGCCCATAAATGATCCATGGACCCTGTGTAAGGGTCAACTCATAGTCCTCCATTGCCACGAAATTCACTAGGTAAAAATCATTGTCCATATCAACGATTTTCATAGGTCCTGTAGGTTTCCAGAGTGAAATTGTAGCACCCCACTCCCGCAAGACCCGAACTCGATATCAATGGTGATATCCGAGCCCGTGCCCCACGAGAGTGGTATGCTAGAGCAATAAAAACAGTTCAAAACTCGGTAATACATTTTTTTTTTGAAAACTCGTTCATTCCATGCTAAAAAGAAACAGTTCCAGTCATTTCACCATTACGCGGAACAAGCAGGAAACAGTAGTAAACATTTGCAGTAGATACAATCATTTAATAGTATTTTACAGGAACCATAAAGTACAATTTCAAATCAGTTTACAAACAATTGCGGATTACAAAATTAGGAAACACTAATGCAGACGCGAACTGATCCCGACCTCTATCTCGACTTGCACCCAAACGTACTCCCGTGTCAAACGGGGTACTCTTCTAGATCCTGAAAAATAGATTGCAATTTTGGGTGAGTTTGCGAACTCAATGAGAAACCATCATCGATGGTTCACTCAATTCATGCATATTCAATAAATTTACCAATTAACACATACTATCACATTTCTCAAATATAAGGCGTTTCGCCTTTAACACAATTCAGATACAATCATTTATAGATGCAATGCA
>JANVCQ010000008.1:12399435-12420264 GCA_025531925.1 Erythroxylum plowmanianum | reverse complement strand
AGTGCATGTTCGTGTGCCCTTCCTAAGAGCTATAGGGACATACAAATCATCAAGTTCAGGGTTTTGTATTTCAGTACTTGATTCCGGGTTAGATCCTTGAGCCTGCTTTGGTAAAGGTTTGGACAATATCCTTTCATGAGTAGACTAAGAGAGGCTTGCTAGGAATAGGTGCAGTATTTTTTGAGGTATCTGGCTAGGCACTTTCTGCCTTATTTTGGTCAGATTGGTTAGGTAGTGTAGGGACAGTAGTGGCTGACTCAGTCTCTGTATTTGGGAAAGATAAATCAAGTAAGAAGTTAGTCTCCCTATACTTATCTTTCGCAGAATTCCCCATCTCCCCCTGAAGATAAGTATTAGGGAAGAAAGATTGACTCTCAACAAATGACACGTCTTTGGAAATGAAGAATTTATTTGAGGGAGGATGAAAACTTTTATACCCTTTTTGTGTAGGAGAGTAGCCAACAAAGATGCACTTTAGGGCCCATGGGTCAAGTTTTCCCCTATTATGAGCATGAATTTGAACAAAACTAACACATCCAAACACCCTTCGAGTTTAGACTATTTATATTAAAGCTGGGGAAGAAATTATGGAGCATTTCTACTGTGTTTCGAACTCTAGAGGTCGTGAAGGCAATCGGTTTATCAAGTGAACTCCAGTTAAAACAGCCTCTCCCCAGTAGTTTTTAGGGACATTCATTTGATATAATAATGCTCTAGTGACCTCAAGTAAATGTCTATTCTTATGCTCAGCCACCCCATTTTGTTGAGGTGTATCAACATAAGATGAAAAATGGATAATGCCACCTTCACGTTGAAAGAAAGAAGATAAGGTTTGATTAAAGTATTCCCGGGCATTATCACTCTTGACCCCTTTTATGCTCACCTCAAACTGGCTTTTTATCATATGAAAGAAATTAGGAAAAATCTCACCGACCTCCGATTTGTTTTTCATGAGAAAGACCCACGTGACCCTTGTGCAATCATCAATAAAGGTAACAAACCATTTAGCTCCTGACACATTAGGTATCCTTGAAGGTTCCCATATATCAGAAAGAATCAAAGTAAAATGAAATTCAGATTTATTATTGCTCAAAGGAAAGGAAGTACAACAGTGTTTGGCAAACTCACACACATCACAATGGAAACTGTTAGGATCACTTTTTTTAAACAAATTAGGAAACATGGTTCTCAATAAACTAAAAGAAGGATGACCTAAACAATAATGGTGAAGCCAAATAGGGTTAAGAGTATCTTTGGTCATGAAAGTCAAGGACGGATGTGAGGTTTTGTCTCCACTATTAGATTCCAGAAGGTAGAGTCCATCCTTTTCCTTAGCATGCCCAATCATCTTCCCCGTTTCCCGATCCTGAAATGCACAATAATTAGGATCAAAGTTGGTAAAGCAATTCAAGTCTCTGGTAAATCTTTTAATGGACAAAAGATTGGCAGAAAGTTTGGGAACATGTAGTACTCTTTTCAAGAGAAGAATAGGAGACAAAGGAATGGTTCCTTGACCTGCAACAGTAGTAAGAGAGCCCTCTGTAACGTTAACTTTTCTGTTACTAGGAAAGGGGTTATAAGAAACAAAAAAATGATGATAGGTAGTCATATGGTCTGTAGCACCTGAATCTACGATCCAAGAATCCCTAGGAGACACTAATGAGGCACTAAAAGCATGAGAATTAGAAAAATCACCTGATTGGGCTAATGAACATGATGCATCAGCACCTTCCAGGGAATGCAGAATGCTCTGTAGGCGCTCAATCTCTTCTTTGTTAAGTATTTTTGGTTCTGATCTAGCTTGATCAGAATCTCCAGAGTTTGTAGGTTCAGTGAAGTGGGCTTTGGCCTGTCCATCCTTGTTTGCCCCTTCTTCCCGTGCTTTTTGTGGCTTCCCACGTAATGTCCAGCAGGTCTCTCTACTGTGACAGGGCTTCTTACAAAAACTGCACTAGACAACTTCCTTATTTTGAGGATTCTGTTGGTGGTGGTTAAGGGCATCTTTGTTGGTTTTCATAGACATGAATGCTGAGCTGTCAGCAGATTTGGATTCCAACATCACAATTCTCCGGCGCTCTTCTGCCCGGATGAGTGAAAAGGCCTCATTCAATGATGGTAAAGGGTCTTTACCAAGTATTTGAACCCGAAGTTGGTCAAAATCAACATTAAGACCTGCTAAGAATTAAAAAATTCTTTCCCTTTCTACAAACTTTTGTAATTTGACACTGTCATCACTGCACTGCACTGCATTTGAAATTCTGATAATGATCCAACTCAAGCCAAAGACACTTCATTAGATTGTAATATTCAGTGACAGAGTGCTTACCTAGCTTGATAGATGAGATTATGGTCTAAATTAAAGAGGCATCATTTACTTTAGAATAAGATTGAGTAACAACATCCCATATCTCCTTAGCAGATGAGAGGAACAGGTAAGCGCCTCTAATGTCTGGTTCCACAGAGTTCCAAAGCCATGACATGATTAAGGAATCCTCTACATCCCAAGCCTCAACTTGGGATCCGAAACAGCAGGAGCAGGTCCTAATAGGTGAGAAAGCTTTCCCTTGCCCTTAAGGAAAGCCTTAACCATTTGTGACCAGTGTAGTGTTTACCATTGAGTTGGTAAGATGGAAACAAGGTTTGTAATTCGCTAATATGGGTAAGGGTGTACATTTTGGGATTACCATCAGAGGAGATTTCAGAGGCAGAAGAGACATCCACATTGGGGGGTTTTTGCTGGTAATAGATTCAGCCATCTGTTTTCCGGAAGGCACTATTGGCAATGAGGGCCAAGTAAGTGTCAGAAAAAAAAGAAACCAGGAGTTACAACGTCCCGGGCTCTGATACCATGAAGAAAGAAGTAATCTTTTTTCTTATTTTGTACAACAAGTGCCTTTGAATATATACACAAGTCCTAGCTTAATTTAGGTAACTAAAATATTTCCTATTTACAGCAATATCTCCTATTTACAGCAATTTCCTAAAGTAAATATCCATGATATCCTCTTGTTTCCTATTTTATGATTAGGAAATAATTTCTCCTAAATCACTGTTCTGATTTTCTTCAGTTTGTCTTGTGTGTTTTCCTGTGTTGCACCATTCTATGAAGCAATTGGAGTCATGGGGGATCTGACTTTATCCTCTTTTCTTAGCTCTGATTTGTATCTGACTTCAGCAATTTTTGCTGCAACACTATGCAAGTGTAAGCATGGGGGGTTTTCAAAGGGTTTTAACTACAAGAGATATTGGAATGGATGCATAACATATCAATTAGAAACCATCATTTGACCTACTAATTACTTGCAAAGCTTCCACCATATTTTTCTCCCCTTTTTTGCCATATACTTGCTACACTAGCATCTCTGGTTCAGTTACTTATAATGCATGGAAAGACTGGTCCTGCTTATTATGACTCAAATTAATGATCATTTGTAATGCTTATTTGCAGGTGCGTGGCCTGTCCTAATTGATGACTTTGTTGAGCATATGTACAGGTTTGTATTCTAGGAAATTTGAGGATCTATTGTACCATGTCGTGTTTTGTATTACAATATTTACCAAAAATTGATCAACTTTCTATTACTACCCTTAACGCCCTAAGCAAATGCTAAAAGTTGTAGTCCTATGCTGGATTAATCTGGTCACTGTGCATGGGATGATGGATTATAAATTTATAATTGATATCTTCAAGGAAAATAGTACCTGTTGTTCATTAGCTACCTGGCTTTGGTAAAAAGTTCCAAGATGTAGTCATATCAATTGCCAATTTTGTTTTGGCAATAAAATTGAGATTTGTTTTTATGCTAAGGCCTTTTTTGGGTACAAATCTTGCAGACGTATAGTTTCGTATCAAAACTCTACTTTGTTGGGCATCATTAAGAACATCTACTTGAAGAGCTGGATAGTTGTTGCACTCCGTGCGACTTAGTAAAGATATGTTTGCTTTGGTGTTTATAGGACACATACACCAGAATTAAAATCATTTTTCCTATGCGTGAAGTATGGTTGAAGAATCTAAACATTCAGCACTATAGGAGGGAAGAATTATTGATTTTGTGATCCATCTCTTTTACTCTATTTTGCTTTTAAAATCCTGATGTGGATCCAAAACATCCACCAGGATTCTGTTTGGGATACTAAGTAACTAGTGGGAATTGCTGAGGAAGGGAGGTGTAGTTCAGTTTCATTTATTTGGTGAAGGGAAGTTATATTCATAGAGAGTTTTATCCAAAATCTTGATTGGAAAAAGAGAAATGTTTCATGCAGACTCGGTTCAAATGCATTTGGGTTTAGAATTAGGTTCTGTGAAAGTTGAAGTAGTTTGTTATCATTTAGCAGAATGAGCAATGTAAGAACTTGGTCTTTTCATATATTTGAACTCGAGCTTTCCAATCTTTCTATTCTACATCATTTATCTAAGATACCTTGGGTGAATGATTTTTGTCTTGTAGGATATCGGGATCAAACAAGGACTGCGTTTCATATTGTACCTGTGGTGATACAGAGTTTCAGTCTTGCACATTTGACGACTCTCTTCCTGGTAATAATTTTATTCCAGTTTCAGTTTCTACCCATTTATTCTTCCTCCACTCACTCAAGTTGTTTCACATAATCCGTGTTTCCACTAACTTTGTTTTCTGATGCAGGATTAAGAATCACTCCTGGATTGAAAAGGAAGTTGTCTAGCTTTCAGAAAGATGAAATGGATGCTTCAGATACATTAGATCTCATATTAAGTTTTAAGCGCAATAAGCTGATAGATCATACGCCATTGAGCTGGGAGGATAATCCTCCAGTTAATTCAAGTGGTGACAGCATGGATACCACTAAACAGAGCTCTCCACTGGGGTGCACCAAGTCTCCATGTGCAGTTGAAGGTTGCTTGTCTAAGGGATTTGCAGGTCTTTTCTCGTCTCCTTCTTACTTGCGGCTTGATCGGGAAAGAAGAGTTTCTTATACGTAGAACTGAGTAGCAGCTGCAAAGAAATGTACATTTCGAGTGTAAAAGAATATATTGGCTTGAGGTTGTTATATAAAATTGTGCCCACATTTTCTAGGACCGCGTGGGTTCGTCGTCCTGCTATCATGGGACACACTGGGGGACTTGGTCCATTTCTCTGTAAAGAGTATTTTGTGGTGAATGATTGTTGATCTTCAATTTATGTCTGCCGGAACAGACTCTTGAGGATTGTGTGTTGATCGGGAGAGTTGTACTATCTGTCAGAGAGAGAGTTTGATTTGGTTCCCATACAAATGAATTTTCAAAGATGAGACTGTCCTACCTTATTAATTGGTACAGTACCATTTCCAAGAAAATGAGCATGAGAAAATATCCATTATTCAATGGAACTAGGTACGATAGTTTGTATCTTTTTTTAACTATAAATCTTAAGATTGAGAAGATAAATCCTAAAACTTAACCTGCCATTTGATCTATAAAGGAAATATCCATGTTGGCATGGTTATGCTAATTAACAAGCCTGGGATCACTAACAAGTAACAATTTCTTCACCCAACGTCTCATCTCTCTTTCACTCTCCTGTGTTGGTGTTGTTACTTTCTGGTCCTCTACATATATAGAGCAAAAGTAGGCTACATGAGAACGGCTAAAACTTGGATTCGTATCAATGCGGGAACAAGGCACAGCAACTGGAAGCTCTGATGATCTTCCCTTCTTTAAAGTCTATGTTATTTAGCTTTTCTTGGCACCATTTTAGTTGCAAATTGGAGACTACAGGCATTTTGAGCACTCTTGCAGCCAGTTTCATATCAATCATTGCAAATAACATCTCTTTTTTCTGGTACTCCTCCAGTTGCTTCACTTCTCTCTTAAGCCAACACCTTTGCTTCCCTTGTAAATCTTTTAAACAAAGTCCCTTCTGCAAATTGGCAAAACCAACATAGCAATTAAATTTTTTTTTGCCTTTCCAAGTATATATGTCTGCCTAGTTTGGTATTAGGAAATTTTACCCTTTGGAGATTTCTAGTGAGGCCTTGCAGTAGTTCCAAATCTTTGGGGTCCTCTACAGGTGAAACGGTCCCCAACGAGCTTCTAAATTTCCACCAAGACCTTTTGCTGTCAGCGTTTACGAACCGCCAAAATGCTTCTATGCTCCCATATATGGCCATCAACACTTCCTTTGCATTTATGACTTCCCCTTTCGTGTGCTCTTCTTCCTGCCCAAAAATGCCTTTGGAGACCGATACAAGTTCGAGTAATTAAAAACTTCGTAGTAGCACTTACAAAAAGCAGTTAACGAGATATATATGATGCCTAGTACATACTAGACCAATTTAGCTAAAGATTTTGTGTACCATCGTAAACATGCCCACACGTCTACACACCACCAACATGTATACCCATCTTGCTTGATTGGAGTTGTGATTGGCTTGTATACTCATGTGAAGTACATGAAATATACAGTTGAAAATGATCACTATAAAGAAAATGAAGGAGAACCTTTAAAAAACTTTTTCTGATGGTGGAAACTTGAAGATTATTTTGTAAGCAGTCGTCAGAGTCGACAAGGCCATGGCTAATTAGGAGTGGAAACATGGTCAGTAAAGGGTCTTTTTATATTTGTGTATATATATATTAAACCCCTATGGTCCTTAAAAATTATATTTATATGTAGTTGGAAAGATACTGTTGGGCTAATTGATATGCATGCACTAGCCCTTACCCTCATATTCATAGGTTGACGATTCAACGTTCGCTTAAATAAGTTGAATTCAAGACATTTTACGTTTTGCAAATATCAAGAAGAGAAAAAAAAAACCTATCGATAAGCATTTGATTCTAAATTGTATTAAGAAACAAGAATTCAGTATGGATTATACTTGGCACTTGGAGAAGACGCCTAAGAGAAAACCTTCCTCTTGTGTAATTGTATGGCCTTTTGCCTTGGCATCTCTCATCTTCCATGAATCTCTCCAAAAGTATCTGAAAGTTTTGGAATTCATTGACGACACTACTGTTGAATATTTCTCTATTATGAGAGGGATACAAGGCAAGATCCTCAGCCTTTCTATATAGAAAATGGAGGGCCTCCCATGACAAGCATGAGTGAGCCACATATATTAGTTCTAAGTCACCCTCCAAGCTTTTCAACAGTCTCTTTTTCGTCAAATTTCCCCATGAAACGGAAGGGACCAACTCAAGAGATTCAACACCGCTGTTAAATGAACAAGGAGAGCGAATGCATGCTTTCTCGTTCAGGATAAAACCTGTAAAAAACCAAAATTAACTGTCAGCACATTGAATTGGCCACATCCCACATATAGTAGTTGACAAATTGTAGGGTAGGAGCTGAATTTTCTCATATCTTTTCTTTGATTAAGAAATTAATCTTAAAAATAAAAACTAAAATTACAAATTATTATCAACTCAAATGCGCAAGAACCAGGAAAAAAGATCGAATATCCCATATGTTCGATCCTGATTGAGCACGTCAAACCACCTCATTCTTTCAGTGTACTTTCTGTAAAATGCATCTAGCTCCTCATCTCTGTAACCAGCTCTAGCTTCTTGGCTTTCCATTGACACCAAATTAGAGGTACAAACTGAAACTGGATATTCGCTGCTTATGTCCATGTGTTCAGAGAGAGAGTTGAAATTGAAGCTGCACGATAGTTGGCCATCAGAATTTGCACTATCTGGAAGTGAGAGATGAAGAATCACTTTTCCTTGAATCTTCCTGAAGCCAAAAACTTGTTTCTTCGGAGTTTTCTTTGCATGTGCTAGCTCCAATACTATCCAACAAAGTGCTGTCCTGATCCCGGAATCCAACTTTCTGAGTACTGGTTACCTCGATCAGCTGCCACGGTCGTGATACTGATACGTTCGAGTAACTACGTGAGGTAACAATTGAGCTACGATATCAAACATCAATATCCACAAAAATTTCGACCTCCTCTTCTGGTTTTTTCTGGGTTGGCCTAGTAAAAATAAACATATTCAGGATACAGGTTCTGAAAAAACTAAGGACATACGATCCATGATACCAAATGATTTTAAGAGGAATGGAGAGGAAAAAAAACAGGCCAATCTTGCGGCAACTTGAGCCAAAGATAAATCTGGCAAGAAAAGAGAAAAATGGGATGGATATAGAAACCCAAATAAACCTATTTAACAAATCCATCAGGGATTACAAAGGATTGAATAATAAACCAACAGGAAGCAAGTGCGGCCATAATTCTGTGATTGATGTCTACTACCGCAAGCCTCTTACTTGAGAAGCGACCAAGCGTTAGTTTAGTTCTCTTAACTAATCAGTTTTTACGCAATGCCTATTAAGGGAAAAGCATGGGAACCATACACTAATTAATTAGTTGAGTGGTTTACACATTAATAGGGTCATTATCCATTGAACCTACCAAGCAAGACCAATGTTAGGAGTTCCAACTCCCCTATATCATTAAATATGGCTGTGAGTGGGTCACGAAGGATTTGATTAGTTATGGGGTTTTCACACTCTTTCCAAGGCAGACTAGACTTGCCTTAAAATATACCTTGCCAATTCTACCCAACCTTGAGTTCATGTCTCAACAATGAACTGTTAAATCTTATTGGGACCAATCCTTATCTACTTAAAAACACTACTTCTAGTTTAGGACTTCAAGTCTGAACTTTCTTCTTCAACGATGACACATTGATTCTAGTTAATAATTAAGTGGTTAGTTAATTATATCTAAGATATTTATGGAAAGATGTCAATTAGGAAGTGGCTCCAAAAATGCTGATGGAGGAGTCTTACGTACGGTAGCTTGTTGCTTAAATTCGTATTAGAGAGCAATAGAAACTTTTAAATTAAATCCCTATTATCAATAACGAAAATAATGAATTAGATATTATATGAATAAAATAGATAAATTCTTCAGGATTGAACATCATTTGAGTTGAAGACTCTAATTAAGTTTAAATACTCAAATTTATAATAACATTAATATATTTAGCTACCTTCAAGTTAATTATTCATCTAATTCTCTCAATTCATCTTTAACTAATTTAAAAAGGTTTATTAATTTATATATGTATGAATTATTAATATTTAAGCCCAAAAATATAGTGTTTATTCAATATTTCCTATAATTGAAAGCCAGTGATACTATATTTGATTTTGGATGGATTATTTAGATTTTAATCCAAATCTACTTATGTAAATTTAAGAATAGGGGTACAGTATAGATTTGAATTAACATTTTCTCTAAAATTTATATATTAAATGTCTTAAAAAGTAAGGACGAAAAGCAAAGTATTCTCAAACTCAAATGGGATAAATTTATCTTGGTACCCACGAGGCCATGCATCGTTTTCCATCATACATGACTAATAATTAATTAAATGGGTGTTACAAGATGGAGATAATGGGTTAATCTTTGACCCAGGAAAGTCTTCGGGCCAAGAATCACATAAATGTGAGCCCAGAAATGGGTGACTTCTTGATGTAACTCAAGCTGAGATCCGGGTGGATATATGGGTTACTTACCATGAAGTAATTGGCTAAAAGTCACAATTATGTTCTCGCTTTAACAGAACGGGGCTTACATCTTGTGGTACCACAATTTTAAAATACAAAGAAAAAAATTTGTAGAGTGAGAAAGTTAGACAGAGGAAAGGTGGCGAGATTTCACTTTTGATTCTACTACTTCGCACTTGATTAACACTTTTGCAGGGGTGTTCGATTCTGGTTTTGTGTTGGGAATTTATGGTTTCATTGTGGCCATGGAGCTCCTCGATCTCGAGGGCACCCAACCCAAACAGAGCCGCACACGAAAACATGATGAAGGGGCACCAGCTGCTCCAACGTTGCCCCAAAACCCCACCCCGATGTCATATAAAATCGCAGTCGTCGGACAATCAGGCGAACACGAGGGGGGATGCATTGCTCTGGCCCGCCGAAGACACAATCGAACTTACGGAGGGCGATATTGTTAACCTCACAGGCGAACAGGGCACGGACATTACACTTTCTCAGTCCTTCAACGATAAACTGGATCAACAGTGGACGAAGGCAGTGGTGGTCTAACTTCTGGGTAGGAAAATCGGCTACCAGGCATTGAGTACTCGCCTGAGGGCACTATGGAAACCTCGCGGCCCCATTAAAATTGTGGACCTGAAACACGAGTTTTATCTGATCCATTTCATGGAGAACACTGGCTATTACCACGCATTAACTGACGGCCCTTGGCTCATCTACGGCCGAGCGTTGACTGTCCAACGATGGCAACCTACATTTTGACCAAAGCAGGGGAGGTTTCTGCGGGCTATCACCTGGATCAGACTCCCAGATTTACCGATTGCTCGCTATTATCTTGGCATCCTCACGGCGTTGGGGAATATCATTGGGCAGGCGGTTAAAATCGACGAGGTTACTCTTCAAGCTCATCAAGGTCGTTATGCCTGAATAGCGGTGGACATAGACCTTACACAACCACTGAAGACCTCGATTGAGCTGGACGGTGAAGTCATCCCAGTGATGTATGAGGGCCTCCCACAGTTATGTTACTCCTATGGGAAGGTTGGCCACGTGACATCTGTTTGTCCTCAACGAACCTAGGCTTCATGCAAACCTTCCGTTCCACCCGCAGGATCGCTAGAGCCGGCGACGTCAGTTGCAGAGGTGGGGGCGCAGCCTGTTTCGGCACCAGTAGGACGCGCGTTGGAGCTTTCGACCGTCGACGTCTACTCTCCGGCCAGCAGTGGTTATGGTTTCTGGAACATGCCACCAACGTCTCTTAAGGATGTCATTGGGCCATTGCTGATTTTCAAACTGGTCCCATATTTAAGGCCTAAGGGCCAAAACCATCTACTAGGAAAGGGGTCAAAGGCCCGAGAGTTAGCCCCAAAATCCTGCACACGGGAGAAAGCTCCAGAAGCCTTCCTCCTTCGTCCACTCGCCCTGGACGTGAATCTCCCCTTCAACTTCAGCCTAATTCATCGATTCAGAACGTCGCCATTGTTATCACCTCCCATACGGAAATGGTCTGTGACCATTAGGTGTTCGGGACTACAGATTCGGAGGCAGATGAGGCTTTACAGCAGATGGACGGTGTGGAGACACCGGAGGCTCACAATTTCGAGGAAACTACCGACCCTCCAGCTACTGAACCCCCTGATAACGCCGACCTGGATGCTATCACTGATGTCCTTCCCCCGGATGAGCCACCGGAAGAGCTTGAGATGCAGCATATGCAGACTGATCGTCAGGACACTCCTATGGGAGGTATCGAATCTCGTTCATCCTGATTTATGTCAATTTTAATCTGGAACTATCAAGGTGCAGGGGACTAGATTCCAGTCCATCCTGCGGGATTATATTAGCCACTATAATATTGGTATTCTAGTTTTACTGGAAACCAGAATTAGTGGGACTAGGGCGCAAGATGTGATTACAAAATTAGGGTTTGACTTTTCTTTCCGTGTCGAAGCGGATGGTTTTGCTGGTGGGATTTGGATCCTCTGGAAGGGGACCTTTCAAATTTCCATTATCTTAGCCCAACGACAATTTATCCGTACCACGGTAAAGTACGAGGATTCCTTGTTTGACTTCACTGCGGTGTATGCTAGCCCCTAACCTTCCTCTCAAATTCATCTTTGGCCCGCTTTGGAGTGGATTGGTAGATCCCCCAATAAGCCCTGACTCATAGGAGGCGATTTTAATGCTAAATTGGATTTAGCGGTTAAGAGAGGGGGCGCTCGAGCCACACAGGTAGTGAACAAACATTTTCAGGAGTGGGTGCACGCTTGTAGCCTTCATGATCTGGGATATGTTGGATCTCGATTTACGTGGTGGCGAGGCCTGGTCTAAGCTCGGTTGGATAGAGTTTTTGTGTCGTCTTCCTAGTTACAAAACTTCCCTCAAGCTGTAAATCACCATCTAGCCTTTCTCAGGTCGGACCATCGACCCATGTGGATTAATTTTACCCCACTGGCGTCGCACCCTTCAAGACTCTCGGGCTTTCGTTTTCAAAATACCTGACTCTCACACCTGGGTTTTGATGAGCTGGTGGCTGAACATTGGCTTCCGGTCACAGACACGATGAGTCAGTCGCTTGCTACATTTTCTCAACGCCTCATGCAATGGAATCGGGCCGAGTTTGGCAATATTTTTCACTGTAAGAAGCGACTGCTTGCTAGACTTCAGGGCATCCAAAAAGCGATTAATGAAGACAATTTTGATTCCTTGACCGCCTTGGAAGATCAGTTAAGTGGGGATCTGGCCCAGGTCTTGAGTGAGGAAGAGATCTATTGGCACCAGAGAGCTCGATGTGAGTGGATTTCGCAGAGGGACCGGAACATTAAGTATTACCATACCCTCACTTTAACCAAGCGTAAGAAACTGCAGATTGAGAGCCTCAAAGACGCTCAGGGGTACGTAGTTTCCGACCCGGAGCAACTGCGCAGGCTAGCTCATGATTATTTTGCCACGCTGTTTATGAGGGAGGACCCTACCCCAGCCCTGATCTGGATTACCAGTAACTTCCCGCCCCTGCTGGACTCCACTTTGCTAGAGTTAGACTCTCCTATCTAGGACAATGAGATACGTCGGGCGCTTTTTGATATGAATCCACACAAGGCTCCAGGGGTGGATGGTTTCAATGCCCTTTTCTACCGGCGGCAATGGGCGAGGGTTGGTACTAAAGTGACGGAATACATGAAGTCACTGTTTGACCGAGACTGTTGGGATAGGGACGTCAATCACACCCTCCTGGTTCTCATCCCCAAAAATCCTTCCCCTACTCGTATTGATCATTTTCGCCCGATAAGTCTGTGTACTGTCCTCTATAAAATTCTCTCTAAAGTCCTAGTGAACAGACTTAAACCCCATTTAGACCGTCTAGTAAGGGAGAATCAATGCAGTTTTATTCCAGGCCGGCACATCACTGATAACATCATTATCGCCCAAGAAGTTATCCATTCGATGAGACGTAAGAAAGGGTGGAAGGGATTTATGGTGATCAAAGTGGATTTAGAAAAAGCTTACGACAGACTTCGTTGGGACTTTATCCACAGTACTTTTGACAATATCGATCTCCCAGAATCCCTTACCCGGGTCCTCAGACAGTGTGTTACGTCTGTGACCACACAGGTTGTTTGGCATGGCTCCCTCTCGGATCCTATTACCCCCTCCCGAGGGATCCGACAAGGTGACCCGATCTCGTCATATCTTTTTGTCCTGTGCATGGAACGGCTTGGCCATCTTATCTCCAGAGCGGTGGGTCAAGGCCGATGGAAATCGGTAAAATTGAGCCCTACAGGGCCTCCTCTGTCCCACTTGTTCTTTGCGGATGATCTTATCCTGTTTTCCGAAGCTATGAACACCCAGGCGCACGTTGTCGCACAGACGTTGGAGGAGTTCTGTCTAGTGTCTGGACAAAAAGTCAACATCGACAAAACTAGGATTTCTTCTCAAAGAACGTTCAGTCAAACATAGCTCGTCGGATCCGGCACGCCCTTCATCTCAAAGCCATCACTAACCTCAGTAGGTACCTAAGCGTTCCTTTGCTTCATGAGAGAACTCAGCAGACCACTTATCAGCATGTTCTGGATTTCGCACGCAAGAAACTTACCGAGTGGCGAGCTCGACAGTTGTCACTCGCCGGCCTAGTCACCCTCACCCAGTCAGTGCTCTCGGCCCTCCCAATCTTCATTATGCAAACTGTACGCATTCCAAGGCACATACGCGATGAACTGGAAAAACTTATGCGAAACTTTATTTGGGACTCTACGGGTGAGCAGTGGAAAGTGCCACTTGTTAATTGGGATACGGTTTGTCAACCAAAAGTTTATGGTGGTCTAGGCATTAAGCGCATTCGGACGACCAATGATGCCTTGTTAACCAAAATGGGTTGGGCACTGCTCAAGCATCCCTTAACCCTTTGGGCCCGCATCCTAAGGGCTAAATACCGGTTTGACACCCACCATATCCCTCACACACTTGCGCAAGGTGGCGCTTCGATTTTCTGGAAGGGTCTTGCGAATATTTGGCCGTACGTGCTTCAAGGCGTTTCTTGAACCCGGGGCAATGGGCGCAGCATCAATTTCTGGTTGGATAGTTGGGTCCCAGATCAGGGACCTTTAATTTTCGTGGCGACGGTGCCTATACCAGAGAGCGAAATGACAAGTACAGTGGCGGATATGCACACTCGGGAGGGCGGATGGAAGTGAAACTCTTTTCAGTAGTACCTTCCCGCTTCAGTTTGCCTGACTATAGAGGCGTTACATCCCTCCCCCAATCCGACCGAGGAAGATAGCATCAGCTGGAGACACACTAGCACTGACCATTTTACAGTCGGGTCTGCTTACGAGATCCGGGCCTTCCTTTGGCTCATGACTCAGGAAAAACTTCTCACGAACTATCAAAGGGTGATGCTGCACCTCGCTACTGATAGTCGTTGCCTATCTTGTAGACAAGAGGAGTCCATCTTACACGCTGTTCGGGACTACCTGCGAGCACAGGACTTTTGGAAACAATTTCCGCCATTGGTGATTGATTTAGATTTTTTCCAGCACCCTGCAGAGTTGTGGGTGCGCTCCAATCTCCTCAAACACTCCCTCTAGCTACGATGGGACTGGGCTACGACCTTCGGGTGGCCTGCTGGATGCTTTGGACATGGCGGAACAAACTTCTGTTTGAGGACGATTTTGTTTGGCCGGTAGATGGTATGAAAGCTGTTATCACTTATGTTGAGTGGATCGAACGAGCGAGGGCAGTGGAATGTGGCATGGTTCCACACTGGGGACTCCCGTTGGATAGACGAGTACGATGAACAGTCCCCTCAGAGTCCTGGATCAAACTGAATACGGACGGCTCTTTCACGCCAGGCCGGGACCTCACTACAGCTGAAGGTCTTCTCCGCGATAGTCGAGGGCAATGGTGCGGCAATTTTCTTCAGCACATTGGTCGCAGCTCCTCCCTCCTATTCGAACTATGGGGTGTCCACTCAGGACTCACCCTCGCCTGGAATTCTGGTCACCGTCGAGTCATCCTTGAACTCGATGCGCTCGAAGTCATTAATTTGCTTTCCTCTCCCATTTCTGAAACTGATAGTCATCATGTTCTTTTGACAGGTATACAAGGATTGCTCCAGCGTGATTGGGAGGTGCGCATCCAACACATCCATCGAGATTGTAACCAGTGCGCAGATCACCTGACAGCTGTGGCAGGACGGAAGAGCCCAGGCCTCCATCTACTTCGTGAGCCCCCGTTGATAGTCCTGACTCTCCTCCGCTGGGACAAGCAGGGCTTTGAGTACCGCCGAGTTTTGCGAGACTTAGATTAATTGTGTTTTAAATCCTTTGTATTCAAAAAATAATAATTAAATGGATAAAACAAGTCAATAATTTTATCCACCCAACCTACCGTTAAACATTTCAATGTCTATCTCTTTCTTACACAATCACTACAAGAAAAAGGTTATTTAGCGACGAAAATTACTGACGAAAAATGTTTGCATTCTGTCGGTAATATAAAATAGCGACAAAAATTAATGACTGATAACGATGTAGTTAAAACGGTTGTAGGTAAATTTATCTACAGATTTAAATATTCCGTCAATAAATTTACCTACAGATTTGAATATTCTGTCGATAAATTTTCCTACGGATCAAAATATTCCGTTGGTAAATATTGATCATTTTATCGACGAAATTTATTTTCCGTTGGTAAATAAAATTATTTTTTTAAAAAAAAGTCTCCATCTTCGTTGACGAGGTGTTCTTCAAGCCTCTTCCTTTTATCTCCAGCAGAACTAGCCACAAATTTCTCAACCTCTTTGAGCACACAACCAACCGTCTTTCAACAATATCTCTCTCTCGGAGCCTCTACAAGAGACCGCAGCCTCCCTCTAGTCTCTTCATTGTTTGCTTAACGCTTCTATAGCTCCGATTCTCTGAAAACGCATCATCGAATCAAAACAAGAAAGAAAAGGAAAGTTAAAATCACAAAACCTCTCAATAAAAACCCCTAAATGCAACAGTTAATCGATTACAAGAGAGCACGGAGAAGACAAAAATACCTTAATGACGCAGCAGCTCCAACCTCTCAGAGGCAGATCTGGAGTAGAAAGAAGGAGGAAACGGCAGGTGGGACACGATGACAATGGCCGGAGAAGACAACGCCAACGAGTGAAAAAGGAGTCCACAACAAAGAAATCGTAGAGAAGAAAACTGAAGAGGAGACGCAGGAAGAAGGAAGATAAAGATACAGGTGGGGGGAGATGTCGGGTAAGTTTAAATTTAAAAATAATTTACCGACGGAAATCTCCATAAGTAAACTCAAAAATAAAATTTTTTCTGCCAATATTTTCAGCTTCGTCGGTAAATTTACCGACGAATCGTCACTAAATTTACCGACGAAAATCTTATAACATCGCTAAAGTCCATTACAAAATTTACCGAGATGATTTTCCTTCATATTTAACGACGGATATTAGTATCGTTGCTAAACTAAAATTTTTTCATCAATTTTACCGACAGAAATAGAGTTTCCATTAGTAATTTCTGCCTTTTTACAGACGAATATCTTATACTGTCGTTAAAGTCCATCGCAAAATGTGCCGGAATGATTTTCTTCCATATTTAGCGACGAATATTAGTACCGTCACTAAACAAAAAAATTTTCGTCAATTTTACCAATGAGAATAGATTTTTCGTTAGTAATTTACAACGATATATTTTTTGTCAGTAAGTTTCAGTCGCTAATTCTTTCTTTTCTTGTAGTGCAAGCGATAACCAGGATTGCCCCACTTGCGCCATAAAATTCTTACAATTAACGTTTGTGTCCGAAAATCTTGGTGGTACATATCAAAATTAAATCATGTAAATTCATAGAGCTAAGAAACCGAGTAACAGATCACTAAGTAGGATGCAGTACTTGATTTTTGACTTTCCGTGCGACACACACATTCGTAAACTTCAAATCATAATATGAGTTCTTCAAAAAGTTTCTGCAAAGTGCAATAACACATTGATTCGAAATCCATAATTAATAGTATAGGCCAATATTTTACGCTTTACTATAATTTGACTATTAAAATTATCTCTTACAACACCAATCGTTTCATAAGTTGATTTTTCATCTTATTTAATACAGAACAAATGTCATGAATAATAGTAACATCTTTAGTTCTTTTACTAGAGTTAAATGTCGTTTACATATATAGATGAAGCAAAAACTCTCTTACACTAGTTTATGTTTCAAAAATAAATTTGTATAAACTAAAAAAGTCATCTCTCTTTCAAGAAAAAAACTAATCTCTAGTATAAACTCAATAATAAGTATATATGCTTTCTTCAATTTTTCCGTACACAATTAAATCTAAATTTTATGGAAGATATTTAATTAGTACCATCAATCTAATAGTTTTTAAATAATAAAAATTCTAATAAAAGAAAATAAATTAGAAGGGCACAATTTGGTCACAAAATTAACAGGTATGGTGTAAGCCAACTGAAGTTACTGCAACAATTTGTTCTAATCAAAGTGCTACCACGCACCAATAAATAAACACTAATGTCCTCAAGTTGAGTTTGGCAGCAAGAGCATGACTTTGGAGGCATCAAGACGAAGAAGCCCTACATCCAATGCCATGCCTAGTGTTTGGAAACACAAGAAACAAACCACTACAAACAATACCAGCCATCAATGGAAAGCTCTCCATTACTTGATCCATCACCTTCACGTATCCCGGAAACAAACAGTTTGTGACCCTACCGCCCGAGAAGACAATAGCCACAAACATCATAACAAACATGATGGCGAGAATAAAGTCAAAGAAGCCAACTTTGCAGCACTACAAGAAAATTATAGTTTAGCGACGGAAATTACCAACGGAATTTGTATACATTCTGTCTGTAAGCTTATTTAGCGACGGAATTTATTGACTGAAAAGTAGTCGAAGATATGGCTGTCGGTAAATTTACCAATGAAAATTTTGTATATCGTTGATAAATTTACGGACAAAATTACCGACATTATAAAATAACCGTCGGTAAATTTACCGACGATTATTTTGTTTGATCAGTTAATTTACCGAAGGGGAAGATTTTTTGTCAGAAAATTACCAACAGATTTGGTTATTCCATCGATATTTACCTACGAAATTTTTTTCCATTGGTAAATTCAATATATTTTACCAACGGAATTTTTTCCGTCAGTAAATTTGCTGAATACTATTTTTTAAAACTTATCTGCAAAGTGTTTAGTTTCTCTAAAAGCCACCATAGAGAGAAATTCATTATTTCACGTAAAAGAATTGAAATAATGAAATTCATACTAAAAAAGAACTTAAAATAAATAACTGAAATCATTTTTTTAAAGAACAGACATTTCATCAAACACCTTATATACATCAGAAATTTATCTCAATATTACAACTAAAATCACGTATTGTCCCTTATATCACTAACATTTATACCTTAAAGTTGTTTTTCAATCACACAATATACATATAAATGAAAGTAATAAATACCCAAATTAACTTTCATCTAATATGCGAAAAAACACATGACAGTAGTTGCAAAAATACGTCTACCGAAGGACACGATGATAATGACCGAAGAAGATAACGTCAACGAGCAGAAAAGGAGTCCACAACAGAGAAATGGGCTCGAAGAAAACTGAAGAGGAGATGTAGGAAGAAGGAAGAAGAAGAAAGGAAGAAGAAGACATAGGTGGGGAGGGAGATGTCGGGTGAGTTTAAATTTAAAAAGAATTGAATGACGGAAATTTTCGTAGGTAAACTAAAAAAAATTTATTCGGCCAATATTCCATTCTTTTTACTGACGGATATCTTATACCATCGCTAAATCCTTTACCGACGACAATCTGATTCCGTTGCTAAAGTCCAACACAAAATTTGCCGAGATGATTTATCAGAGCCGGTATCCGAACCGTTGTGCCAGCTAGGCTGTTCCTTAAAGAGGGCTGGGCCCTAAGGGGGTGAAAAGTGTGAGATCCCACATTGGTTGGAGAAGGGAACGAAGTATGCCTTATAAGGGTATGGATACCTCTCCTTTACAGACGCATTTTCTATGGCCTAATGCACCGAATCCCATCAAAACTCCTAGGTTAAATGTGCTTGAGCGAGAGAAGTACTAGAATAGGTGATCTCCTGGGAAGGCTTTGGGAAAAACAAAACCGTGAGGGCTATATTTTGAATAGCATTATCTAACTTCTTCTTTTTTCTAGAACCTTTAAATTAGTATAGGGAAGTGAACAATCAAAATCAAATAATTTAATTTATGAATAGCTTATTTATTCAACAATAAAAAAGAATATTAATTAGGAAAAAAGTTTGTGAAAATGATTAGGCAATAGTCCCCCTGATTCTAGGAATATTATGAAATCGCATAAAAGGTTGTCTTGGCCATTATGCCACATATGTTATTGCTTAGGGCATAAAGGGTATAATGATTTGAACATCATCCTTACCTTCCTCTAGTAAACTATACTAAATCAAAATAGATATTGTTCTGAAGTAGCAACAATTTCAAAAGTTGATGAATTTTCTTCTTATAATCAATTTCCTAACTTTTGTATTTGCAAAAAATTTTGAACCCTTAAACTTAGGATGATCTTTAGATACAAATGACAATTAATATTCTCAGCATCCAACACATTTACTTAGTTAAGTATGCTAAATAAAGAAGCTTTATCAACAATTGAAATGCACCTATATTAAAATACTTTATGCAAATATTTAGGTAGTTTCCAAAATTAGAGCTCAAATAAAATGCAATTACAGATCAATTCCAAATCATGCACTAGTTAGCATTCATAACACTACCACTACAAGAAAATAACACAATCTTCGACGTTTTATTAATAAAACGTCACGGATTGTGAAGACTTTTCGTGATGTTTAAAAAATGTCACAAAAAGTTTGAATTTTTCGCGACGTTTTATAAAAATGTCGCCAATTTGTAACAGCTTTTGCAACCTTTTATCAATAAAACGTCACGAAACAAAAATTGCGACATTTTTGGGTAATTATCTAGGGTCGGATATAATTTTCCACCCACGCCAACTGAGACGTTTTATTGAATAAAACGGCACAGTTGGCGTGGGTGGAAAATTATATCTGAACCTAGATAATAACCCAACCCATCATCTCCTAAACTATGAATAAAACGTCGCAGTTGGTGTGGGTGGAAAATTATATCTGAACCTAGATAATAACCCAACCCAACATCTCTTAAACTAGCTAGCCTTTTTAGTTTTTCCCCAATTCTTCTCTTCGTTTACGCAAAATCCCTAAAACCACAACTAGAGAAGGCGAAGCAGGCAACGACGGACAGGCAGACCGAGGAGCAAGCGATGGGAGAGATCCTGACATCATTAGTCGTTACTCTGATACAGGAAGTATGGCGATGAGTTTTGGAGAGAAAGTGATACTGGTCTTTTGCATCTTTCATGTTTTCAATATCTCTATGTCGAAACTTCAAGTTATGGTTCAATTATATGTTAGCGTTTTTAATTGCTTTTCAGTGCCAGTTGTCGAGTTTTGAGTTAGTAGCTGGTTTTAAGTTTAGTATTGTTATCTTCAAGCTTTCGACTTGGCTGAATAAAAATATTGAAGCATAAAAATAAACTTAAGGCATTGTATCTCCTCTTTTTTCAGGTCAACCGTGGTTGATTTCTCTTCATGTTAATATCTAATTAGTAAATTTCTCTAGTTTCTGTTATGATTGATTAGCCGAGGATGTCTCATTATATAATATTGCTTTTGTTCTCATAAATGGTATTCTTAGTCTTATTTCATTGCTTTATCTGCTCTTCTTATTTCACGATTTTAGTGATTGAATTGGAATTATTGTGTTGAATA
>JANVCQ010000008.1:12375290-12399335 GCA_025531925.1 Erythroxylum plowmanianum | reverse complement strand
ACTGGATCTTGTTTTAGGGTCCCATTTTCGTGCCCAGGTGGATTATTTTATCGAGTACCTAAAGGTGAGTGGTTAAATTCTTCTGTACATGTTTGAAGTTGCTACTTTTAAAACTTGTGACAAAAGCCATGTCTTATATTCCAACTGCATATTCATGATGAATATATGGTCATAAACTTGGATCAGTGGATGGGCTTTTATCAATTTTGCAATGAGGTACTACCTACATTTAGCTCAACTGCTCTAAATTTTTTGCTCCCCCTTAAACATAGTGCTTGATCTGAAAGAATAAATGTATTTGATGTATCAACCTAAATATGTTGTTACCTAATTTGATACATGAAAGTGTAAATAAACTTTAGAGCTAACTCGGTCATTTCCTACAATGAATGAAGAATGGTTTTTGTTTGAAAATAGTGTGAAATCTTAATTCAGACAAACATTGACGTGAAAGGGATATAATATAGTAATAGTTATGATGTTATGTTTTCTATTAAATTTCTTATAAATGGAAGCACTGAATGCAGATCTTGGGTAGAGGATGATGCAAGGAAAAGCCAAGCACGTGCTAAGGTTCTTGGGGAGGTAGGACGAAGATGGAAGCGGGAAAACCTAGTTTGAAAGTAATGTGCTCGTTACCGAAGCACAGAGTTACACAACTAATTACATGAGATTCGACATTTACATTTTCTAGTGAAGTATCCCTAGTTCTAGTGGGGTGATCGGGCCTGTTGTCATTTGCTGTAGCGTATCGCATCCCATATACATTATTCTTTAATTCAAGTTATATTTGGTAATTTCTTAGTAATTGTTGGGTTGTTGATAGTTTACGTTACAGGTTGCTAACTTGACCTTTGTGGATGTTAAATATAGATGAAATCATTTATGTTGATGGTTTCTATTCAACATATAGATTTTCTTTTTTGCTATCCGAATCTTTACTTTAAGTTGCCTAGTTCTGTTAATTGCATGGGAGACTTTTTTGAGTTAAAAACTACTTCGTAAAGATCAGTAGTGGGGGAGCATAATGATTGCCAATAAAAAAAATGTATTTTAAACATAATTATTAAAATTAAAAAATTATTAAATTAAAATGCTTTTTGAAAAATGGAAAAAAATTAAAAAATAATACAAAAATATCGCGGAAGAAAAATTGTATTTTAAAAAATAATTATTAAAATTTAAAAATTATTAAATTAAAATGATTTTCGAAAAATTTTAAAAAAATAATTAAAAAATAATACAAACAAACGTTGCAGAAGATATTTCACGATGTTTCTAAAAACGTTGCGAAAGACACTCCACGACGTTTTCAAAAAAACGTCGTGAATTTTTTCACGTTCTGCGATGTTTTAAAAACATCGCAGAATGTTAGAGATTCCGCGACGTTTTTTAAAAACGTCACGGATTGTTCAAACTTTTAGTGACGTTTTTATAAACATCGTAGAATGTCAGTGTTTCCTGTGACGTTTTATATAAAATGTCACAGAAACTTTTTGCCTACATCACTTTTCGCGATGTTTTTTGTGACGTTTTTTAAAACGACGCAGAATACATTCTGCTACGTTTTGGGACATTCTGTAACGTTTTAAAAACGTTACAAAATGCCTTATTTTCTTGTAGTGTACTAAGATTTATGCAATTTTACATAATAGGTAAAAATTTGGAGATCAAACGTCGTATTATGATTCTAGAATCATACCAAAAGTTAAAATAAATCAAAATAAATAAGCTAAGACCTTAACCGAAATATCTATTAAAAGATATTTTATACTTCTTAGCACTCAATGCTCCTCATAATTCTTGAATTCTTAATGAATAATGCATCTAGGACCCCAAAACCTTTTTCTCCACTCTTGAGCTTTTCATTGGTAACTAAAATCTTAATGAATGACACGTTTGGGATCCCCAAAATCTTCTCCTCCACTCTTGAGCTTTTCATTGATAACTAGTGAGAACGAATCAAAGCAAGGTTTGAAACAAATAAAACAAAAATTAAGAAAAAAGTGTTGCTCGCTCCTAATATTTCACAAAAGGAATAAGATATCCTTTATGGTTATTTCTAATACCAATTTACTCTCTAACATTTATAAAATAACATGACTTAAATATATTTTTATTACGTCTCCATCAAAGGATCATTAAATTGTGAAACTTGACATGCCAACTATACAATTATGGCCACGTAGATATTCATGTGATTGTTATGAATTTTATTTTTATTTTAATACAAAAATAATTTGAGTTTTAAACTAAAATTAAGAAGAATAAGAAGTCCAAAATTGTCTAATTACAATAGAACATAGATCATTGTTTGCATTCCCACTCTTTTCCAAAATCCTTCTTCACTTTTACCATTTTCACCATTGTCTTCCTTGAATGATCGTCGTTAACGACTATTACAACTAATGCACAAATAATCATAAATTCCTTGATGTCATTTTCATTTTCTCCCTCTCATGAAGATGATAACTTCCAAAAAGTGGATGAGAAATCCTTACAAATTTCTTAATTTCTTACAATCTCTGGGGATTTAGCGTATGATGCTTATAAGAAGATTTAGGGTTTGATAAAGCGATTGGGTTGGATTTCAGAAAACTTGAATTGTGATTTATTAAAAATTTGCGTTTAATTTATGAAAATTATATTGTGATATCTTTTAGTTTAAATTTTAAATTAATTTAATATTAAAAAATTTTAAAACTAAATTCATAATAGCCACGGTACCATCCACTTAACCAGAATTACATGGTTGATATACCATGTGTCACGGTTTAACAGTGTCATGATGGAGATGAAACCTAACAAAAAATATGTTTGAGGTTGCAAATTGAGCCATTTAATTTTGCAGGAGAAAAACTATTACCAAAGACAAGGGTTGTCTTAGACTTATGAAATATTAGGAAATGAATTGTACCTTTTGCCAAAACTAAATCAGAGAAAGGATAAAAGAGATGGGATAAAAGAAGAAAAATAAAGCTCAAGAATACTTAATTTACCATAAATAAATAAAATAGGAAATGGAAATTTAAAAGAATTGTTCCTAATAAGAGCTAACGATTGAAAGCTAATAAAAACTATACTGTAGTAGGGTTTTGTGGGTGATAAAAATTGTAGAAGTGGGAGAAACGGAGAAGAAGTAGAATGATTACCAGAGTTGGGGGAAATAAAAAAGAAATGAGTTTTATGGGTAGGCGGACTTCAGGTCAAATAAGAAGTTATTATAGAGGAATTGGCGCCCTGCAAAGTGGGTTATGTAAAATATACGAGTTTTTTGGTATATGAAAAGTTGATATCTTTTACTTATTTTCAGAATAATATTTTCCATGAGCTTTACTTTTTACAAAATGAGCCTCTTGAGCTCGATTCTGTAGCAAATGGACGAACCTGGTTGAGCCCAGCCAGGCCACTGGTTAACAAAATTGTAGGGGAGATTGGTAAGTGAATTCTCAAATTGCTCTCCACACAGTCTCTTCAAGCTTACCTCTAGGTTCATACCCTGAAGATTGATTGAGAAACCAGCCAGCCTCGACATCCATCAGTATTCTCGCTACTAACATCCTAAATTCAACCCATAAGAGAATATTTTGTAGAGAAAATATAATTGACACATTCTCGATCCCTTTTGCTTTATGTAGTGGAGATTGCATTCTTTTGATTTCAGTACCACGTTAAAAGTGTCCCATTACTTTTGACTTAAGATAGCAAAAATGGAACACAAGACTCGGGTGCCGGCAAATTACAGGCTCCTCTGTTAATGATAAGAGAAAGATAATGGTGAAAAGGTGAGTGTTTAAGGATACAAGAAAAGCAAAAGAAAAAAGTTATGACGGTGGTGTAGTGTAGTGTAGTTATCTTCATATAGTTGCATCTCCACTAGTACCTACCATATCCAAAGAAATACATCTGCACTTGTACCTACCAAAAGGTGAGTGCACTTACACCTAGATTAAAATTGTTGGATTGATTTAAAGCCCATTATAGAGAAAAAGAAAACAATTGTTGTAAAGAAATAACTGGATGAATCTGCTAGATCTACTCTGTTGTCATGTTGTAAAGAAATAACTGGATGAATCTGCTAGATCTACTCTGTTGTCATATATGACAACAGAGTAGATCTAGCAGAATGTTCATAATTCTAGCTAGGCAGATTGTTCATAATTCTTAAAGCCTCTTATATTGTCAATTAGCCAACCCTATCTACAGCCTTGTATAATTGATATGACTTTTTAAGTGTCTGGTGTACTTGCAATCGTGGATTTAATACTGGGATATTTATGCAGAGGGTCTAGTAATCATATTATAGTCGTTGTTATATTCATTCCCTACAATACGTTTCATATCAGCACTCACTCTATCTCTATGATATATTATTTGCTGAAGAGTTCAGGAAATATTGGTTTAGGATTTTATTTTTTAAGAAATTTGACCTTTTAGGAACTGAGTGCATATTGTACGTAAAGGGACTCTTGGTCTTTTTTTTAAAGTAGAACTTTGTTCATTATTCTGATAGATTTAATTCCTAACCCTTTTTGTTTTTAGGATTGTATACTTTTATCCATTTGACTAACACACTGAAAGAGATAAAGGTTACATATTGTTCTAGTCATTTTGTGAATTAGATGGGGAAACCACAAAAGTTGTTAGACTATCAAACATGAACCTTCATTATATATACTAAATCAAAAGCTTTATAGAAATCAATTTTGAATGCATAACTTTTTTGTTATCAATTTTCTTATAATAGTTTTTAAAAAATATTTGAAGCCAATAAGATATTATCCCATATACTCCTTCCTTAAAGGAATTATCCTTGTCTCGAGTTGATTATGGATTTGAGGACCACTTTAATTTTGAAGGCAAGGATCTTGGAGATAATTTTGAAGGCAAGCAAAACTAGTGTATCTTACAAAATAGGGATAAAAGAAGTTGAAAAAGTGGGTCGGTAAGCAGATGCAAAAATATATCTGCCATTTATGTGAAATGTTCCATGTTCTCCTTACAGTAATAGGCATGAACTTTTTAGATAAAAGCCTTCACACTTTATTTACTTTGTAAATTTTATTTTATTGTCATATATCTAATGATTTTATTTTAATTCTTTGGAAAAAAGTATTAATGAGTATTCACCTTTTAAGATATTTTATGGCTTTAACCCACTAACTCTATTAGATTTGGTTCCTTTACATATTCTTAGGAGGAGAGTACTATAGATGTCAAAAAAAATTAAAATGATAAAGCATCTACAAAAAAATGTTTAATAATATATAATGGGGAAAATAAAGAATATTCATCAAAAGCTAACAAAAGGAGAAAAAATTTATCTTTAAAATAGGTGATTAGTTGTGGGTGCATATAAGAAAGGAGACATCCCCTAGAAGACCAAAGTTAAAACCAATAGGAGATGGCCCATTTTAAGTTGTTGAATGAATCAATGATAGTGCTTATAAATTAGATTTTTCAGGTGAGTATAATATGAGTGCTACTTTTAATGTTTCTAATTTAACTCCTTTTGATGTTGGTGATGATTCAAATATGAATCTTTTCAAAGAAGAAGGGAATGATAGGAATTAAATTGCCTTTTGTCCTTTAAGTTTGCTAAGTGGACCAATTATGCGAACATGGAATATTGTGAGAGAGGTAACTAAATGTGTAGAATCAAGCCAAATTGAAGGTCGAGCGTTGGCCAGCTTAGTTTTCAAGCTAAAGAAGAATACTTATATTTGGAAAAAGTTGTATTCCACGTCATATGACTTTTTGGAAGACTCAGCTATAAGACAAGGCCTTAGCCATAAGCATGCTCTAGACCATGCCTAACTTTGCAGGATTATAAAAGGATCCATAGTCTTCACCGTAGGCATGTCCCAAACCATGCCCAATTTTGCAAAGTTACAGAGAGATTCGTAATCTCAAACGCTAGTGAATCTTAAACCGTATCCACTAACATTGAAATTTTCTACCAACACAATCTGGCTTATGATCATGCCTACTTGGAACATTAATTTTTTTATATTTAATATTTACCCAAACCAATATTTAAGTCATGTTTCTTTTCAGTTAGAACAAAGTTGGGTATTTATTTATTGAGAGACATAGAGCTTAAAGAGTACGTAAAACCATAAATTTGTGTTTAGTAATTAGAAAGGTGATCCTTTAGTCGCATATGTAAATTCAAACTATACATGACATTTGGGTAATAGGAAAACTAGTATAAGGTACTCTTACAAGATGGCTCACCTGTTGGAAATTCATATTATAGTCTATGGTTGCATTATCTATAACTAAAGTAGACCACATTAAAGTGATTGAGGTCACCAAGGAAGTATTATGGCTTACAAGTCTATTGAAGGAGGTAGGTATTTGATCAAGGTGGAGTTCAAATACGCATTGATAGTCTAATTGTAATTCATTTGGAAAATAATTAAGTGTATCATACAAGAACTAAATATCTAGATTTGAGGTTTCATAAGATCATGGAGTTAATTACATCTAGACAGATATTAGTGGAAAATGTTCACACTTTAAAGAATGCAGTTGACATATTGTTAAAGTCAACACTATAAAAAAGTTCAAGCATTATTTAGACTTGATTAATGTATTAAGATGTTAGATATGTTATAAATATTATATTGGTTGAGGTAGATATTATTGTCTATGGCTTATATATACTAGAATGTAATATTAGATTTGTAGGATTGAAACAAATGTTTATTAAAAGCCTTTTAGTTGGAAACTAGCAAGATACAGATATGCCTTGAGGTGTGTCCTCTATAAAAAACCAGAGGCTAAAGACACAGGCGTATTAGTGTGGTAAAGAATTTTTCGAAGGAAGATATATTTTGGGACATGGTTGTGTCACAAACTATATCTTTATACAAATTATTCAGTAAGATATACTCCCTCCTATCCAAAATAAAAATCGTTTTAAAGGGATTTTAATTATTCAAAATAAGTGTCGTTCACGATTTTTCATGCATGTTTATAATTTTATTTCCAAAATTATCTTTTAATTTCTCTCACATCCTAATTATACAGATTACATTTTTAAGGCAATTCATCATGCAATTAATAAGGGTATATCAAACATTTCACTAGTTTTCTTAATAAATGTGCATCTCTCTAAAACGACTTTTATTTTGGATAAGAGGGAGTCCAAGCTATAGACATAATTGTGTCTTAAACCACATATTAATGTGTAAGGAAGCAAGAGATTTCACGGTCAAAGAACATTGGTGTGCCAGAGCCCTTGTCATAATCTATAATTAAACAAGGAGATCTGTTGACCAAGGACACAACATAGTGAGCCTTATATATGGACTTATACTTTCTATAGATATTGAATATTGGAAGGATTTTAAAAACCACTAGAGTTATGATTAAATTAGGATGGATTTAGTAAAGATCTTATTTAAGTAAAATTGTACCATTTAAATGAATATATATTGTAAACCTAATTGTTGTAATTCATCATCACATTACTTAATCGTGGAGATAGATTTTCTTCGTTCATAAGACATAGGCACAACCTATTTACTGAATCTTTTGAAAGACTTCTTATAATCTTATTTTCTATCTTTTCATTATTGTATTCTTAACACCAATACTACACTAAAGCTTTCAAATAATGAATCATTTATGCTTATGATATTAGGAACTCTACATTAATTACAATACATTAACTACCATAGTACAACATGAATGGTTCATCAAATTAAGTTCTATATATTAAGATTTTTTCAAAATTTTGCTCAAACTTAGTATATTTTTTATTTAACATAATTGAGTATTTTATAAAAAATTTAAAGAAATTATCAAATCCTAATTAGTTTTACTCAAGTGGGAGAATATTAGAGTTTTCTATATAGGATACAATTAATTAGTCTGTTATATTACAATTGGGTCAAATAAAGACTTGTAGACCATTGGCTATGTTTATAATTACTTTATGGGTTTAGTCATCTCAAAATGCCTTTAGTTTAGTTCCATTCGTTCTTTTTACGGCTGCTTATCATCATAGCTTAGATCTTGATTGGATTATGATGTCTACAGAAAGATTAGATCAAGAATAAGTTGTGGGCCTAACGTGTGAGACGAGTGTGATGTGGTTATTATGTAACGGTAGCAAGACACTTTAATGATAGGATTCAAATTTCAACGAAGTAATCTAGGTCTCTCTTATCTTCTCATAACTTTATATATATTAAGGTATTAAATTTATATCATATATAATTTAACTTGAATTAGTGGGAGAGACAAGAGAAAAAGATATTATAAGTAATGCATAAAGGAAATTTTGTATATATTATAAATATTGGTTTACTATTTATATATTAATTATAAAATGTTGTTGAATGATTATTAATTTTTTTATGTAAGTAAAGTAGCTAATAAGAACAACCCTTTATCATACATTTAGTAGCTAGCAATAACATGTTCATATATTGCAATTTATAGATGATGCAGTTCAATGTACAAAATTCTCTAGTTAGAATAATACAAGCCCATAGGGTTATCCGAGGGACCCATAAGAGCTATGAAATTTAATTATTTGTTGGGTTAATTGTAAAAAAAAATCTTAAACTTTACTCAATTTTACAATACTAATCTGAATATTAAAAAATACTATTAAAATGTTCCAACTTTTAATTTTTGTATAAAATTAGCTCAAAGTTAAGATCTTTATTAACAGTGATGAATTAACGTGTTACGTTAAATTATTATTTTTGACATGTGGCTACCACGTAAAATAATAATACCATATATAAAATTTGTTATTTGGTAAAATAAAAACATAGTAAATTAATGAAAACATAATTTGATGGCCTCCACCTCCTCCCAATTTTCTTCTTCCTTGTTTTCATCTGTCTGGTCACTACACTTCGCAGAAGAATCCTGCTGTTGTAGAACCTGATGTTGAGCTTTCTTCAAAACATAAATCCCTAATTTTATGGGTTCTTTTCTTATGTTTTTTTTGTTGCGTTGCAGAAAGCTCGCATTGAGATATAACTCTTTGAACATAAGGATTTAAGGATTGAAGATCGTATTATTGTAAGAATTTGCTTTCATTTTTAGGGGTTTTCTTTTACATAGTTTGGCTTATTATCTTTTACATAAGAGCTATTATTTTACAAGTATTGATAAACAAGATATTCTCTAGGCCTGTTAAGGCTACAATTATTTTAAATGTTCGGTTTGCAAATGTTGATGGATGGATACTTATCATTGTGTGTGTGGAATTTTTTTATTTGAATATCAAGCTTTTATTAATTTAATATATTTTTATTCTATTAAATAACAAATTTTATATGTGGCACCATTATCTGAAGTGATAGTCATATAACAAAAATAATAATCTGACTTGATATATCATATTATCGACGTTAACAAAGAATCTAAAGTCGGTCTATATTTGTAAAAACTAAAAAGTTTGAGTATTGATGTTATTTTTTAAAGTTCTAATTGTTATTATAAAATTGAGTAAATTTGCAGTTAAAAATTCTCCACTTGGCAATAAGAAAGTAATACATATAGGTATCCACTACTTCTGCGTTAAAACTAACAAAAATACGGATGCAAACTAGTTGGCAGCTGTTCATAATTTGTATGTCGTTTCCTTCTTTGATGCTATTCCCTTGAGCTTGATCATCCACAGACGAACACAAACTAGAAAGATACAGGAAAAGAGTATTTCGGTGAAGGTATACTTACATATATACATAAACGCATCAGCTTCTGCAACTTGGGAAAGATTATCTTTATGTTTGATTCTCTCTTTCACATTTTCAGTACGTACAGTCTCTTTATACTTCAGAACCCCTGCTGTGTAGGTTCTGTCATCCAAGAACATGGCGACAACAGATCCAAATCCCAACAACGTAACCTCCCGAGGAGAACTGGTTTCAGTGGGCAATCCCAAACTCTTAAACCCATTTGTTTTTGTTGCTCAATCGTTTGAAGAAAATTACTCTCCAGGATTTCTCAAAAAGGTACCATTTGTGCATGGCACAGTTTAGGCAATGTTTGCTTAGATCTAACTCTTTAACTACTTTGTCTTTCACTGTTTTCCGTGATCGTATTCTGTAAAAGGTTAAAAATCATCATGCATGAGCAGGTGATGGCAGAGGTTATAGCGACCTACTTGTTGGTGTTTGTGACGTGTGGAACCGCAGCAATTAGCGCAGACGATGAAAACCGGGTTCCAAAGCTTGGCGCTTCAGTTGCTGGAGGCCTCATCGTGACGGTGATGATCTATGCTGTAGGGCACATCTCCGGTGCACACATGAATCCTGCTGTCACCACAGCTTTTGCAGTTATTAAACGTTTTCCATGGAAACAGGTACTAAATTGGATATTGTTCTCAAATTACTATACTATGGTACTTAGTTAAGTTCGGTTATGTTGATTGTTTGCATAATGCTTGGTTAGTTTTCATCGACAAATATACAATGTCATGCACATCTGGTGGTAGGCACAGATGAACATAGTGGCATATAGCTCGGTAGGACATTAGACCCACAGACCATAATTAGGTGGCCTTCCAACTACAACTACAGTACTAATTCGGTGTCTGCATCCAAGTACTGCAGGGCTGATCGGGGAAAGAGGGCAATTGACATAGATGGAGATAGACGGGGCTTAGTGGTGTACTGGACTTCTAAAATTTTAAAAAATTAAATATTTTTTTATTATATATATATATAAAGATAGAATTATTTAGAGCTTAGTGATATACTGAATCTTTTAGGATTTAAAAATTAAATATTTAAATTCTATTATCTTAAATTTTTGACTCTGTTACGAACAACTGAACTGAGAAATATAGAAAAGGAATACTTGATAGTTACACGATGGATATTTATGACAAGCACATGCATGGCTTCCCAAGTCCAGACCTTTTCTCCTTTTCTATGTTTGTCTTCCCGTTCTATGTCCTAACACCTGTTAGCTTATAATTATCATATCTACGTGTATACATGTATGTCTATATATAATAATAACTTTCTGGTATCCCACTCAGTCAGCCAATTGCTTTTATGATTTTTAAATTATGAGAAAGAAACCGAGTAATAACATGTCAATTATTGTCCTCTAATATGTGGACTAAAATTGTTTTATTTCTTATTCGGAGGGAATGCATAAAAATAGGCTCAAGCTCAAAGAACCCTTTATTTAAAGATGCAACAAATTTTCAACAAGATGAAACTACAAAAACAAAGAAAAGAAAATGGATAGAATACGCAGCTTTATGGACTTTGTCTGTCAATAGAATAACTATTAACTCATGGGCAAGGAGTAGATTTACCATGAATTATTAACCTTTAAGTTAATGAAAATATCTTCTAATTAAACTAGAAAAATAGTGCCAAGATCCTTTTAAAAGAAAAAGAAGCACTAGCAATAATGGCACTGATATAGAGTCATAGTTCTAAGTTCCAAACTCTTCTGCACCTACTGGGAACTCAAATGGTGGAAAGAAGGAACAAAAACTGATGGCATTGGAAATTTTTATGGCAGGTCCCACTTTATGCAGTAGCTCAGTTAACAGGAGCAATAACAGCATCCTTTACACTGAAACAGCTACTTCACCCCATAAAACATTTGGGTACAACTGCTCCTTCTGGAACAGATTTTCAGGCTCTCCTTATGGAAATTGTTGTGACTTTTTCTATGATGTTCGTCACTTCGGCGGTGGCAACTGATAACAAAGCTGTAAGGGCTCACATCGTCATTATGCACTAGAAATTGGGATCTCTCTATCTAGGGTTACAAGCCAATGCCATGCTTATTTCAATTATCTCTTAACATACAGGTTGGAGAGCTAGCAGGCATAGCAGTTGGTTCTGCTGTTTGTATCACGTCCATACTGGCAGGGTAAAGTCAGTTACATCAAAACTCTTTCTAATCCTTATCACTAAGTCATAATTCAGTCGGCACATTTCCTCTGCTTGTTTATATTGAAAGTCGAAACCCCAATTTCGAGCCTTCTTAATGAGCTCCTAATCATCAACAGACCAATATCTGGCGGATCCATGAACCCAGCAAGGACATTGGGACCAGCAGTTGCTAGTGAGTACTACAAGGGGTTGTGGGTATATTTCATTGGACCAGTTACAGGAACAGTGCTGGGAGCATTTTCTTACACGTTCATACGAGAAAGAGATAAACCAGACCATCCCACTTCTCCGAGTTCTGTTCCACTGAAGGTTCGTAGACAGAGAGCCCATGAGGAACAACTCTCCACCAAAGACTCTCTCAACGTTGTGTAAAGGTCCTGGCCCTGGAGAGCGGATGTGTTTGTAACTTCGTACCAATCGTTTCCTTATCCTTCATGTATTGCTTACATAGATAGGCTTGAATCTGTTGGATAATTATCTAAGATAAGTTTACTTAGCTTAGGAAATTATCTTCTAGGAGGTAAGTTTATCTTTCGATAGATAAGATAAAATATACTATAGATAGGATAAGTAAGTATTATACCAAAAATCTAGTAGTTTAGTATTATTAAAATAGATTATACTTATATATAAATTACATATAATCAGAGAAATAAAGTAGATTTTTTCCTCATATTTTCTATACCCTCTTGTTTTATAGTATCAAAGCTATCAATTCTAGCAGCTATTGTATTGTGACATTCTTTTCCATCTTATTGTGAATTTCAATTGGGAATACTATTGTATTGTGACATTCTTTTCCATCTTATTGTGAATTTCAAGATCAGTGTTCAGAAAAGATGATTGGGAATGCTGAGAAAAAAAAGAGTACTCCTACTAAATCCATCAATATAGTGAAGAATCAGTTCAACATAATCAAATAAAACATGTTAAAATTGAGAGAAGCTTTATCAAATGTGAAATAAAAAAAGGGAGCATTGACCTATGTCATGTCCCTACTGAAACACAAGAAGCCGATATCTTCACAAAAATCATGCCAATGCCTAAATTCAAAACAATTCTATGCAAGTTAAAAATGATAAATATCTATTCCTCAACTTGAGAGGAAATGTTGGATAATTATCTTAAATAAGTTTAGTTAACTTAAGAGATTATCTTCTAAAAAATAAGTTTAGCTTTTAGTAGATAAAATAAGCTATGCTATAGATAAGATAAGTTCGTATATACTAAAAATCCGGTAGTTTAGTATTAGAATCAATTATACTCATATGTAAATTACATATAATCAGAAAAATAAAGTAGGTGTTCTTATATTTTCTATACCCTCTTGTTTTAGTATCAAAGGTGTAAGGAGCTATCTGAGTTACAAATATATCAAAATGATTCACATTTAAATATCGAGTTGATATTTTATAATATCTTTAAGTAGGGTGGAGAAAGTTAATTAATCGAAGCAATACAAAATTAATGACAGCAACATTGGTACAATTCGACTCGAAAAGATCCATCAGCGCCATCAAGCAGCTTTTTCACATACTACAAAGCTTCCAGGGTTAATGGTAATGCTCTTGGTGCAGTTGTCAGTTTTGTAGATCCCAACAAGTCGATCAGCCAACTCAAACATGTTGTTTCTAAGGCTGTATGGGGCATAAAAATTAAGAACATGAGTTATGACTAGCAGCTGCAGCATAGAAGCAACTATTCGATGACATTACCTTATGATTATGAATTGAGCATCCTTTGTCCTATCCTTCACGTAATGTCCCACAATTGAAACATTTTTGAAATCTAGAATTCAACGTGAATTATGAGTAAAGAGAAGTAAAACAAGGAGCAATCATGGCAAGAAGATAATTGAGTTTTTTCTAGTCATTACCTAGAGCAGCGTCAATTTCATCCATTACGTAGAGTGGTGTAGGCTTGTAGTGATGAAGCGCAAAGACAAGAGCTAGTGAGCTGAGAGTCTGAAGACGGAAAACAAACAAATGTCATTTATCCTAATAAAAAAGGTTACTGTCGTGTCTTATGCTACTTTCATGTACAACTAAGTAATGGAAGAGTCAATTTGTATTGAATTACCTTTTCACCGCCAGATAAATTGGCAATGTTCTTCCAGCTTTTCTTTGGTGGCCTCACACTGAAGACAACACCTTCTGAGAAGGGATCTAAAGAGTCTACTAGCTCAAGTTCCGCATCACCTCCAAGTGTAATCATCTAAATTTAAATCACTCAAGAAAAGAATAAGGAAAAGAGACTAAACAGGTGAAAAATGTATGACCAAGTGCAAACTTAGAGTCTGGCTTGAGAAAAAAGACACAAAAGGAGAAATATCTAATCCACAACCAGAAGAATACACCTAACCAGTGACCCACAACCAGTCAAAAGATGCAATATACGAACCTGATACATTTCCTTCAGTTTCAGTGATATTGTGTTGAATCCTGTCATAAACTCATCTAATCTGCAAAAAAACAAAAATTCAATAAATCAGAATCGCGCTCTAGGACACAATGAAGATCTAAAACATGGACATAACAAGAATAGATATGCCCGCCTTTTCTTTCTCCATTCATCATACAGCTTTTTCATATCGTCACGTTGTTGAGTGATCATGTTCAACTCCCCGACTCGATCATTGTATAATGAAACTTTTTTCCGATATCTATCAAAGTTATATAAGATAATATCAACATACAATTAAACGTATGCATAGTTTCAGATCAAGTTAAACAAGATTATTCGTACTCTGAGATCGAATCTAGATTTGGGTTCATCTCCTTTAATTGTGTTTCTAGGAGAGCTACCATTTCAAGGGCCCTTTTGAGGTCACAAGCATCGGTTAAAGTCCCGTCTGCAAGCGTTGCTTGAAGCTTTTCGGGGTCAACCAGATCTTTCTGAATTCTGTCATAAACAAGCATATATTTAAATGTTCTTTCAAAATGCTCTGTCCACAATAACGCCTATTCTGGATCCTATAAATGGAATTAGAATTACAACTTTAATAGAATTTGTATGTAAGTAATGAAAATTTGAGTTGTTTAGAGATAAAAGTATTCTACATCTACTCTGGCAACTGAAACTGGGTGTATAACTGTCTGACCATGCAATTAGGTATGGAATATAAACTTCAACTTCAACGACAGATAAGCCACGGAATTAAAGTCGACGATCTGAATCAAATTCTGACGCTCATAGTTCAGAGTTAATAGTTAGTTTGCCACAAACTCAACTTACTGTTCCATATGATGCGTAAGAGCAGTTTGCAAATCATCGAGCTTTTTCTTGTAACCCTTCCCCTTCAATTCCAACTCTTTGTAGCTTTTTTTCATGTCTTGTAATTTATAATCAGTATCAACCTTCAAAACAAGATTCAATTCTCATATTACACGACTTTTTTAAAAAAAAAGAACAAACGCACTACAAGATAAGGTAAGGAGAAAATAAAGAACCAAAAGGTATAATAATAAGATAATCCAGCACACAGTACCTCTGATGCGCGCAATTCATCCACGACCCTCTTAACATTTTCATAATCCGACTTTGCTTTATCCAGCACCTCCTTGTGTTGATCAATCAACTGCATTAGAGACAACGGACACTGTAAGAGTTTACCAACCCGATTCCCACCAGTGAACCATGTGGTCAAAGGTAAACGAAAAAGTAGAAAAAGCAGACCTCCTGTGTTTTCTTGTAGTTCTCTTGAACTGTAAATGCCTTTTCTTCTATTTCTTTGAAGATCCCTCTCATTTTATCCTTCTGCTCAGTTAGTCGTTCCTTTTCCTTCTTTGAGTCTTCGATCCCTTTAGTTAACTTTTTTATCATTTTCTGCCCGGTCTCTGTTTGAACTTTGTGACGATTGATCTCCGAGCTATTTTTGTCAATATCCTATACAGTGAAGAGCAGCATGGATTAAGGCAGACACTGCAAGACAATAGCTTGATAGTTTAAAGTCAAGTCATAACTTACTGACTGAATCTTGTTGACCTTTAACTTCTGAGCCTTCAGCCTTTCACCACCTGCATTTTCTATTTTATTCTGAAGCTCCGAAGCCTAAAAGCAGAACTCAATATAGTAAGCAACCAAAGAGAATCATCAAGGCAAAGGGCATTTTGTTCTCCAGTGGGAAAATTTGGAATCAACTAACTTGGAAAAGAATATTCACCGCAATCTAAAGGAAATAAGAACACTGACCACAACTAGAAAAATTGGTTAGGGACATATACGGAGAAACTCAATATAATTACTTAACACACCTTTTCCTTCAACCTTGCAGACCCTTGAATAAGTCTATCTATCTCTTTTTCTTCGGTACAAATAATTTTCTTGAGCTCCTCCAACCTATCAAGCTCATCCTTCTTTGGTCTCGATGCAGCCTCCAAGGAACCAAGTTGCTTTTCAAGATAACTATGTTCTGAGTTCATACTGTCAATCTGGTTGCGAGGAAAAATTCACAGAATGACTTTCCTTGTTACTCACATTGACAAAAGGAACCTTGGATAAAACATGACAACAAATACCTCTTTCTGACTTCTAGCCAATTCCATTTCCAGGTTTTCAATTGCTTTTTCTGATGTCCGATAACACTTCACTGCATTAATCATTCTTTCACGGATGGCATTTAGTTTGTCAACAATGGCAGAAAGCTCTTTCTCAGAATTTAAAACAGCTTCTCCGGTTACACTTGCAGGTCGAACAGAGGTTCCCATCTTACCACCACGAGGCTTGGTGCCACCGCCACTCATTGTGCCAGATTTCTCAAATAGTGCACCATCAAGCGTCACCACACGTCGGAACTCTGTGTTTCCACCATATGCAATTCGAGTTGCCTGTACATTCATAGGACACGCAATCAATCTTCTTCCCTCTATGAAAGATTTCAAACAGCTGTTAGAAATATAAATCATATAGCACATGAATGTGGTATATCTTCAAAGATGTCATCAGGGCAAAAAATATATAATCAAATGAACACTAGGGATGGCAAGGAATTGTCGAATTCCAAACTTCATCACACATCATCTTGTCATAAATCCAAGGTCAGATTTTGTTCCAGTGCATTGAATATTGCAAAGATATTGCGGCATAAAGAGTTAACAAGTGTTTTAATTCGGAAAGAGTGGGCAGCTGTACTTCAACTTTCTCAGCAACATCATTCCTATTCCTTTCTAGATCTCTGACAACAAGTGCTTTTCACCTAGAATCTTGCCAGTGAAACACAGGTAACCAAGTATTCAATTCAGGAAACTATAGATGCACAACTTGGAGGACCAAGGAGAACTATATCAGTTCAAGAATCTATTCCACATGTTTGCAGCAGAGAAATAATTAAACAAATGCAAGGTCATTTTTGTTTCCACCATTAAAGCTAAAGAGCAAAGGTATGCAACAATAATAAAATGAGAATCAACCTGCTCAAGGTCCTTTGCTACTATGGTGTTACTCAAAGCTGCATAGAAAGCAAGCTTCATTCTTTCATCTTGGACCCTGACTAGATCAAAGAGACGTGGAACTCCCTCTGGAGTTCTTATGTTCTCCTTCAGCTTTGGCAAAAGGTCAACCTGTTTCTCCTGCATTAGTAAAGAAAAATGCAATGCTGGAATCAAGGTCTCCTAAACACAAATAACAGTAGTCATTTCAGAAGAATGTTTGGCATCCAAGCTCAAGCATCTCATCGCAAAAGAAAAACTTCATGATGCCAAAGCATATAAACTTTATCAAATCCAAAGCTCAAAATCATGCTTTTAGAGAACTTAAGAACTTAAATCAGAACACCTTTAATATATACAATTGCCAGGGTTGGCTCAAGTGTGACAAAAACTCGGTAAATAAGTAGAAGATGCCATAATCAGGTCATGAAAAACTTGCAACTTGAATTGGACCTCTAATCCAAGTTCTGTTCTTACTATCATCAACAATTCGTTTAACTATTTAGCATCGAACGCATCAATCAGGCATATTTTCAGGTTTTAAGTCAATTTGAAGTGTAGTAATGAGACATCGTTGATACCAAGATCATGAAAGTTGCAACTCCAAGTTTATCCCTTCTGAGTAGCTCAACGCATGCTTGGGCTGCAGCAGTTGTTTCCACTACAATGTAATCAAGTCCAGGACAAGCTGTTGAAATTGCAACATCATATTTTGCTGCAATGACAATCAATTCCACAACAAAAAGTGATCAGACAACAGAAGATTGTATCGCTTAACTTGTTAATAAGAAGAATGGCATGAACATGAGCTTATCAAATACAGCAAGGATGTCATAATTGAACGTAGCAATCTACAAATACCATCTAAGCAGCAAGCACTGCCTTCAACATATAAAACACAACATTGAATTTATTGTCCTTGAACAACAGGAAAATATCAAAGTGGATCACAATACAGAAGAATCCAAACATGTAATTCAATATGATCAAAACAGAACAAGAAGCTTGCTTGTCACATTTTGAATTCATAAGCAAACTCACCATCAATAGCACCCAAATCCCCCATACGACCATAGATTCCTTCAATTTCATTAGATTCCCTGGCCCGAAGAATTGCTTTCAAAACTGATCCTTGACTTCTTTCAGAATCAACAACTTGTTTAAGTTCTGCAACCTTCTGTTGTGCAGCTTGTTCAAGAGGCATCAGTGCTTCTTGCTCTTTGAAGCAGTCCTGTAAAAGATAGTTAACATAAGATAGCACCAAGGAAGTAGAAAGACAAAAGCATGGTTTCGATAATCATCATAACAGGACATACTTGCTCCACTTTATGTGCTTCTGTTGCTTCAGACTTGTGCTTTACAATATCACTTTGTATTTTGGCAATGGATGCTGTTTTTGTTTCAATTCTTCCCAATATACTGTCCATCTGCTTGCGGGCATTTTCAAAAGCTGCATAGCCAGCTTCATGCTGTAACAGTGAACAAACATTCAACTAGTGTATAACACCCTTCGTTAAAGAAATTAAGAATTTTTCCGAGTTCCTAGTTTTGTCTCAAGGTATCTTTATAACTTTGAACTTCGAACTCCATAGAGTAGTACAGAGACACCTATATGGATCATACCAGGGCAGTAGCAAAAATTAGAAGACAAATATGTTTTAAACAATGAGGATAGACTACAGGCACTAGAACAAGACAACTATGTTTTAAACAATGAGGATAGACTACAGACATTAGAACATTTGTTATCCATATTATCATCTCATAAAGAGTTAAAATAACATGAGAACCCCACCTTCTCAGTCAAAAGCTTACTCTCTGTGCTAGCAACTTCAAGTTGTCCTCTGTGATCAATCAATTGTTTTTCCCATGGTTCAAGTTCAGCACGAACTGTTGCAAGCTCAGAGCGATATCTTTCAGTTTCAACTGTTTAAAAGACAAATTACCAGGGATAAATTAGTAAAAAAGGCACAGGAGAAAATGACTGCTGATAATGGAACGGGAACCAATTCTAAGTAACTTAAATTGATCCTTTTAACTTGCAGAGCAATTATTTGTTGAAATGTTGAATATGACTGTCTAGATTAAACAGAAAAATATATTTAAAAAGAAAAGAAGATCAACAAAAAACTAAGGTTCACAATTTTAATTCAAAAGCCACCCTTTCACCCAAGAAGATGAGCCTTTATTAATCTTATTCTCCAAATAAGATGAATCATACACGTTCACACGGCCAATTCCTTTGGGTAATAGGTAACCTTCCACTAACTTGTGCGCTAAAATTGCACCTAAAAGGAATCAACTTTTGTTAGCGAAATGAAAACAATTAAACCTTTTGAATTCTCCACAATATCCTCTAGCAATTTCTCCTCATCCACCAACATCTGTTGCAGCCTTGAAATATTTTCCTCAAGTTTCGGAAGCATGATAGTGGAGTCCTCACAATCCTTCTGTAAGTTTTCAATCTTAGATGAGTCCTGCCAAAAACAAAGAGAAGTGAGTCGACAGCACAGAAACAGGTTATTCACATTTTTGCTTACCTTCTCAAGCTTTTCCTCAAGCTTCTTGATCTTTTGCTTCATGTGTTTCAGATCCTCCCGGTATTTAACATCCTGTCTTTCAAATTCCTTAAAATCTTCCTTACAATTTCGAAGGTCATTGTCAAGTTCCTGAATTCAAGAGATGCAATTGAATTGCCACTCAGTTTGTAAGAACTCCGAGAATTTAATAAGAACAAATGAAAAGTCCATGATGGATAATATACGATATGAATTCAACCATCATTGTAAAATATTATGCATACAAACCTCCTGTTTCTTCATATATTTGTTGTGCACTGTCTCTAGATCCTTTAATGTTTTATGACTGTTTTCAATCTTCTCTCTGAAGAAAATGAAAAAAGATTCAGCATATGCAATTTCTGACAATAAAGAATGTACAGTGAAGAGTCACAAAAATAACCTTTCAGCCTTCAAACTTTCTTCTAAGCTAGATACATTTTCTTGAATTTTACTCATTTTTGCTCCAGTATCTTCACAAGCCAATTTAGTAGCTTTCTCTTGCCATTTCAGGTGCGATAACTCTTTCAGCATGTAAGCCTCTGCCTCATTCTTGACATCCTATTCAATGAAATAAACCAAAATGCTTTGCAAACATTTTCAAAGATCAGCAACAAAGTGCAACAAACTAGACAGCACAAAAACCTCTAAGCTATCTCTTTCCTTCTCAGCTAACTTAACCATCTGCACCACCCCAGATCGTTTCTCATTCAGGGACTCCAGCCTATGGAAGAAAGTATCGTATAGAATGAGATCTGACTTTAATCTAAATCAGATTCATAATACAAATAGTCTTCAGCAAAACAGCAATGTCTGAAAGAATGGAGACAGCAGTGGTCACACAGCACATAAATCCATAAGATTCCACTGAGTATTTCTTAGTGAGGTGAATGCTAACACATGATAGCACCATTACCAGCTTATTTGGATTGAAACCTAAACCAGAATCACATAACATTATTATGATACATCATCCTTGGACAAGCAATAGATCCTATTCAAGAAGTGTGCCATTATGATCCTAATTACCAAAATTCTAAACTTTTATATTAGGTTTTGAAGGATAGAAAACGTATATAAGCAGCGATTTTACCCCTGGATTTTGCACTCGAACAGATAATAAATATAGATGTAACATATTGCAGCAAGGACGTCAACACAGAAACAAGAGCAATTCAGCCTCTTTATGAAACTAGAAAACAAAGTACTCACTCCTTAAATGACTCGTCAATTTTCTCAACATATTTGTTAGTCCCAATTATATCCTCCAGATATTCAAGAAACCCTTCATCATGGGGTCCTTGAGCCTTCGGCTTCATCAAAGAAATCTGCTCAACTTCACCCTAAAACAAAAGAAAGAAATGAAGCCCTTAAAACAACATAATGTCGTTCAAATTGAACCACTGAGCTACAATAACAAACCTGAAGAATCAGAAAGCGGTTATTGTCCAGGTCAACTCCTTTCCCTTTGAGCATCTTGGTGACCTCAGTGAAATTACTAGCACGGTTATTGATGTAGTACTTGGAAGAATTATCCCGAAAGGCAACCCTGGTGATTACAAAATCTGTTCCTGGAACAGCTTCATAGGTTCCATCATCCTACACGGTTTTGGAGCTTTAGTATTGAGTATTCCCTTATTTTCAAACTCTTTCTCAATCTAAACATAACAGCATAAAATGTGAAAGCGTACATCATTTTTCTCCTAATAAACAAACCCAGCTGTAAACAAAGGCAGTAAAGCCCTTTAGGTTACAGTAAGAAAAAACAAATTTCACATCCAAAAGAGTTACCAGGTCAATGATTTCCTGAAAATGAACAGAAACGCCGGCACTATCCAGATTCTGGTGATTGGTAGAATTGTGAATAAGCTCCGAAACTTTGTTAAGTCTCATCTGCAAATTCAAATGGGTGCATAATAAGTAATAGACTAGAAAAACTAAAACTAAAAGAGAAAATCCCTAAATTTCACCGCCTGTAATCACCAAAAGAGCAAATTATCCTAATAATCGAAAAACCTGCTTCGCTCGCTTTCCAAATACGAACAGCATCGCGTCTATTACGTTGCTCTTTCCACTTCCGTTTGGCCCAACAACAGCAGAAAAACTCTGATACCAAAGCAGAAACCAAACAGATTAGAGAAAGAGAGAAGGAGAATACATTCTTTTAATTATCAACTTCGGGAACAGTTCATGTTTGTAAATGAGAAACAAAAGATAAAAGAAGCAAGAAATTTCCAGAATTTAAGAATTTACAACAGGGATGAGCACAGTTGCTTGGACCTCGAAATCGGCCTCGAGATTCAAAATTCAAAACGCCAACACTTCCAATCAGACACCAACAAATTGGACAAAGTTTCGAAGTCAAACCTTGTGAAAAGGACCAACGCGCTGTTCACCGGCGTATGACTTGAAGTTCCGCATCACCATTTCCTTGATGGCAAGCCTTGGGGCAGCTACGCCAGATCCGGCAGTGCGGGCCGTATCCGACTCGCTGGCCATGAACTCGTCCCCCATTGCCCAAGTCAAGTCAGGTCCTTGTCCTTGTGCTTTACTTGCAGGAGATAGATTGCAGTTGAAGAAGACTCATGCGCTTTTCTCTCTTTCGCTATTTGAAAAATATGGAGAATTTTTTAGGACTGATGTGTCATTCAGTAAAAAAGAAAAATTGGAAATGGTTTTGGCGGGAAATTTTAGTTTGGTTGGGCTATTAGTAAATGGACTATATACAACTTGTTATGGCCCTTTGGATGCGTCTTTCTTTTAGTTTGGTTGGGCTATTAGTAAATGGACTATATTCAACTTGTTATGGCCCTTAGGATGCGCCTTTCTTTTTGACTGAGTGGTGAAGTAAATTGATTCATAAACGTACCTTTTTATCTTAACCAAATCTTTTTAGTATTGTGATTGTATTACTCTTAAATTAAATTTATTACTCCTTATAAAATGTATCTGTTAAAATATATATTAAATCATACATCATTGTTTTTTAGATTATCTGTTGTCCATGTGTTTATGTGGAAACTAGAAGTTTGAGTGAATGGACAGCCTGCCATGCCAACATAAGAATTTTATTGAAGAAGTAATTATCAAGGGATTACTTAGCAGGAACAATAATATTACCTTTGACATTTTAATCCCATATAGTCTAATTTGTGTAGAAAAAGAAGTAATCGGTCAACTAATTTCGTCCAAAGTCCAACCTAGCAAAGCTCATGATAAGGTGTACCGCTCATCGCAAGCATGGTGACTGCTATGCCATCACCTTGTATAGCTAGCTCGACAATTAATTCGTCTTAGCTAAAAATGAAGTACGTATAAATAATTTGTAGAACTTGGGCCCTCTTAGTCTTTGCTCTCGGCATTCTCTTTTCTGTTTTACTTTAAACCCCAATCATGATGTTTCACTTTTGTGCTTAATTACTTGATCATATTTATGTGAAATTTAGCGCAAATGAACTGCCAATCGGCCTTGAGTGATGAAGGGTCTGCACTCTAAAACCCAAAGTCTCTAAATTTATCTAAGCATTGTGTTGGTTGGCATGAATTTTTGTTAAGTAATCTTTTTTTCTAAAATTTATATTATCACATTCATTTTTTTTAGTATTTAGAAAAGTTAAAATTTTCTCAATATAAGAAAGTAGTAGCATTTTACTTGGATTTTAAATCTCAGCACTCCTTGGTATTTAGATTACTTTTTTCAAGAATTTAATCTAAAATTATACTAGTTAATTTAACTATTCCTTCTCTCTCAACTTTACGCCATCTCTTTTATAAAACTTTACCTCCTCTTCAACCTCCATTTAGTTGACTGAAAAGTAAAGTGAATTTAGAAAATGATTCTTTGGAAAATAAATATATGAAGGCCCCGTTTGGTTGGCATGGATTGTTGCCAAGGAAAGTAATCTTTTTCTTAAAATTTAAATTATTACGTTTGGTTCGATTTTCAAGTAGTTAGGAAAGTAAAAACTTTCCTAATTTAGGAAAAATTGTGGCACTTTCCTTGAATTCTAAATCTCAACACTCCTTGATATTTAGATTACTTTCCTCAGGAATTTAATCTAAAAAATACATTAGACAATTTAACTCTTCCTTCTCTCTCAACTCTGTGACTTTAAAATATATAAATTTCAAATAAATTTTGATTTAATAATTAAAAATATATAAAAT
>JANVCQ010000008.1:12349045-12368802 GCA_025531925.1 Erythroxylum plowmanianum | reverse complement strand
ACTTGTGGTGATGATCTCTAGGAGAGAGGTCGGTGAGGTGGTCTGGTCCTTAAATCGTCTACTGTTTCTCTCATTCCATATAACCTGAACACAAGCCGCCATAGAAAGAAGGGTAATATTCTTGTTAGATTTGGACATGCGCAAATTAGGAAGCCCTTGCATTATGTCTAGGAGTTTCCAGACATTAAAGTCAAGAGCACAGAGTGTTGAGATTTTAGACTAGAGAGTTTTGGAGAAACCACACTCAAAGAAGAGGTGGTCTCTGGATTCATCCTCTAGGTGGCAGAATATGCAGAGTTTAGAGGAGGGTATGAAGCTCAAACGATCCATAGTGCTCAACCTGTTCCACATTGCCATCCATAGCAGAAAATTGACATTAGGTCTGAGTGTTTTATTTCAAACTAGAGTGTCCCACCCTACTCTATTTTCTGGCCTTGCACTTAGGTTTCTTACTACCTTAGTAGTAATGTCTGTAATTGGGATACCCTTCCAAAAGTAGCTATCTCCCTCCCCCTGTCTGATGAGAAGAGGGATGTGTAGGCAAGATAACTCAACCGTAGAAAGAGTCCACTCTTCATTCCTCATGATGGCTTGGAGTTTAGCATCATAGTGAATGCAGCCTAATAGAGAAATGGCCATGTCATTTTGATTAAGGGATCATTACCAGACCAGTTATCATACCAGAAAGAGAGTCTGTTACCCTCCCCAATTTGGCAAGTGATATATTGATAAATCTCTCCATGCATACCAAGGAGTTAGTTAAAGAACCAAGTGTAGCTGGCCTTAGGTTGTAGAGACCAGAAACTCCTTCCTTTCAAAATATAAGTATGCATCCATTTGGCCCACAATGATTCCGGATCCCTTAGAAGCCTCCAGATCCTTTTAGACATGAGAATTCTGTTCTTAGTAACTATGGATTCGATTCCCAAACCCCCTTCTGCTTTGGGTTGGCATATATGCTTCCATCCTACCTCGGCCATTCCTTTCACCCCATCCTTTTTCCCCCATAGAAACTGTTTCAGTAGTCTTTCTATAGTTTTAGCCAGTCCTTTAGAGAGGAAAATGTACAAACTCCAATAGGTGTGCATAGACAGAAGAACCGATTTGAGAAGTTGTAATTGACCTCCATAGGAAAGGGCTTTATTGGTCCACTGATCTAATTTTTTCTAAACCTTTTCAACTAATGGGAGACATTCACAGAATCTGAGCCTTTTAGAAGAGATAGGAATCCCCAAGTATTTTAGAGGAGAAGCCTTAGCTTCCATACCAGTAGCATGAGTTAAGACAGTAGACAGATGGGAGGCACTTTTGGAGAGAACAAAGAAGCTTTTTTGGAGATTTGCACATAAGCCAGGCATATGCTGAAATTGAGTAAGAGTAGCCATCAAGAGAGAAACCGATTGCACATTAGCTTTGCATAGGAGGATGAGATCATCTGCAAAACATAAATTTGTTAGTGAAAGCTCTTTGCATTTGGAATGGTATCTAAATCTTGGTTCCCGAGAAATATTGAATTTGAGTAGCTAAGTGAGGACTTCCATACATAAGAGAAATAGGTAGGGGGAGAGGGGATCCCCCTACCTAAGGCCTTTTTTCCCTTTAATTAAGCCAGTGGGGCTCCCATTTATCAGAATCCCTTAAGAAGTAGTAGAAATACAATGTTGGATCCATTGAATAAAAGTTGTGAGAAAATTCATTTCCTTCAATACTGCCAATAAGAATCCCCAGTTTACACTACCAAAGGCTTTCTATAAATCAACCTTCATGGTGCAATTTTAGGATGTCTTCTTGCAAGTATACCCTTTTAGGAGTTCTTGAACCAACAGAATATTATCTCCAATATCTCTGCCCACTAAAAAAACCCCTTGATTCTCACTAATGAGAAATTTCAACATCTCCTTCATTCGATTGGCCAATATCTTGGCTATGATCTTATATAGAAAATTTGTGCAAGATATAGGCCTGTAGTCAGCCCACGATTCCGGGTTGGGGTTTTTATGAACTAGGCATAGGAAGGTTTTATAGATTTTTTTTAGGAGAACTCCTTTTAAGAAAAATTCTTGCACTGCCTCTTTAATCATTCCACCCAAGCAAGACCAAGTTTTCTGATAGAAGAAGCTATTTAAGCCATCAGGACTAGGAGCCTTAGAGCCATTCATGCTAAACACAACTTGATCAATTTCCTGATCCGTGACAAGTCTAGTTAGCCTGAAAACTTCTTGATCTGGGATCTTAGAAGTGACAAACTGGCTAAGGTGGAATTCCTGCAAAGTGTGAATAGAATCAGACCCTGGAAGTTTACTGAAGAAAGATATAGCATCCCTTGCCACCTCTTCTTGGCCAAAAACCTCTCTTCCATCTTCAGATTTAATAGAGGTAATTTTATTAGAATGCTTGCGGGCTAACAGTGTATTGAAGAAAATTTTAGAGCGTCTATCACCGTCCTTTATCCAGGAGATCCTAGATCTTTGTCTCATAAGAGAGTGTTGGTTTTTCACAACTTTCAAATATTTTTTAAGTGCCTCCTTTTCAGCTGAAGCTAGTCCTTCATCTAGGGGGTTTCCTGCCAAATCTTGTTGTATGGAGAACAGCTTGTTCCTAGAGAGATCAATTTCCTTAGCCAGGTTATGCCCCCTCTATCCATTAAGAGTCTTCAACTTCTTCTTGATTGCTTTAAGCTTTTGGATACATATTTATTGTTTTGTCCCATAGCAACTATGCTCCATACCTCTCTGAATTGCTTCTTGAAAGTCCTCCATATCAACACGAAAGTTGTTAAATCTGAAAGGGTGTTGGGGTTTGCGGTTTGTAATTAGAGAAAAGATCCATTAGCTTAATAAAAGTATGGTCCAAAATACTCGAATCGAGGAAGTGTGCGGAAGCTCACCTTTCTTTTGGAAGCGCGATAATCTATTTGAATATAAGAGGTACGATGAGCGAAGAGATCGACACATGCGGTCTGACATTGTACTTTACAGATAAGGGTGAAGGCGTGATCTTTAACGGGATTGTCAAGACAGAGTCCATGCTCAATACGGGAGTCTCGACAGTCATACAGTCAAAACATGGTCACATTGTCAGAGCTGATGAAAACGTTGTTTTAAGTTGAATGAGCGTCCTGGATCCTACTTAGACAGACCGAAGATATGGGTATTAACCCTATATCTTCTAATAACTAATTTTCCTAAAATAAACAAAAGGGAAAAATGAAAACCGAAAGCCACACTACTGAAAGTTTAAACCAAAAATATAATCGTACACTAATCATATAACCGTGTCAGAGGGATGCAACTAAATATGTGAAATGCTAAAATTCCTGGTACAGATCCTATCCTATACGTAATAATGAGTATTCCAAACCCATGCTAGTTCACCTCTGTTGCAAATGTCTAGCGTATACCCACTCAGGCCCCGATTTCCATTAAGGCATTAACTAAAGTCCGCTCTATGTAACTCAATTCCCTTGACCGTATTTACACGTGTAGACTTACGGGTGAAGGGTAGTGCAATGACAATGGTCTCTTTGAGCTTTTAAATATTAATGTTTATGGCAAAGGTATAGTGGTCAATTCCAATTGAAAAGCTAAGGCTATTTGCCGACTTATAAATGAGAAGACCAAGCTTTTCCCGTATTGCATGCATTCGAGAAGCCAGTCTTCATGAGAAAGGCAAAAGTAGGATAGCCATATGGCATCAGATCGAGTAACCCGTCTTTTTGCTTTTCATGTAACCAAAAGGCTTTTACATCATAGAACATGCTTTCCATGTTATTAAACTGTAAATAAATATCCCAGATCTAATATCTATATCATAAAATAGAACATGAAATTCATTGATGTAGTTAAGAGGCGAGCCACTCTCATTTACAGGAATCCTCCTATTCCTAATGGAGTGACTGAAGAGTAACAGTCGGAGACAATAAGCACCACATCTTTTTAAGGACCCAGAAAAACATGGTCAGTGCTAGTTCAATACTACAATACTGCGGCAGTGATACAATACAAAACAAAACATTAACAATATAATGACAAAAAGGCAAGACTTGGGGAAGGCAAATTGTTGTGGTCTTCAAGGGCATTTGGGTCCTCCTTCCTTGGTCTTCCAGTTGTTGTAGCAGGGGCACACAGCTTTATTCCCGTAATACCCAGGTGGAACACACAGGCACTTGCTGCAACACTTCTGGCAAAAGAACATGCATGGCTTGTGGTATTGGGTCCTGCCGCATCTCCTAGTGCATTGCGAGGGGCATTCTGGTCATTCAAACAAACATCATCATTTCTGATTTTTTTGTCTCTTGCAGTTAAAAAGCAAGTAAAGACATGAACGAAAGATCCCTCCCATCTTCAATAGCCATTTTCTTTTTAATTAGAAAGGAAGGAAGAAAAAACACTATCGCAATGTTCTGCAGTATAAAGCGCCTTGCGCATCTCGGTGGATTAGCTCCATAACATAGCCATTTGGTTTTAGTTTAACAGGATATGTTCATTTGTTGTTTTCACGAGGAATTTTTCTTCCTATCCTAGGAGTTTACTTACGGTAGCTCTTGAGGCTCCCAGGTCCGTAGAGGTTCTGAAATCACAAAGCATTAAAGAACAACATTGTCAATAGAGCGCAAAAACCAAAATTCTCAAATACAAGCATCTACATTGTGGTTTGCTAAATATGAAAGAGATGTAGAGAGGTCTTACTTTGTTGTTATAGTGGTGACCTCCACGCCCATTGGCTGCCATTGCCTAAATCAGAAATAACAGAACTTGTTAAGAGGATCCGCAAGTTTTTCCCTTAACCTTGCTTTTCGTCTCAAATAATGAAGTAGAGAGAAAGATATAATCTTTACCAAGGTTTGAAGCATGGAAATGGCAACGAGAGCCAGGAGAAATACTACAGCAAACTTAGCCATGGCCTGCGCTACGACACCTCTGACTAATCCCTCCTCAACTCAAAGAAGCGGAAGCGGAAGTGCAAGAAAGGACAGGCAGGAGGATTGGTAAAGTGGGTTTGTAATGTGGGCTTTTATAGACAATCTCTACTTCTTGAGAAGAGATTGGGCATCCCACATGGGTCCCAACCAACTTGTTGTCCGTTTGACGACATGAAATGACACGTTAAAGACATCTCAGTAAAAATATTTTGTCTGGTACATCTTCCAAATTGGTCAAAGAAAGCTTTCCAAAACTTGCATTAAATTGGGCACGGCTCAGTCCTCAAGTTACTGATTATCCCTGAAATGGGTTTCGGTTGGTCAAGTAATTTTTATGGAATACGTCCACTTATCATGTGCTGTTACATTATTATTTAATCTCAAATGCTTGTTTAATAAATATAAATTATTTATTACAAAAAAAGAAATTTATATTCTCAAGTTGTAAATTTAAAGAAATTATAAATACAACGTTAGTAATGGGAAATGAAAGGACGGTGCAATACAAATAAAGATGGTGGAGGTGGTGAGGTTAGTTTAAGTAGTTGTGGATAGTAGGACCCACGTTGATAGAAAAGTCAAATGTATTTTTTTATAAAAGTGAATTGAGTAGAAAGCTGTTGGTGCTTCTGCATGTGCACCCACTGAGCACGGCACGTGAAACAAAGCTGCGCCATTTTGGCAAAAGTGCGCAGACTGCGCTCTTAACCGTACGCTGGTTTCTGAGTCCAATCTCAGTGACGTTCGTGGTCGTACCCGTACCCAGAGTTTCACTTATTGCCACGGTCTCGTTCACCCAATATTTTTATTTTAAAAAAAAAACTTAAAAGTTGGATTTTAAGTGCTTTTTAATTTTTCAATTTCTTTTTCTCAAATTAACTTTAAAATTTTACATTATTTTGAGTTCAATTCCCATTGACCTAACGTTTTTCATCATATTCAAATGAATTCTGGGTTCAATTGGCAATCATATAAATTTTCGAGATTAAAATGAATATAAAATAAAGAGATCAAAATAATTATGTATTATCAAATTTTGGAAAAAAATTAGTTTATAAGTCTAAAAATAAGTAAATAATCAAACAAGTTCCAACGAATATGTAATATAAAGTATAAAAACATTGGGATAAAGTAAGACAATGCAAGTGACCAAAAGGTAGTGAATAGATTCTATAAAATACAAATTCCATATATATGTAGAGAGAGAGAGACATATTGGAAGTTTTGAGTCACTAGTTGTGTGTTAAATCTTTGACTTAGTTGTGGTAATCTCTAGTCTTTAGGTTTCAGTTAGATAGTGGCACATATTTCTTGTTTCAGTTTTTTTGTTACTAGTTTTACTGCAAGTATAGTAAGATTGTACTGTAATATATTGACAATCTATAAATAGTGAGAACCTGCACTTGATTTGTATGTGGGTCATTCTTTTCTCTGAACATACAACTTCTCTAGCAAATTTTATATGGTATCAGAGCCATCACGTCTCTAATCGAGAATGTTGAGTAATTCATCTTCTTTCTCATCTTCTGTCACCACCATCAACTCATCCACAGGTCTTCTTCCCACATCGTCCTTTAACCATCTCATCAACCTGAAACTCACATAGGAGAACTACCTCCTATGGAAGGCTCAGTTCCTCCCATACTTCTGTAACCAACAACTCTTAGGCTATGTTGACGGCACTGAAGCTCCAACAAAAATGATCACAGAAACCACTGATGCTGGCGCTACACAAGTTCAGAATCCAGCTTACAAGATCTGGCTACAACAAGACCAGATGGTCTTAAGCGCACTGCTCTCCTCTCTCACAGAAGAGGTCACTGGACATTCGACAAACAATATGACAAGAGGAAGTGGTTGAAACATGCCAAGAGGTAAAGGTAATTTCCAGAGAAGGAACAATAACCAATTTCAGTCTGACAGAAGCAACTATGGTCAGAACAAGAACAGGCCGATATGTCAAGTGTGTGGAAAGTCAGGACATATAGCATTGAAATGCTATCATCGATTTGATCATTCAATCAAAGCTGATGATACCACCAAGCTTGCTGCTACTGTTGCTACAACTCCCGCATACTCTGTTGATACCAACTGGTATATGGATAGTGGAGCAACTGATCACATGAACAATGATCTGGACAGGCTAACATTCGAGAAGTACCAGGGCAAAGATTAGGTTCAAAATGCAGGTGGTACAGGTATGATAATTTTCCATATTGGTCACTCTTCTCTACCCACCTTCTCCAAACCTTTAAAGATAAATAATATTCTTTGTGTCCCTAAACTATCTAAACATCTTTTATTGATTCATAAGCTAGTTGTTGACAATGGTGTTTTCTTTGAAATCTATGCTTCCCATTTTATCATTAAGGATCAGGTCACGAGGAAGCCACTTCTTCAGGGCAAATGTGAGCAAGGTCTAAATCTTATCAAGCCAAGGCAAATAGCATTGTTGAAGGAAGCGTCAATATAAAGATTTCTAAAGAGCAGTGGCATCGCCGCCTTGGCCATCCTCCCTCTGTCATCGACCACAAAGTCTTGAATTCCAATAATTTGTTGTGCTCTTCAGAGTCCAATAATTCTGTCTGTAATGCATGTCAACAGGCTAAAAGTCATCAACTTCCTTTTCCAGTCTCAAGTAGTGTCTCTAGTGCTCCTCTTAATCTGGTGTTCTCCGATGTTTGGGGCCCAACTCAAGTGTTTGTTAATGGGTTTAAATATTATGTAAGTTTCATTGATGATTTCAGTAAATTCACTTGGGTATATTTGCTCAAGAATAAATCTGATGTGTTTCAAGTTTTTCTTCAATTTCAAAAGCATGTTGAGTTATTATTGAATAAAAAAAATTTTTGTGTTCAAACTGACTAGGGAGGGGAGTATCAACGGCTTAATTCTTTTTTTAAGCAACAGGCATCTCACACCATGTTTCCTACCCTCATACCCATCAACAAAACGGTGTGGTTGAACGTAAACATCGACATATTGTTGAAGTAGGACTTGCTCTCTTGTCACAAGCATCAATGCTGGTGCATTTTTGGGATGAGGCCTTTTTAACTTCTTGCTTCCTTATCAATCGACTTCCCAGTAAAATAATCAATTTTGACACTCCTCTTAAAAGGCTTTTTGTTTCCAAGCCAAATTACATTTTTCTTCGGACATTTGGGTGTGCTTGTTGGCCTAATCTTTGTCCATATAATGCTCACAAACTACAATTTCGTTCTTAAGAGTGTATGTTTATTGGGTACGGCAACATGTATAAAGGCTATAAATGTCTTCATCGTGGCTCTAGTCGAGTTTACATATCTCGTGATGTCGTTTTTTATGAACTTAAATTTCCTTTCTCCACTGACAAAATCAATTATACTCTTCCTTCCATTAGTCCTCTTGAACCTTCTGTTGTCCTTTCTTTTGTATCGATTCAACATACTTCTCCTTCAACTATCAACAATTTTGCATCTTCTTCCAGTGACCAAAATGGTAATTATCATCCTGTTTTTGTGCAAACTCATCTTGATTTTGCAGAGAATTCTCAGCAAGGGGATGTATTATCAAGTGTTGTTGTCGAGGATTCTCAACTTCAGCAAAGGAATGATCCAGTGACCAGACATCAGATGTGAACTAAGCTCCAAGATAATATTCACAAGCCAAAGCGGTTCACGGATGGTAATGATCGATATGATTGTTTGGCTGCTATAACTGAACCTCTTGATTATACTGTAACATTATAAGATAATAATTGGAAGGCAGCTATGCATGATGAAATGATGGCTCTTTCTCGGAATAAAACATGGTCATTGGTTCCATCTTGTTCTGGTTAGAATGTTGTCGAGTGTAAATGGGTATTCAAGTTGAAGAGAAAAATAGATGGAAGCATTGACAGATATAAAGCCAGGTTAGTTGCAAAGGGGTTCAAACAAAGACATGGAATAGACTATGAGGATACGTTCAACCCTGTGGTTAAACCATCAACTATCAGACTTTTTTTATCTATAGCAATGTCGAGAGGATGGAACTTAAGGCAATTGGACATACAAAATGCTTTCTTGCATGGTATTCTTGAAGAAGAAGTATACATGGCTCAACCACCTGGGTTTGAGGACAAGAAGCGCCCTGAATATGTCTGCAGGTTTAATAAGGCATTGTATGGGTTGAAACAGGCTCCTCAAGCTTGGTATTCAAGACTCAGCAACAAACTACAAGAAATTGGGTTTGTCTCATCAAAGGCAGAAGTCTCATTGTTCGTCTACAATAAAGATGGAATTATAACTTATACGCTCATTATGTTGAAGATATAATTGTCGTTAGCTCCTCAGATCATTTCACAAGCACTCTATTACAAAAGCTGAAGTTCGAATTTGCAGTTAAAGATTTGGGAAAGCTTCATTATTTCTTGGGAATACAAGTTAATTACAGTCAAGGAGGCATCGTTTTGACTCAGAAAAAATATATTAATGACATTTTGTAAAAGATGGGCATGAGTAATTGCAAGTCAGTGAGCACTCCAATGACTACTTCATAGAGATTACTGAAAGATCAAAGAGAAGTCTTGGATGAAGATGAAGCTTTCAAATATTGAAGCACTGTTGGAGCCTTACAATACCTGACACTCACTCATCCTGACATTTCTTATGCAGTAAACAAGGTGTGTCAATACTTGCATTGTCCAACAAAGATACATTGGATTGTTGTGAAGAGAATATTAAGGTACTTGAAGTATACAAATTATGTTGGTTTAACTATTCGAAAGTCAAATTCAACACTGCTTAGTGCCTTTTCGGATGCGGATTGGGCAGGCTGTGCTGAAGACAGAAGATCAACTCGAGGCTTTACTATATTTTTTGGCCCAAACTTGATATCTGGGAGCTCCAGGAAACAATCTACAGTCTCTAGATCCAGTACCGATTCAGAATACAAGACTTTGGCCAATGCTACTGTAGAATTAATTTGAGTTCAATCTATACTTGGTGAATTGGGAGTTTATCATATCAGACCACCTTGTTTATGGTGCGATAATTTGGGGGCAACGTATCTCCCTGCAAATCTAGTGTTTCATGCAAGAACAAAGCATATAGAAGTTGGCTTTCATTTTGTGAGAGAAACAGTGGTAGCAAAAGCATTAGAGGTTCGATTCATATCGTCCCAGGATCAAATTGCTACTATTTTTACAAAACCCCTTCTAGTTCGAAAATTGTCAGAGTTGCGGCACAATCTGAATCTGTGTTTAGTTAGATTAGATTTAGGGAAGCTATTGAAAGTTTTGAGTTACTAGTTGTTTGTTAAATCTTTGACTTAGTTGTGGTAATCCCTAGTCTTTAGGTTTCAGTTAGATAGTGGCACATATTTCTTGTTTCAGTTTTTCTGTTTCTAGTTTTGCTGCAAGTATAGCAAGTTTATACTGTAGTATATTGACAATCTATAAATAGTGAGAACCTGCACTTGATTTGTGTGTGGGTCATTTTCTTCTCTGAAGATACATCTTCTCTAGCGAATTTTATAAGATACACATACACTTAATACATATCAAGCCACATCTACCTATACATAAAAAAAAAAAAAATAATGAGCACGACTGATTATTAACGAAGCCTTACATTTTGTTGCAGCGTTGAAGGGTATTTTGAAGAAAAGAAGGCATAAATTGGTTCAATTTTGACCGTCATTCCCATTGAGAAATGCAAATTCTATATGGATCTGGAAGGGGAAGAAGACGAAAGTAGCTCCCAATTTCTTAGATTCTTTCAACTGTAAATCCCTCTTCAGAGTAGATAACATCTTCTTAGTTCGTAGTTGCATTACACAGGATGCTTTCAGAATTCATTGTCTGGATCACAACACCCAACCGATTTAGTTAGTGGTTATAGATGCAACAAAGAATAGGAGGTGTTCATGGATCACTTGGCCGTGAAATTCAGGGCATTGTATTGTTTAGTCCTGGTTAGTTGTGGTGACCATAAAGCTGACGGTAGGTAGACATGTGCAAAGGCATAATACCTCACATGCCCGGCCCACCAGTTTCTTACTTAGACATGAGACGGGGAGCACACAACGCCGACTTCACCAATGCCATTTGCATCCACACCAGAGACCAACATTAAACAAATATACCTCCTGTGGATGTCTCCGTACACAAATCATTCAATTGCATTAAAATCTAATGCATATTGATAACTTCGAATTTAGTATCTTAATAACGTTTTATATAATTCAATATATACTAAAGTGGAGTCATTTAGCATGGAGATGCCTTAATGCGGAAGTCAAGTGCGCTCTGCGTGTGAAGTTTTATTACGGAATAATTCCTATAAATAGTTAGGTTTGAATATTTTTATAGGTCTCCGCTTAATTTGGCAACTAATCCAAAAATACTTAATGTTGCATGAAATGAAGCTATCATCTCCAGACATAAAAGTGATACGATTAGATTAAATATTCATAAATGAAGACCGAAAGGACTTGGAGAGTTAATCATGTTCTTGCATGTGTAGGCACATGGAAGTGTGCTTATTTCTGGGAAGATCTGATCATTCATGCCCCCATAGATATCTCTGCTCGTATAATAATCTTTTGCCTCAACTTGCTTCTTGGTCGCTCTCTTTTCGGTTTCTCGGTTGGAAAATTACCACTTGTTGAAATGAGCTTTTTAGTAAGAAAATCAAGAAGGATCGGTAGAATATGTTTTTCTTTTCAATGAATAAGAGTAAGGTTTAGAAACGGAATGGGGACAAAGAGATGATCATGGTGCTTTCCAACACCATCTATATATATTGCAAGATATGACCATAACGTCAAGTAATCGCAACTAGTTTGTGTGATAGTAGGCTAGGCCTCACATGCTAAGGTCTTCCATCTCATGAACCGGCTTATAATATATTAGAATCTGTTTGTGGATCGGCCCAGATCCAAGGGCCATAAAATCTGATTTAGATGCACTTTTAAAATCCAAAACAGTGTCACCCATGATTTAAAAGGCTTACCTTCTGCTCTTGGGAGACCTCTGTCGTAGAACAAAAAATCCAAAGCAACACTTTTAGCTAAGTTAAGGCCACATGTCCGAGACATCCTTGTTCTGTTGTGAGAAATAAACCCAATACTTCCATTGAAAAGCCCACTTCAATTGCACGAGACTTCCCAAGACACCGGAAATAAATATTTTTCTTTTCTGGACTTGAGGTGGATAATTGCATTGCCAAAACTCTTATTCAACATATGAGAAACTTTTAACTTAATTTCTACTAATATTGAATAATTAATAACTCGTAAATTATGTTATTAAAATAAATTATTTTTCGAAACTAGTACTGACACCTTTTAATTTCTTTTGATACAATTTATTCTATGTCCAACTGACTGGGATAGAAGTGATTGCAGCTACCAATTCACATTAATTCTTCGTATCAATGTCTCTATCTGTTAGGCCGATGGTGATGTGCAGGGGAGAGAAGGATTTCATCCAAGCTTAAAAGAGCAGCAATACTTACTAGAAAGATGAGGACCAAGCAAATGCTGTAATTTTGTATTCTTGAGACGATTGTGACCCCTGAATTCGGAGTAAGTTGAATGTAATAATCACCCCTGTTTACCTTGCCAAAAAGCAAATCAATAGAGAAGACAGAATCAATTATTAAAAATAAAATCCCGATTTAGCAAAAATTACCTCAAATTTAGAATAAACATTTGATTTTGATTTTTATCATGTTTTCAGTGCTTGCCTCGTCTATTTTCTAAGTTATGACACTATATGATCAAATTTCATGTCATAATTCCTCCAGAACTCTTATAGTAGAGCGACTAGCTAGCAAATTACCCTTCTCAAATTGAAGAAGGAAGTCAATAACAGCAAATGTGGCATAGTAGGTAGAAAAGCTTTAATGTATTTCACCTTCACTGTAACGAGCAAATATGGCCGTGTACTCTCAGGAAGATGGAAGATTACTGCTGGAGTTTTTGTCTTCTTAAGCATCTCTTTCCACTAAACAGCTATTTGTTCGAACTTTAAGAGTCAATGACATCAGTATTTATGTGGTACGAAGAGAGAGGGAGGTCCTGACAATGGTCCAAAAATTCATCTCGTAAGATCATGCAAGCTTTTGTTTTGTCAGGAACGAAGAAAAGTAATTTTCTTATAAGTAATTTTTCTTTTTTCTGTACGTCCTTTCAAGGTCTGTGTCTTTGTTTACATTATCTGCTATTATTATCTTCTAAGCCATAGAATTTCCTTGTTGCAGACCACGTGCACAGAGAGGCCTACAACAGTCAATAATTTGGTGGTTAAGACGCAACAAAACGATCAAGCACAATGAGCAAAGTTGTGGAAAGATATCTGGTACCTAGCTGTAGCTGTGGGTGTATTGACATTTCATTTTCTTATTATGAACTTAAAAGAGCTATCACCATTTTAGTAGTGATAAGTTTTTGTTTAAAGTTTTTTTACAGTAAGTTGTGTATCCCCCCATAAGAAGCATGTGGGGTAGGAGGCAGATGTTAAGTAGCTTTTCTTCCACAAAACCTCATAATTTTCGGTCTCACTTGAAGAAATTTAAGTTCCTGTACAATCATGGAGGAGCATTAGGTAGATTTGTCAGAAGAGCAATTATTGCTTTGTATTCTCATATTTCGTGGGTTGCTTTTGTTTATTATTATCATTTTGTTGTGAAACTTGGCTACATGGTTCATGGTCCAGCCCCAGTCTCATCAACGGAGAACCTTTGTATGTATATCCCGCCAATTAGCCACTTCCAAGTTCCACCTACTCACTGTAGCTGTTATTTGCTAAATTCGCAGACAATTATCACATATCTGTGGTTTCATTTCAAGAGGAGAGTTTCTACGGCCCTGGAACAACTTTGTCAATATTTTAAAGACAACTACAGGTGCAAATTATTATTTAAATACTGTTTTGTTTCATTTATGTGTTTTTTTGTCTTTTTTAATTTTTCGTTGTCATTTTTTAAATAAAAACAAAACTTATTTAATTATTAATATCAATATAATCAAATATTAATTAAAGATAAAAATAAATAAAAACAAATTAATTTTATCGATTAATTAAATAATTGTTTTTCTTTTAATTTCTCATACAATATCTATTAATAAATATTAAAAATAAACAACTATATGTAGATAGTTTGTAAACTAATATTTATTCATTTTAGTATTTAAAATTAATGATGTTATTTAGAACTAAATATTTAATATATATTTTTATAAGTAACTATAAAGTGGAACTCTCTAATTGCAATCAAACTTAAGTTAATTTCAACACTAATTACTATTGATTTTGATTATATATAGTAAATAATAATTTACTTAAAATAATCTAATTCAACTCTAATTAAACTAATTACTATGAAATCTCAATTTAATTTTTTTCATTCTAGGTGACATAAAATAAACAAAATCTTAATCTCTAAAATTTCATACATAAACCATAATCAAGCGGCGTTTAGAAAATGTTGGTATTGCACTTGATTAGAAAATTGTTGATTGCCATATCCAATTTATGCAACTTCTCTATTTCATGTGACTACTCATCGTCTTTTCTTAGTTTTTATCCTTGGTAGAATTCTTCTTTACGAACTATATTCACCGTTTTTCTCATAAGTAGACATTTTTTCACAACCTTTCTTTGCAAGAACGCAACCTCTCTTTAGCGAGTTTTCTTCTCTTAATCACGTGACTTCTTTTTTTTTTTTTTTGGGACATTGGAGACCTCCTTTGATGTGTACGCAGAGGTTAGTGAGTTATCTCTAACTTTTCTCTTCATATTGGTAACCATCCTTAACTTTAATTCTTCTTTTGCAATTTTGTGATTGGTTGTAACTAAGATAATGCAAGTTCCTCAGACATCAAATCTCCTTGGTTTGTTTGATTAGAGAAAAAATTTAATTTTTTTTTGTGACGTGACTAATAACTTATGTCCTTATTCTTTTCTCAAATTAATCTCTGTTAAGCAGGGTCGTTTGTAACGTTTTATAGATTATAGGTAAAGTAAAAAATAGGTCTTTATGAGGGTCAAGAGTGTGTCCTATTTTGCCTCATTTTGTTTCTACGAGAATAAAAAATCAGTCTTATTTGCCTCATTTTGCTCTTTGTGAATATCAAGAGTAGATCATATTTTTCTCATTTTGTTCTTGTGAGGATCAAAAGTGGGTCTTATTTTATTCTTCATGAGAATGAGTCTTTCTTGCCCTTGCCCTTGCCCTTGCCCAGCTCGGGCTTGTTGTTGAGCCTAGTCAACATTTCATCTTTTAATTTTTCCACTCTTTTGCCATTTATTTCATTGAGTAATTTTATCTAGTTTTATATATGGGTTGAGGTTAAAAGTTTTAATGGATTAAATTTGATTAATAAATTAAAATTGTGATAGTTGGCAAATGTGTTTCTGTTGATTAATATTTGTGAGTGTAAATAGATTTGAAGATATTACTATGCTAAGTATGCAAAGCAATATTGTAAGTTCTATCCATGATATTCATTCATTTATTATTAAAGCCTATATTTATGATAGGTCTTCATATGCTAATAAAAAGAAGTTTGGAGATGTTAATCATCATATATTCAAGTTGTCCTTTTGAACTAGAGTCTAAGGTTTAAATGATAATTTAATGTCACTTCACAGTAGTTACAAGTCGAAACAAATAAGAGGAGAGTGTCATTGCCAATAAGTGCAATAATTATAGGAACAAGTTTCCTAATCCAATGCAAATAAAGGATGTAAGGTGGCCCAAAATATGATTATGTTACTACTAATGAAGTAATCCTTGGCATAACTTTTTTCACATAAATTTTTAACATAACTTTTGGCTACATGTTGCCATATTTAAATTAACTTTTGTATATAAATTTTAATCCTATATAGCATGGTTTATATGTTGTTAGGGTAAATTATAAAATAAATATTAAACTTTACTTAATTTTTCAATACTATTCTAAACTTTAAAAGGTGATGTTGAAATATTAGAACTTTCAATTTTTTACAAAATCAATTCGTTGTCAGATCTTTAGTTAATAGTGCTAATGTGACAAATCACGTCAATAAACATATTTGCCATATGGAACACATATTACTTAAGTGTTAAACGTTATAACTAATACAACAACAAAAATGACAACCCACTGAAAGTCTTGCTAATACCGGAGTTCAGAGAGGTTTAGCAATACTCAGCATTATCCCTAAGTGTGATCTTTTGCTCGTATCCTAGTATGTCAAAGTTTTCTATTGAGGGGCAATACTCAATAAATTCCAGCATAGTCATATCATTTTTAATCACCTCTCTCTAGTTCTTCTTAGATCTTTATTTTTTCTCCCACAGTCTCTAAATATAATTTTCTCGTATCTTTTTACTAGAGTGTTAGGGTATTTCCTCTTATCATGTCTGAACCACTTAAGCCTTGTCTTTCTTAATTTTTCATTAATGTTATCAACTTTAATTTGTCTCTTATTATTACATTTATGATCTTATCTTTTCTAGTAAGATTACACATATAACGGACCATCCTCATCTCTGCCACCATAAACTTATAACTATGCACCTATTTGATGAGTCAACACTCCGTCTCTTAGAGCATGTCTAACCTAATCGCTAAATAATAAAATTTACTTTTGAGCTTGAGTGGTATGTTCTTGTCACATAAAACTTTTGGCACACTTCTCTATTTAAGCCACTTAATTTGATATGGTGAACTATGTCTTTATCGATCTCTCCATTGCTTTAGGTGATAGATATTAAATACTTAAAATACTTTTTCTTGGGTATAACTTCTGAACTAATCTTTACTTCCACATTAGAAGCCACCCTATGGGTTAAAAAGTTACACTACTCAGTCTTAGTCTTACTCAATTGAAAGCCTTTCCACTACAAAATATCCTTATAAAGTTTTAGTTGACATTTACACATTTCTTTGTCTCATCCATTAAAACAATATTATCAACAACAACATATACTAAGGCACATTCTCTTGAAAATTCTTGGTGAGCTCATTCGTCACTACTACAAACAAAACGGGGCTTAAAGAGGAACTTGGTATGGTCAATAACGATAAAAAAATGCCCTGTATCTCATACTATTGTCCTTACTTTAGTCTTTATACCTTCATACATATTCTTAATAACCCTTATATGGCTAGGAACTCCCTTAGTTTCTAAACACAATAACTCCCTTAGTTTCTAAACACCACCACATGATTTTCCTAGTCACCTTGTCATAAGTCTTCTGTAAGTTAATAAAAATCATGTGTAAATCATGTTGTCATTTCTTATAATATTTCATTAATCTTTTGAGGAGATGTAAAGTTTCTATCGTGGACTTTCAAGACATGAAACCAAATAGGTTCTTTGAGATAGGAGCATCTTTTCTCACTCTCTTCTCATTCACCTTCTCCTATAACTTCATAGCCTTTACAAATTTAGATATCCCTTTTGTTCTTATGTAGAGGAATTAGCATACTAACGCTCTACTTATCTAACATTCTGACGAACTTGAGGATCACATTAAAAAACTTGACTAACTAAGTTAGACTCTGTTTGCCTAGGCTCTTCCATACCTCTATGGGTATCTTATCAATCCCTACTATCTTTCCACTCTTCATCTCCCTCAAAGCTCCTTTACTTTCTTTCCTTGTAATCTGCCAACAACAAGTACAGTTATGATACCTCTCGGACGTGCTAAGATCACCTAAAGAGAAGTTTCCCTATACACCTTCAATAAATAGCCTATAAAAGTATCTTTGCTATCTTCTCTTGATGTTAGTTTTACCCACAAGCACCCACCCTGCTTCATCTTTTATTCAACAAACTTGATCTACGTCTCTTGCTTTCTGTTTCCTAACTCTTGCTAACTTAAAAATGTCTTTTTCTCCATTTTTAGTTTCTAATCATTGTTATAATTCCTCGTAAGCTTTGCTTTTAGCTTATGATATTATATTCTTCACCTCTTTCTTTGTCAGTTTGTAACTTTCTCTATTAACTACTTTCTCTACCTCTATAGTACTATCCAATAGATCTTTATAGCTACCCTTCTTGATCTTAACCTTTTTCTTTTACATTTTTATTCCACCACCAATACTCTATTTTACTACTGTTATGCCCTTTAAAAATATATAAAAGCTCTTTTCCTGTATTCCTTAAAAGAGTTGTTACTCTCTCTCACATTTGGTTTACACATTAGAGTAATGTTTAAAAATTAAAAAATACTTATAATGCTAAACCCTAAAATTCATAAGTTTATAGACCACGTCAATGATAAAAGCGATAAAAGCTCTACTATTGATTCTAAGTATTTTTCTCTACTATCGATTCCAAGTATTTTTCTTTTTGCTAAGGGCTTTTAAGGTTTAACATTTTAAGTATTTTTTTAGTTTTTAAACATTGAATTTGACGTGTAACACTTAGGCCAAGTGTGTTAATTTGGGGTTTGATGGTAGATTATTTATATGAAAATTATAAGTTAGAGCATTTTAATGCATTTTTTAAAGGTCTAAGTTAGTACTTAGTAAAGTCCTTTTTTTAAATAATTTACCCTATAATATTTTAAGTGACATATGGTAAATGATGGGGAGTCCTTTTGCTCTTTTATTATTTTGATATAAAAACAAGTTTGATATAGTTGAATATAAGTAAAGTAAAGTAGAGGAAATCAATACGATCATTCAAATCAACATCATGACAAGCGATATGGATACAAGTACGCAAAATAATTCTCGATCCATAAATTGATTTACAATTGGTATCAGAGCCATGTTAATTCATGATTTGTTATCTACGGTATTTTGTACCGTGAATTGCGATGATTGTGTTTGTGTTTATGTTATATGAATTCCTCCATGAAAGGTGCACTGTCGTAAATAAGATCGCCAGTTTTGTTTGTGGTTATTTACGGAGATTAATGGCTTTTCATGGGAAATGATTTATCACCATCTTACGAACCTTTGGTGTTGATATGTATGTGTTGTCTTCTTTATTGTCTGGTATTATAAATGGTGTTGATACAGAACATACAAACATAAAAGAATCCTTTTGTTGTGTTGATAATGCCATACATGGAAAGGTAAGACTTGAAATGGTTTCGGTATGAAAGAGAAACCGAAAACAAGACATAATGCTTCCAATGATTTTCGTATCCTCTGTGATTATCAAGATAAACCAGAAATGCTCTGGGTACTGTGAAATGATTTTCGGTTTTAATGGTGGAAAGAATAGGAAACGAAAAACTAATTTCATGTGTTGGTATGAAGAAATCAACTTATGGAAGAATGACGTTGGGATAGTTTTTCATTATGAAACGAAACCATCCTGTGTTTGTGGTATGAAAAGCAACATAGGAAGAGAAATCAAAGAATATTATAAAATAAAAAAATAAAAAAAAATTTTACAGAAGCGTTGATGAAGACGATGGTGCAGTGTCTGGTGCGTGTAGTACACGCGTCAGACACTGCCACATCCTGCAACATCTGGCATGCGCGCCATCAAAGGCTGCTCGTGCAATTGGGCTTTTAGGCCCAAAATCAGCTTCCTGGACTGACTTTTGTTGAATTTTGGGCCACTAAGGGTAATATTTAGTTAATAAATATTTATGGCCCAATTAATTCATACTTGATTTATACATAATATAATTTTGACAATTAGTGCCATATTATATATTTCTTTGGTACTTTGAATATTTTATATTATGTAATAGTTGGAATTAAATTTTCCTAGTATATGTTGAATGTAATACATGACATTATGAACATTTAAAATAGTTTATTTGTCACCAAAGTGCCCAAACTAGTTAAATTAAATTTTGTCATGTATGATAATTGTCCAATTAAATGCTTATTGCATGGAAAGCTTGTTAGT
>JANVCQ010000008.1:12329545-12348945 GCA_025531925.1 Erythroxylum plowmanianum | reverse complement strand
GTAATGGTATATAAGTTGCAAAACTTATGAAATGAGAATAATTCTGAACCATTGAGGAATTTGCTAAAGGAAGAAGACGAGAGGAAATCAATACGATCATTCAAATCAACATCACGACAAACGATATGGATACGGGTATGCAAAATAATTGTCGATCCATAAATTGATTTACAATTTTATCTCTAAGATGCCATTGAGCTTGAAGTATTTTAAATTTAAATCACACGTTAGTAACTAATTGACTTGTCCTTTTAAGTAGATGCGTGTGTTAATGTAAAAGAACATCACTTACAAATTTTAAGAATGAGAGGGTGTAATTTCATGGTTTTCCTTTTTTACCTTGAATGATATCATAGTTTAACAAGCAGCTAGGTAAATTAAACAAAAAAACCTTGATGGTGACACAGACACGTAACGGTGTAATAAGTCTTGCAGTTAATTAGTGCTTACATCATAAGAAACAAAAAAAAAAAAATTAATCATCACATATTGCAGAAAAGGCAACTTTGAAATTAGGAGACAGGCATGCCTTACACAAAGTTGTTCTTCTCTATTCTTTTTTTTGGTAATTTAGTTGTTCTTCTCTATTCACAACGTCATAAAAGAATGAATAATGGGGACGATATCGATTTGTCAGCAAAACAAAGGTACCCTTTCCTTCTCCTTGACTCCCCCACCACCTAACCATATTATTGTGAGTAGGAAATTAAAATTATATCACAGTTTTTTGTTCAAAAACAAGCTTTAGAGTCTAACCAACTTAATTAGAGCTCATTACTTACTCTCAACTTTCATTTATTAACACTTTTAGCTTCAAGCCATATATATATACAAAATTAAATAAAATTGCTTAATTGAAATAAACGATAAAAGATGGAACGTTGACAAGGCGTAATAGAAGTCGATTTGAGAAATAATTTGTGATATGTAAGTTATAAATTAACCCACATACCATTCAAAAGATGGAAGACTCTATTATTAGACATAAATCACAATAAAAAATTATGGTTCTTTTTCTCAAATTAAATAAACCTGGTGAGCAAGCCAAAGAGATCCAATGCCTAAAATACTTACATTACCTTAGATATCAAAAAATCAATTAAAGCTAAGGACGATTACCATTAGGAAGAAAAAAGTTGGAGATAACTCACCAACTCCTACACACGTAATGTCGAAGGACTTCAGTGTCTAAGAAGGAGAAGCTGCATGGTTAAGAGATAAGAAGCCATCAAGGAGAGGTCACGTTATTGCCAAAGAGAGGTTGCATGATTAGGGTTGATATAAGGAAGGACCGGTGTTTGCTTGATGAGGGAGATAATAAATATAAGTTGATAAGGCCAAAGATGAAGATGATGGGGAAACGTGTGAAATGAAGAAGTCATGTGAAATAGATTTGGTGGCCAACAATTTCAGATAATTTGATTATGGTTCAAATATGAAAATTTCGAAATCAGGAATTTTTCTGATTCAGATCACATGGAATGAAAAAAACCAAATTCAGAGTTTCTAATAATTACTGTTTTTAATTAAAATTAGGTTAATTAATATTAAGTTAGAATATTTTTGTTCAACTAAATTTATTAATTTTAAGTAGAGTTTATTATATATTATCTGAATTAAAAATAATTTATTTAATTTTAAGTAAAAGATATAAATTTTATTGGTTCACGTGTCCTTTATGTGACATAGTAAAACATATATTATTATTTAAACATAAAAAGTTTGTACTATATCAACTTTGACATGATATATAATTGATGGACATACACCGAATTAAAGAATTCGTTGATAGAATTTTATCGCCTTTTCGTGAATAACCATAAAAAACATAATTTTTTACAAACTTCAATTAATTAAATGTTAATAGTACTTATTTCATATATGTCATTGAGTTTGTATTCATGGACTTATTATGATGGGTAAGCTTGGCCTATATTTTGCAGTGCACAGGCAATCTTGCTATTAATCGACTTTAAATACAGTTGCTCCATTAAAAATTGTACGAGTTTCTAATTAGGATTTAGAATAGCAGTAGTCAATCCTCTTCGTCTCTGTCACTTCGCTTTACAGAAAATAACAATGGATTCAATTGTTCCTCAATTTTTAGATATTTGTTCATCCAATTATTTAATCTAGTATGTTGCAATCTTAGGGTAATCAATTGTATTAATTAATTGTCAAATTAATCTGTGATTTCATGTTTATTATTTCCTTCATTCGTCACTTTGAATTTTAAATTGAATGCCTTGAAAATATTATATTTTAATTTAAGCACTCTAAAATAATATAAGGTGACTATTATTTTAGTAAAAATATTAAAATTAAAAATGCAACTTTGATTACATTCATAGTGGTGAGGAAGGTATTTTCTTTTGCAATGTAAGCTATTTTGGCATAATTTGAAGTCCATATGACTGGGTAAATAGGTGGAAATAATTAGAACCAATTTGATGGATGCTTTTGTCTTCTAAGAATGCTGGAACTAGAAGCCACATATCCAGTTCTGTTCGATTCAGTATATAACTAGAAATGAACCAGTCGATGCATACCTTGGGAGAAGAGAACAACCCCATTATTGCAGAAAAGCTTTGCTGGTTGTTGCCTTGATTATCACTCCTCAGACATATAATCTTTAAGGAGACACGGAAAGGAATGGATTTGCATCATGCAATCTCTTACTCCTTTATGTGATCATGCCCATTAACTGCACACACTGTGCCCATCATGCAACGGCCTTGTTTGAACGTGACACATATTTAACCTCACACGACATGAACCTATACTTGCAACCAAAAGTGTAAGGGAAACCAATTAATTCAACTTGGTAATTAAGATTCATCATGAATAGAACTAAGTTGAATGACATCGTCTTTTTTTTTCTCGGAAAGAAAAGGCCTGACCAAAAAGCCAGATAGCTAGTCATGGGAGTGAGGACAAGTACAGCACCGAGTAGCCCATCATCGTTAACCATTTCTTAGCCTTATTTCGCACTTTTTAGTATAAAAAAATATCGTTAAGATTGAAGGCCTATTATATATATATAGAATTTATTAGCTCCAAAGTCCAAACGCTTTCATCATTTTCTTATTTTGTTAATTAGTGAAAACATTTTTTAATGAAATGCAATTTTCCTTAATATTAGCATAATGTTTACTTAAATAAATATTGGGAGACTGCTTTATGGATTAGCAGGAACGTAGAATACATTACGTATTTCTAATATAGGAAAACAGTTTCTAATGTTAATTGTAATGCATACGATTTATCTTTCTCTTTTGAAAATTTAAAATTAAGAAGTGGCTAAACAGAACTCGTTGGTTCTAATTTTTACCAGAACAAAACAAATATTTGATCTTCTTGCACTAGCCTTTATCGGATTTAAAGATACGTATGTCAATAAAAGTGTGATATGCTCTGGAGTTTATTGAAGCCTTACTTTGATTTAGTGGACGCAACCTGAACCAAAGCAAGTACAGCTCTTCAGAGTCTCATAACCTGAATTACGGATTACCCCACTGTTTATAGAATGGAAAGAATGAAAAGTAAAATAGAGAAGAGAGCAAAAGTAGTTGTCAATGAATACCCTACGGACCTGTAGAAAACATGATCCTTGTACCTAAAAATGTGCAGAGTCTTAGGTGCAACAAGGTACGCTGTCCTTGTATAAGAACACACCATATCCATCCACAGGCCCCATCAAATTATGTAAACTTTTGGGACCCTGTAAGTCTCAAATGAGATACATACTTAATCCTTTTTATTGGTGCGTTTTTAACCGTTAGATCATGACATTTGCTCTTTTCAGATGAAAGCTTAGTTGCCGCAGCTGCACAGTAAAAGTTGTCTGGAGAAGTACATTGGTACCTCCTCGTAATCACGTATCTAAACAATTTATGTCTATTTCAGCCCAGGTAGGTGCTTAATAAATTGCCTTTTTTCAAATTCAAACTCCTACAATGCTTGTCGACTGGGTTAATTCAGACGGTGCTCAACCAAATCTCTCGTAAAAGCAGATAGCTGGATCTAGTAATTCAAGGCTTCAAATCTTTTGTCACTTTATCCAATATTTTCTGTCCCAACAATATTTTAATTATGTAAATTTTTTCTCACTTAATTATATGATTGGGATGTTGTTGAGACAAAAGATACTGAACAAAATGAGACAGAAGATTTAAAGTCTTAATTCAATTTTGTTACAAAATTAGAAAGGAAGTAACTCATTGGAAACCTCAACTTTATTACTTTGGTAGCAAAACTTTAAAGGAAAGTAACTCGTTGAAATCCCCCGAATGGATGATAAATCAATTCAAAATAACTAATAATTGAAATGAAATTGAATAAATAATAAAAATAAAAGATTGAGTAGACACAATAAATAACATAAACTAATAATAAATTCAATTCCAGGTTTGTGAGTTTCGATGCAACGGTTATGTTCACACACACATATCGATGATTAAACCTTAGCTGCTACATGATTGGTCTGATGACGTCAGTCATCTCCGCTTCCTCCTGACGAGTCACGGCCCTTGGATTTGCCACTACCCGATAATTTGCTTCACAACAAAATCAGTGCCATGGATCTCATCTCATCCATCATCTTTACTGTAGTCCTGCAAGTACGCAACCATCTCTCTCTTCATCTATACTTTACTTCCTTCTTCCTAAGGTTCGACAAATTATAATTATTTGACTTTTTTAAAGAAAGGAGGTTACTTTTCGGACGTGGGTACTCCACGTGTCAACGGGTGCAATGACAATTAACACGTGTTATTATCTTAAAGCTCCGAAATCTTGTTTTACGTGTTAATTATGATGAGTTCTTTTAGAAGTTGCGTCGAGACTGGAGACCTATTTCTTAACATCACTGAGGCTAATTTTGTCCAAAAGATTGTTTCGCGTTTACACTTACAGGTTTGGGTTACACGGAGAAAGGGCGGGCACAAGAAAACTCGAATCGGTGTCGTTAAGCTTAAAGGAGAGAGAGAGAGAGAGATAGAGAGGGAGAAAAATGTGAACCTTTTCGGGTAGATGTAAAAATAAAAGTTTATGAAGGAGGCTGGCTAGTGAGTAGTGACTACCCGAAATTCTCCCAAGTCGACAAGAATACCTAATTTAATTTTTAAAATTTAAGAATGTAGCGTCACTTGCACACTTGACTAGATAAACCTAATTTACCCATCTACCCTGATTGAAGAGTTTTAAACTGGGAGTGTGTACCAATTTTCATTAGCTTCTTTGGTTGCATGTAACAAATATTCCATCTAATCAATATAACGATCTACTAATAAAACCTGGTGTAGTTTTTCCAATTTGATTAAATTATGGTTGTAGCAGAAAGCAAAAAGCAAGAGTGAAGATGCTTATGGAAATGGTCCACACGATTTGCAGGACCGAGTCACTGTTAATTTGGGTCACAGAAATTCTCCGACAGACTGCAGGTGGAGGGGAGTTTCACCTCCTATCATTCTACGTCATTACTATTCAACGTTGTCACCAACTCCTCGCGTCAACTCAGTCGTAACCACTGAGTCCCTATCCTAGAAGTTTAAGGTAATTCCCTGGACTAACTCGGACAATAACTACGTGGATTTTGGTCTAGAGCTAAAAAACAAACAAAAGTAACACTCGTATTCGTATATAGTGCTGCAACTAGGGTCAATGACTAGTAGACATACATTTATTACACACAAAAATCTAACCCGTGTAGAGTAAAGGACTTAACCATAGAATTACAACTTAGGGTTAGAAAAAACCCATGTGAGTTAAGGTTAAGAAGGACAACCACAAAACCCAGATTTTTTTATCATCAGTTTGTTCTTCCAGCAAACAACTTCCTCCTCTGCCATCACCACCACCATCATCTCCGCCACCACCTCCATTTCATAACCACAACAGAAGAAAAAACTCAGAATCCCCAGTCCGTTCTCTCCTGTACCAAAAATATCCAGTCTTTAAACTTGGTAAACTTAATGAATCTGTCATTTCTCTTGTAGAGTTACTTTGTAGGTTGAAGCTTGAGCTATGGACTTGACCCCAGCTGCAACCACCACCACCACCACCCCACCCAGAAAATCCCCGGAGCCAGACACCGAGACCCCAACTCGGATCCAGCCGGTGAAGCCCTTATCTTTTACCAACGGAGTTCTCAAACGTCACCACCCTCACCACCACCACCACCATGTTGCTCAGCCAATTGTCATAAGCTACAAAGAATGCCTCAAAAACCACGCAGCCTCTTTAGGTGGCCATGCTCTCGACGGGTGCGGCGAGTTCATGCCGTCGCCGACTGCCACCCACACTGACCCGACTTCCTTAACGTGCGCTGCTTGCGGATGCCACCGCAACTTCCACCGCCGCGAACCAGAGGACTCCCCTCCTCCAGCGAACACCACCACCACACTCGAGTATCAACCCCACCATCGCCACCACCCTCCACCGCCGCCTGCACCACTTTCCCATCGGAGCCCCAACTCCTCCTCTCCCCCACCCATATCTTCCTCCTACTATCCCTCCGCCCCCCACATGCTTTTGGCCCTCTCTGGCGGCTTAAACGACAATGCAACGTTGAGCGTACCACCAGGTTCCTCTTCTGCGAGGAAACGTTTCAGGACCAAGTTCACGCAGAGGCAGAAGGAGAGAATGTTTGAGTTCGCTCAAAGAGTAGGGTGGAAGATGCAGAAAAGAGACGAAGACCTGGTTATGGAGTTCTGCAACGAAATTGGGGTCGATAAGGGCGTTTTAAAGGTATGGATGCATAACAACAAGAACACCTTTGGCAAGAGGGATAGTAACAACAATAATAATGGGAATGGTATTGCAACCGCTGATCTGGAGACCACGCATAGTGACATCAACAACAATATGAACAATAACAGCACTGAGAACATGAATCACCATCACCACAATCTTCAGCTTGATAATGATAGCCTTGCACATGTTGGGACTAATGGCTCATCTTCATCTTCCTGATCTTTGAACTGGGGATGGGGATGCATGGTGGCCAGAAATTGGTGGGTGACGATGACTATTATAATAAGTTTTTAGCTAGATAGAGTAAGCATGGTTTTAGTTGTTCATTTCTTTCATAATTTCCAGTTCTTTCTTCCTCATCCAATCCCTTCTCCTTCTTCTCCTTCTTCTTTTTCTTTTTTTCTTTTGGTTTTCTTAGTTTAATTAATGGTGATCACCAACTTTCTTGAGATAACATGGGAGAGAAGAGATTGAACCAGAGGCAAATTTGTTTTCAGTTCCCTCGTATCTAATTACTATCTTTTTACGTACTTAATTAGACTTACTTGGTTTGGATGCACTGTTTACTTGGCTGTTCTGGTAATTAATTTCATTAATTCTTTTTATACGGAGGTAGCTGCGCTTGGTTGCTGTTACTTCTTGGATCATAAACTTCTCTTGTCTATTGATTGATAGCTAGGTCCCGATTTCCATCCATTCACAATAGATTGAGCAGCATGAGCTTGAGAGAGAGATATATTCTTTTATCTTGTGTCTGATAGAAAGAAGCAAAAAGTGGTCACACATACACTTCCTTTGGTTACATATTATTCTAACATATCTTGTTATCTATTATTCTTTAGTATATATAATCTTGTGTAAGATGTGGAATAAAGTCGATTTAGAAAGTGTACTTGTGTTATGGGCTCTGTGTAGTTTAATTAATTGATTAGCAGAAAGCTTTTCAATGATCAGTTTTGAATATTTTAGCGAGGATTTGAGATTCTAACTTCGTTCTTCTCATTGGGTATTGTTGTCTACAATCATGGGATACAAAGTAGTTCTGAAAGGCCTAGAGGTTTTATTAAACAAACTTAACTATAATTAACAATCTTTTCCCGTGGCTTTTGCCTTTTGGACTATGCGAATCCTAAACCTAATACTTAATTAGGATAACCCCATTCTCGTACATGGAATTGGATGGCTCCAAGGGTCTTACAATGGCTACGCATTAGTTGTTTCACTTTCCTTTCAAGGGAGGCAGAGATCTCATAAGTTGGTGATTACTGATTATTAAATAAGGTAGGTGATGGTGCGGAAAGCAATACTTGATGAATCATGTGTGTCTTGTCTAGATTCTATATAATATGAAACTAGCTGGGGTCTCTCTCTATCTTCTGGAATTGTTGGTGGGTGGTTTGTTTTGAGTTTGGTCATTGATGAAGTCAGTAATCTTGTTTTACGACTGCACGTCTTGTGGTTGAGTTTTGCAGGTCCAACTGCCCTCTGTATGGGTCAGGTCTTATCTCTCTATATCTCTCTCTAATACTAATGGAGTCCTTGACCCTAATACCAGCTATGTTATGGGTGTGTGTATGTTATATATAAGAATTGGTCTACAGACTACCAAGTACCAACGATCTCAGGAAGGGAAAAAAAAAAAACACTAAATTATACCTATCAAAATCCCGTGGCAGCCTTACTTTGATTTGCTTTTTCAGTAAAGAAAGGCTTAAATTTGTAGACCATGCACCGGAGTTGATTGTGAGGTATGGAGAGGATCACCTCTTTTGGACTTTTTAAAGCTCAGATACATATATAGATCAGTATACGTGTTAGGTTTTTGTCAATTAGGAATGTAATCATTAAGAACATGATATTATATGTCACCTTTAAACTAAGCTTCTATCTCATTATTAGATTTAGACATAAAGAGTTAAATATTGTTCCTCTGCTCCGCAACAGCAAGTAGGCGGCTAAACTTGCTTAAGGGATGAAAGCAAGGTGTGGCGTTTGTATCACCCATCATAAAATATAGAATGTTTGCTTAAGCCATTTGTCCTAAAACGGTTATCCACCTAATGTGTGGTTACTTGATGTTCCGTTGGTGCTAATTAACCATCAAGAATTGCTTACGGAGGGAGCCAACTGGAAGTGGTTCCTTAATCATTGTTTTGCTAGTTCGTGTCCCTACACCGTAATGAAAATGGCCTAAATCAGTAAAAGCTCCCAACAACAACTTCAAGTAAATGAATGGTGTATGCTTTGTTATTTTCTATCTCACCTTCAGAGAATTGTTAAAATGATGCCTTACTCGACGCAAACTTTAACATACACCAAGTTATGGTGTTTGTCACTCACTTTGTCGTTAGGACCGACTAAGACTCCTGGTGGAGGAGTAACGTGTGCACCAATTGCCGTACCAAAATCCCATATGCTTGCACATGGCTAAATTTTGCTCTTCGAAGTAAACAAAAGTTTCAAAGTTCTTATTGACCTCATGATCGCATCAGCTACTATGATTAACTTAACAATTTTAAAAAAGGAAAATTTATATATTTCTTCTAATCGTCAATAAACTCGAAGAATTAATGTTAATTCGAAGTACAAGTCTATACAGGCAATGGCGAAGCCACACATGGTTAAATAGGTTCAAGAAAACGAGGTTGATACCAATGAAGGGTATGTATATAATTTATCCCCTTAATTTTCATTGATCATTTCTATGTTTATATGGAAAGCTTCAACTTAATGACAGTTTTTTTCTCCATTTTGTGGATCTATCATCTCCCTATATAAAAGTTGAAATGATGCTTAAACTGAAAATGGAAATGTTGAGAGTTGTTTTAACATGAGAAAAAGGCATGGCATGATGGGTCTTCCTAATTAGATGGGGGGCTTTCCTTAAAAGTATATTTGGAGCTATAGCTAATCAGGTCCATAGAGACGCATGCAATGCAATGCAATGCAGAGTGGGCATTGAAAAAGGCAAAGAGAGTACCATCACATTCAATGACATAACCTACTAGGTGGCGAACGAATCTCTATGCCAATCTAGCAAAAGCATAGCCCACTTGTGACCTTTTCCCCCTCAATCAAAATTTACTTAAATCACAGATTAGTTGCTATCTCCGGTTTCCACTTCTTTCTCAACATGCTTTACACATTTAAATTGTGCTTAGTAGGAGTTACTTACTCGTCTTGAATTAGTACTGCAAATATATCGGGGCACGCCTATATTGAACAGAGTGAGAAAGTCTTGACAACCGCCACTCTGTTTTCCTTGTAATTTAGCTCCAATTCAAAACAAGAAGTCATGGCCATGTTTTTGATGAATATTAGATATGTATAGCTGACAAGAGCTTTGCTGAGACCAAATTATTTAGTACAATTAAAAAGATGATAGTGGTTAAAAAAAAAAAAAAAATTTAAAATCCTTACCCGTGCTTCAACACTTTCTTCAAGATAAGGGAAGAGGCGATGGTGCATGCATAATAATAAGTCAAGTAAGGACCACAAAAAATGATCTCCAGCATAAAGTTTAATGCACTTTGCTCCGTGGTCCAACAATTATCAGCCTATATGCCTTGTTATCTTCTTCTGTGGTTTTGTGAATTGGAGATTTGTGGACAAGTAGACAGTAAAAATGCCACAAAACGCCAACTTGGATGTCTAATTCTGATAATCTTGCAGTTTATGATGCTTTAGTTGTTTACTCGTATAAGCAACCAAAAACGATTCACTTGTTGCTTTCACTATTCTTTTTTTCTGCTTACTTTTAAAGATATCTAGATGCTTGCAATTGTTTTTTATTTTAAAGGAGAAGAAAATTCAAAATCAAGAGCTATGTGATCAGAGGTACGGAAAATGCTGTTTGAGCAAGTGCAGGATTTCGTGGTCATATGTACCCAAAATAGAAATGGATATGATAGCATGTGAAGCACAAAGGGAAAAAGAGCCCAAATGTCTGGCCCAGAACTGGAAACCTATTAGTACAAATTCACATGCCCAATAACTGTGTATTTTGATCGAGACCTTGAAACTGTATAATTGACTCACGAGCTACAATTAGTTGTGGCCAACCTGTGTCAAAAAACGACAATTGATTAAAATAAGGAAGACAATGTACTTGAAAATTGTCAACTTTTGTTACATCACTTACCAAAATTGGCTGCCACCCCTACTTCAAGGGCACATCTTCGTGACCCTCAATTCAAGTTCCTCCTGAGTTCATTACACAGCATACTGAAAATTTGACCTTCCAGACTTGCACTGTTAATCTGAGAGAGATGCTTTAATGAATAATCATGTATTGGATCTACTGTTATACGTACTATTCATTTGCCTTTTTCGCAAGACTTGAAAATTAAGCAATGAAATCCTTATAAAAGACGAGAATACCATTGACCAAATTTATTCCATTCAAGGATTTTACAGGTTTAGCTCTTTAAGCTAATCCGACAAATTGATATCTAGTCAGCAACGATTGTATGGTGGTTTGAACAAATTGATATCTTCCACTTCCACTACTGCGCGTCGTCTTACATGACAATGGACAGATGGCTTGGTATGTGTTAGGCAATGGTTATGAGCCCCGAGCGTTAGATTGCTATTTAGGCCCATAAATCTCTCTTCTGATCTAACATTTTAGGCCCAAAAGTGGTATATCATACCAAGCAGGCCTGACAATTTTTCAACGTCAACTTGATTGGAGCCACAGTTCTCGACCTCAAATTTGTTTTCCTTTTAGGTAAAAGATACCATTTTACTTATCTTGAAAAATAATTTACTATTCTAAAATACTTAATAAATGTATTTTGTTGTTCATTTTTTAATAAGGACTTCTTATCAAATGTATGTTGTGTCACTTTAATAAAATTATTATTAAAATTAATAAAATATATAAATTATGGTTTATTCGTGAGATGAACATGTTATTTAATTAAAGGATAATTCATTTTGAACACCGTTTCATAATCAACTTGAAGTATCAAATGTATGTTGTGTCACTTTAATAAAATTATTATTAAAATTAAATAACAATATATAAAATTATGATTTGTCAGTAAAATGGACATGTTATCTAATTAAAGGATAATTCACTTTGAACACCTTTTCATAATTAGCTGCTGCTTTAGGATAAATTAAGTAAATTTTGCAACATAATATTTATTAAAGTAATACAAAAACATCAAACAAAAATTCTTGTTTTAGAATATGTATGGCATCAAAAGTTATTTTAAATAATTTTAAACAATAAAATATTTTTAAAATACGTGAAATCACAAAAAAAGTCAAGTCCCCATGCCTTTTTTTTGGAACGAAACAACAAGAGAACTCCAAAAGGGGCATTTACAAAAAGGCTAATCCAGAAAGCCAAATGTTATCCTATTGCAGTATAAAAGAGACATGTTCTTGACTTAAAAAAGGTGACATAAGTATTGGCAGAAAAAGCCCATGAATCTTACACTCAAAGAATAATGAGATAACTAAGGATTTAAGCTTTAGCACATTCATATCTAAAACCTACAAGAGCTAATTAAGAAGTTTAACTATTATAAGGGATGTTATATCTTGAAGTTATGTTAGGTTTAGCTTGGTGATCTCTTTTACAATAATTAAGAAGTTTAACTATTCTAAGGGATATTATATCTTTGATTCTTTTCCCTCTACAGTGCATTGATGATGTAGCTAAAACCAAGTCTAAAAAGTTGTTTGATCTACCTTGGTATTAAATCTTTTATTGCTTGCCCATTCAATTATTTGGGATGAGTTTTGCTCTTCATAATAGTTGTTATAGGTCTTTAGAACTTATTCTAAAGCACTACAGAGGATTGACAAAGTACTAATAACTGAAACGGAGATGAATGATTGTCTCAGTTTCCTGATTGTAGAGCTTATAAAGACTAGAGTTTGAGATTGTGAATTTTAATATATCTTTAGTATTGAGCTTTTGCTTAATAGCTAACCATAGTATAAAAGAGGCATTAAATGGATTATTGGAAAACCATACCAAACTAAACCAAGTAGTAGGATGAAAAGGTGTTGTGAAGATCTCCAAGTAGATTGGATGGTGAAGGATTTAGAGGGATATCTTGGTTATACAATTGTTGTCTTCCTTTTCTTAGTTATGGTTATAATTTAGGATATTACTTTAAATGTTGGCAAACCTTCTGGAATTAACCAAAGGCTAGTTCCATGAGCCACCTTATATGAATTTTTGCTACTTTAGAGCTCTTATCTATACTTGATTTCAACGTATTGAAGTTTGAAAGCTTGTACAGTAGTTTTAGATTATGCTAGCTATCATACCATAACTATGTGCCTTTGTCATTTCCAGATATTTTAGCTCGTTATTGATTGTTCTCATTTAGTTCTTTTAGTATGGTATTGCATATTATTTATATCTGTTTTTTATCTATTTACTTATTTTCCCTAATATTTTTATTTTTATTTTTTTATTTTTAACTATGTATTTCTTTTTCTTTCCTTTCTTTTCTAATTTTATGGTTGTTTATTTATTTATTTATATTTTTGTATTTTTGTATTGTTTTTATTTTTAATTTTTAATTTTCTTTCATGCACATGAGTCATTTAGAAACAGCCTCTTTACTAGTTAGAAGTAAAGTTGCGTATTACAAGCGTCCTCAATTCCTGCGTCTCAATGGGATTTATAATGGATATTGTTGTTGTTGTTGTTGTTGTTGTATTGGTTGTATCCCTAATACTTTGAATTAGTATGAGTGATTGTGATGTGTTAAACTTTATTTTATTTAATGATTGAATATGGATTCATTTGACACACAGAGACTCTTAGATTTTTAATATTTTTAGTAATCTTTTTTCCAAGAGCATCATATTCACTAGTCTTATTGAAATTATGGCTAAACCCACATTATCCTTTTTCTGAGAATTTGAAAATTCATTAAGTAGTAAAGAATAGTTTATAGCTCAAGAGAGGAAAAGCTCTCCCTCTTTCATCACACAATGACGTTCAACATTACAATTACAATAAACAAAATGACAGCTCAGGGACAAACGTACTAATTAGGGTAAAAGACTATTATCCTTTTTCAACTCTTCAAAAGATTACTGAATTATGGTTGGCTCTTTGGAATCTACGATGCACCAATGGCGAGGCTCTTCTTTTTCGATTCGTCTCTAGCTCAAAGGGATTTAAACTCAGGTAGGATATTTGAAGCTTTTTAGTTTGTTTCCTCGTTCTTCATGTGTGATAGGCTACGTGTTGAAATAGGAGTCTTCATTCCTTTTCCCAAATGTAAGGAATAGTTCCAGGAGAGGTACTTTTAGGATCTTTCAAAGGTGAATCTTTCCTTCTATTCTTCTTTCCCTTCTTGTCTAGCTTGAAAGATTTACGTCTCTGATAGGGTTTTTGTTACTATTTGTTTTGTTTCTTCGTTCTTCAAACAAAAAGATCACGTTGAGGAGTCTTCTTTCATTGTCTAGTCCGGTAAGACATGGATCTGGAGAGGTGCTTCCAGGAGCTTTCAAAGGTGAGTGATTCCTTCTAGTCTTCTTTCCCCCTACTGTCATGACTTGGTTGTTTCGAGAACTGCTTGAATGGCTATGTCTTGCTTGAATTGTTTAAGTTGCTTTCGGAATATTTAGGCTTAGGAAGTTCTATTTACTATACTGATATTCAAATAAAGACACCCCTTGAGGACTATATTTTCCAAGAGAAAGCCAGTCCTCTGCTACTATGTTGCCCTAACTAGTTAATAATTAGTTGTTCCCTGATATTCCCTGTAAAGTGTTCTACAAGAGTGCTTGGACTGTTAGAGAACCCTTTAAGTCTTCTATTATTTCTCTCTTTCCAAATAGCCTGAGGCAAGTTGCAACTGCTAGCATTAGTATTTCTTTATCGTATTTAGAGATATGCAGTTGGGATATCTCTAATAAGATACTTGTGAGACTGCATTGCCTAGTTCCAAGGCTACAAAGATTAGAGATTCTATTCCACACTTCCTTAGTAAACCCACACTGAAAGAATAGGTGATCTTTAGTCTCCTCCTCTAGATTGTACAAAATACAGCGCTTAGGAGAGGATAGGAATTTCAGTCTATCTATAGTATTTAGTCTGTTTAATACAGCTAGTTAGAGAAGAAAGCTAGCATTTGGTTTGAGAGCCTTGCTGTATGTTATGGAACACCACTCTATTCTAGTTACTACTTTTTCCATCAGTCTTTTAGCCTGCCTGCTAGTGATTCCTAAAACAGGAACTCCATCCTATAAAAATATATCATCTTCCCAGCAGTTTTTGTATTGGGGAATAGGCAATAGTCTTAGTTCTTTTGAGGAAAGCAACCAACTGTCATTCCTAATTATCTCCTTAAGCTTAGCCTTCTTTAGAAGCCTTCCTAGCATTGATCTAGCCAATTGAATATTAATTAAAGCCTCTTAATTGGTCCAATTATCATACCAAAGAGATATTCTATCTCCTGCCCCAATTTTACATGTAACATGCTGCTAGACATCTTCCCTCATCCTGAGAAGTTGGTTGAAAAACCAAGAGTAGCTATTGTTACTCTTTAGAGCCCAAAAACTCTCACCCTTTAATATATAGGTATGAATCCATTTAATCTACAGTGAATGTTTTTCACTTAAAATTCTCCAAATTCTCTTCGTCATTAGAAATTGGTTGTTCTTATTAATTGACTCCAATCCTAAGCCTCCTGCCTTCTTCGGTTGACAAATGTGCTTCCAATTCACTTTAGCTATTCCTTTCTTCCACTTTTTTAACTAGCCCTCTGGAGAGGAAGATGTAAGAGCACCAGCAAACTTATGTAGACATTATTACTGACTTTTAAAGTTAAAGCTTACCTCCATAGGACAAAGTTCTACTAATCTAAGACCCCGACCTTTTCTGAATTTTATCCATCAGAGGAAGACTTTCCCTGAATCTTAGTCTCCTAGAAGAAATAGGAATGCCCAAATATAGTAGAGGAGGTTCTTGCTTCATCATTCTGGTTGCTTGTGACAAGGAAAATGTTAGGTGATCATCACTTTTAGAGAGTAAGAAGAGGCTTTTGTAGAAATTGATACTCAATCCTGACAACTCCTTAAAACTAAGGAGAGTACTCATCAATAGGGAAACCAAAGGAACACTTACCTTATATAGAAGTATAAGATCATTTGCAAAACATAAACTAGTTAGTAAAAGCTTCTTACATTTAGAATGGTATCTGAAATTAGAATAGGAGGAGATGTTGTGTTTCATCATAAGGGTGAGGACCTCCATGCAAATAAGGAATAGGTAAGGGGAAAGATTATCCTTAGAAGTTCATACCTTTGTCCACTTTTTCTTTGCCCCAGGAATTACTAGTAGTTCCTATCAATAAAAAGTTCTTGAGAATCCTTAACCGGATTTTGGGGTAGGAATAAACATAAGTTCTAATAGATGTATAGGTTGCATAAAATAACATTCATTAGTTGGAGTTTTCCAGCAAATGATAGATGCTTGTTGTTCTAGTGCCTTATTCTCTTTAGTAATGACTTAATTAAAGGTTGATAGTCCTTGTGTGATAGATATTCAACTAAAATTGGTATTCCAAAATACTTTATAGGTGGATTCTAAAGTTTGAATCTTGAGACTTGGAGAATTTACTCTATTTGTTGGGGTAATTGATAGAGATTATGATGATGCTTTAGGATTAACTAATAGCCCTAAATTATTTTGAAATAACTTCACAAACTTTAATATCTTATATATTAAATTTAGTTTAGCTTTATAAAATAATAATAAATTATAAAAAAAATAAGATTGAATAATTTCAGTTTCTTGTATTGTAATAGTATTCCTTTATTACTCATTTTTCTTTGAAATTATCTCATAGAACACTTCATTGCAAATTGTGAAAAAATAAAGTGATAATAGGTAACTTTTCTTTAATACTTTTGCTTTATTAAATCTCTTAATTGGTTCACCATTTATTAAGACGCTATAAAAGAGAGTATTTGCATATTATTATATCGAGTTGATGAATTGGTTAGGAGAAACCAATTGCCTTTAGGGTGCAGAAGATGAATTCTCAATTGATGGAGTCAAAAATCCTTATTGAAGTTAAATCTTTAATGAAGAATTCTTGATCTTTTTCTATCTATGGTAACATTTAAACAAATTTTGTGCAATCAAAATGTTATTATTTGGACTTGTTATATGCATGAAAGTCTAGCTAGTGATGATAAGTGTCTTTATGATAAGCTTCATTCTTATAGATATTATTTTAGATATGATCTTATGGATGACATTACAACATATTATAGGCTTACAGTCTACAAGTACAATACAAAGTTAGAAATTTTTTGGAATGCAACAAATGTGAGTCTTGTTCATTTCCTTAAGTGATTTTCTATATTTGAACAATTCCCTTATTATCTTAGAAAGCATATCTCCAATTAGGTGCCATTTTTTTTAAAGAAGAAAGCATTTAATCTATATAAGCTTATTGCCTTATCAGGATTCATTATGAAGAATGTTCTTTTAATGTTGACCCTTATAAAAGGTTTGACCAACACGCTTACTTCATCTTGGTTAACGGTGTGTTGAACAAAAATGATGGTATCCTATAAAAAAAGAAGCATTATTAGAAGAATTTCCTAAGGTGTTTAGGTAGTATTATGAGTCATCTCTTTGGGGTTATTTTGAGAACTATAGATATTTCTAAATTCATTAGTGAGTGAGACTATTTTGCTTATGTTTCTCCTAGTTAGGAAGAAATTGTGCAAGTATTTTGTGTTCATCTCTCTATCCTTTAGTCATAAGTTTTTTTTTTAATTTTTATCTTGAAATGGGTTTTGGAGCTCTAAAGCATTTAATTACTTAATCAATGCTTGTTTCTCTTTTTAATCGAGCAACTCATCATCTAGTTTAACATAAAGGTTCTCTTGGGCTTGTAGGAGATTGATTTTATTATCCTTGATAATTTGTTCTTTATACTTGTGATTATTAAGAGCTTGCAATTTCCTTTTCATTCCTTGCAATTTCCTAATACATTTGAAAGATTTAAATCCACTTTCATTAACTTGTAGCCCTCTTATTATTGACTCCTTAAATTTAGGTAGGTAAGATAGGTTATTGAAGGATACGAAAGGATTGATTTTACTAATTGATGTAGTTAACAATGAGAGTTTAATATGGGTATGATCAAAACAAAAGGGTAAGCTGAAATAATCTTTCCTTACAAGGAGTTAACTTATCTAATATGAGTTTATATAGGGCCTATCTAGCTTTTCTCATATGAATATCTCACTATTGTGGTTATTGTTCCAAGTAAAGTGTTGGCCATTAAATATAATATTTTTAGATCCTAATTTGTTGATGTCGTTTAAGAAATTATCATTATTGTGCCTTAAAGATAATTTAAGGCCCTTAGCTTCATTTCAAATGAGTGTATAGTTGAAGTCCCTAAAAATAAGCTAAGGTGAGTTGTTGTAAAGTACAAAGAAGATAAGATCTTTTCAAAGTTGGAGCCTTTGACAAGCAATTTTAGCTATATACATAAGAGTGATACTAATATATGAAGATGAGTTAGAAATAATCATTTGTAAATGGAGGCATTAAGCTGAATGTTAAGTATTCAAAACCTAGATTTTACTAAGAGCATAGGCCACCAATATTTTAACATTGAAGTATGCCTAGTGGTTGAATGGTCCAAATTTTTACTAAAAAACAAAATCTTTCTTAAAGATTATTAAGCTTTATCTTAGTCTCTATTAAACCTAATATAAAAGGTTTCATATATTTTGAGATAATCCTTGATGACCTTTTACTTATTGGGATAATTAAGACCTTTACATTCAAATAAATAATCATTATAGATGGGGTAAGGGGGTTGCTATTAATCATTTTCTTTGGCTTAGTTCCTGGTCTCCTTTTTTAAGCTTTCCTAAAACTTACATATGTAGAAGTTGCATCTTCTGAAAAGAAAAGTCCTTGTTTAGTTGGTATTAAAATTTTCTCTTAGTTTAATGAGTGTTCTGTATTCATCTTTGGTTCTTGATTATCATTTAGGCAAGACTTAATTTGTAACTTATTCTCTGTTTGATTGTTTTAAGTTAATATATGATATAGATTTGCCTCTTTATGAACTAAAAGGATTGATATCAAATTTTTTGTAAGTTCTTCAGATTCTATAACATCTTGTGTGATTATTGCCCACCTTCTGTGACTATTGCACCATTTTCTATAATATGTGTAACTACAACTTGTGCTACCTTTGCAACCATTGGATCTTTAGTTTCTCTATTAAAGGTAACCTTAACAGGGATGTGGGAATATATGATTCATTAGTTGAATGCCCATTATTTTGTTATAGCTATTTGTAACAAATATCCTTCCAATATATTTATATAATTTTGGGTGATTTAATAGGCTTCCTGTTGGGACCCGATGTTGGAACCGGACTCCAACCGGAAAAACGAAAAACGGAAAACGGAAAAACTAAAAATAAAAGCCGAAAGCGAAAACGAAGGAAACAATAAGAAATGAAAAGCTCGGACTCAACGAAAACAAAACGCAACGGAGAACAAACAGCGGAAATGGATTTACAAAACCTCGAAAACAAAGAAACTAAAACGGTTCAATCGCACTGAAAGTCAAAATCCGACATCCGAAGCGTATACCTTAGAAAACTAGCGTTGGAAACTCA
>JANVCQ010000008.1:12291024-12303942 GCA_025531925.1 Erythroxylum plowmanianum | reverse complement strand
GATTTCCTCCTGAATGTTTTCTTAGATGTAAGTTTGCCTTATATTTTTGTGAAGTGGATTGAAGAGTGTATAACCTCCCCTTCATATTCGAATTTGATCAATGGATCACCTTCAAAATTTTTCAAGGTAAATCTGGTTTAAGATAAAGGGATCCCTTATCCCCGTATCTCTTCATTATTTGCATGGAGAATCTCTAGAGAAGTTTGGGTGCTTCTATAGCTTGTAATAGTTTCTTTAAATAACACTGGAGGTGTAAAGCTTTAAAAATTTCCTATCTTTTATTTGCTGATGATCTTTTAATGTTTTATCATGCTAATTTGGCTTTGATTCAAATTTGCTTAATTGCCTTAGTATTTTCTCAAATATTTCTAGCCTAGACATGAATCTTAGCTAGAGTCAGTACTTTTTATCTTCTAATATGAGTCATATAGGCCATCAGCTGGAATCCCTTACGGGCCTTCAAAGAGATCGCTTCCCTATTAGTTATTTGGGGTTTCCCCTTTTAACAGGTAGGCTTTCTAGGAGAGATTGCATTCCTCTTTTTGATAAAATTGATGCTAGAGTTAACAAATGGACCTATAGAATTCTTTCCTATGCTGGTAAACTACAGTTGGTTATTTCTGTGCTCTCAACTTTCCAGGTGTATTGGTCTAGTTATTTTATTCTTCCTTCCTCCATTATTAAAAAGATAGAGACAAAATTAAGAAAGTTCCTGTGGTCTGGGAATGTAGAGTCTAATTCTCATAGGAAGCTTAAATGGAATGACCTTTGTAGACCTAAAAAAGAGGGTGACCTAGGCATTAAACATTTATCTACATGGAATAAGGTGCTTATAGGAAAAAGAATTTGGGTGCCTTTTAATGACAATGAAGCTTTGTGGGTCAAATGGGTGCACACAATTATTCTTAGAAGGAAAACCTTTTGGAATGCACAACCAAGTAATAATAGTTCTTGGAGATGGAGGAAGCTATTACATGTTAGGATCTTATTAGGAACCAATTCAGATTTAAGATAGGAAATGGGATATCTACTTTCTTATGGTAGGACCCTTGACATCCTGAAGGATTTTTTAACCCCGAGAGTGATCAATGGATCGGAGTTACCGATGAATGTAAAAGTTTATGAGATTATCAGAGATAATGTGTGGAGCTAGCATGAGGCCACAATTGTGACTATACAAACCTTGAAACCTTTACCATATCAACCAGACTCCAAACCTGATAGATTGGAATGGCTTCCAAGCCCCTCCAAAACATACACAAATGTTTTGGACTACTCAGCCTTGAGGCCTCCCAATCCTTGTGTCCCGTGGTATAAAATAGTTTGGCATAAAAGAAATAGCCTAAGACTCTCCTTCATTCTATGGCTAGCCTTTCTGAAGAAGTTGCAAACGAGGGATAAACTTCTCTTCTCATATGTCCCAAATCACTGCTCTTTGTGTTTCATGGATAATGAATTCACTGACCATCTATTCTTTGAATGCACCTACTTGAAAACAGTTTGGGCACATTGTTTAAACTATTTTCATATCCATTTCCCAAATCTAAGAAATCTTCATGCTTTCTAAGCTAGTTTAATCACCCCTCAAACCATACAAATATTGACCTTAACCTTCTTATCATTCTCCTTTCAGAAACTGTTTATAACATTTGGTTTGAGAGAAATCACTGAACATTCAAAGATTAGGCCTTGGAAGTTGGGAACATAAACACTAGAGTGGTCTTCCAAGTTATGAAACTTCTCGACTCAAACACCGAGGGAAGGTAACTATTGGTAAGGATTATTTTTTCTAATGTTTTGTTTTGCAAGTTATCCCAGTTTAGAACAGTAGGGAACCAACCTCTCCACTATTGGTTTCTTAAAGAATCAGTAGCATTCCTATGGGTTTCATCAAAGAAGGATGGGTGAGAGTTATACAAGCATTTATGGAGATCTCATACTTGGGATCACGATGGTAGGGACAAGAGAGATGCAAGAAGCAGGGGAGAGCCTAATCATCCTGGGTTTTCAGCAAATAAGAGAACACAGTTAGTAAGCTCAAACTTTGAATGGTGACTAGAAAGTCTAGTTCTGGTTTACTAGTATAATGACTGACCTATTTTACTTGATTACTTTATTATGTAAATCTATAAATGTCTGTGTTGTTGGTTAAGATGTGCCTTCCTACAAGGTCATCTTGGTTGGTAAATATGTATATGTTGGTTATTGTGGTTGTTTCGATTCATAAGGCACAATAGTGTTCCTCATGTTCTTAGATAAGGCTACTCCTTTTGGTTATGAAAAGAGATTTGCAGCTTTGGCAATATCTTGATTTGTACATAACTCTTTGTTGATTTATTTAATTTACTGATTTACCAAAAAAAATATGTGTTGCTTTCTAACTGTTGTATAATCAAAGAGGTCAAAGATAGAACATGTCAAGTATTTCCTTTTGAAGATATCTCCACCATAATCAAAATTACTATAGTCGACAATAACACTAGTAGAATCATCAAAACCATAAACCAAGCAAATATAACTCATGCCTTTCAAGTATTATATAATCCACTTAACAAATTCTCAATAAGCTTTCCTAAAATTACTCATAAACATGCTTATTACACTAATAACATGTACTAAATCTGGTCTTATGTATACCATGACATACATCAAACCCTCAATTATGCTCTAGTAAGGAACTTATTTCATGTAACCTTTCTTTGCATATAAAGTAATGCACTAGCATCAAATTTAAAATGCGTTACAATGAGAGTATAGATAGGCTTAGATTAATCTGTTTACAAAGACTATAACACCTTTTTAATGTACTTTTATCGTAACAAGGATAATAAGCTTAATTTTCTATCCCTCCAAATCTCAATGTTTAAAATTTTTTGAGTTGCACCCAAATCCTTTATCTTAAACTCACTACTCAACAAGGCTTTTAGATTTTTAATTTCAACCTTATTGTTAACTATATTTAATATATCATCAATATATAGAAACAAACAAATATATGAATGATATGAAACCTTTCTAGAGAAAACACAATTATTAAATTAATTATAAAAAAAATCTTAACAAAACCTCATGTACTACTACCAAGTCCTTTTTCTCAAAGTCAAGAAAACCAATCTATTTTTCTATATTCTTATTCAAGATGTAGTTTTAACATCAAGTTGCTCCAACTTCAGATTGAGTGCACTTACCATAGTGAATAGACATCTATAAACTAAAATGATCTTTTGCTTCATAACTAGTAGAACTTAGTACTCAATTCCTTTTTTTGTTGTAAAAAATCATGTGTCACTAGTCATACTTTAGACATATCTGGCCAAATTGTGAGAACACTTTCTTTTTATTGTGGTCCTATTTGCATTCCACTAGCTTTGTACCCTTTGGTAATGTTATAAGTTCCTACATCTCATTTTTAGACTAGATTGCATATACTTATTCATGGAAATCAAGCATTACGATACTTTTTTATTATCCACTACCTTTCTATAGCATATGGTTCATCAAAGTCTATATTATTTATTAATGTTATGGCATATGCAACAATGATCAATTTGAACAAAATCAATATAAGTTAAATGCTTGGTAGGTTCTCTGATTTCTCTCCTTGTTCTCTTTGCTGCTATATTTTGTGGTTATTCCTTTTGCATATCTATGGATTGATTTTTAACTATCTTATTTGGAGTTTTAATGTGAAACTCTACCTTTTAGCTACCACTTTGATCCTTTTTACTTACAAGATCATCAAGCTCCTCTCTTTGACCAAGAATAGTAGATTCATCAAAAATAACATATTTGCTAATACTAAAATATATAGTTATATTCTTTTTTTGTACATTATATTATAACCTTTAATTCCAATAACTTTTCTTAGAAATATGCATTTTATTGCTCTAAAATTCAATGTTTCATCATTAATATGAACATAAGTAAGTAAAACCATTTATAAAGACTATTATAATTAAAGGGAGCATCGTACCTTACCCCTGAAAGAGTTTTAAAATCAATTATAGTTAATGGATGTATATTTACTAGATAAGCAACAATATTAACGGCCTCAGGCTAAAATGCTTGCAAAACTCATCAAATGGTTTATTACAAAATTCTAATATATTTTATATTATGGTGTATTGACCTATTTTTTTAGAACATTTTTCAACCATAGCCTTTCACTTCTTAAATTTTCCAAATACTTCATTCTTTAACTTCAGAAAACATACCCAAACTTTTCTATAATAATAATCAATAAAGGAATCAACCTAAATACATCCTCTAAGGGATTAAACTAGAGTAAGAATTCATAAATATGAATTATTATAATCAAGAATGTTTGTTAAAGTGTACTTATCATAACTAAATTTGACCCTGTGCTGCTTGTTAAGAATGTAAGACTCACAAATTTCATCTTTTTAGTCACAAATCCATCCAAAAATCCTTTCCTACTCAATATTTAAAGTCTGTACTCACCTATGTGATGTAATCTGTGATACCATAGATATATACTATCATTATTATATCCTAAAAATTGGAAGATAATCATTGATTATATTACTATTTCTATGTTTTCATGTTGTAATCTTCTTTTCATCATATTTAAGACACTCTTTAACACTTTGAGCTGCCCATCATCACAAACAAAAAGAACTTTAACTGTCAATAGTATTTATTAAAATCAGATTTTTTTAAGCACAAAAGTATACTAGCCATCTAATGTTCTAATAATTTCATCATACATTTGGATCTTAATTGAATCATTGCCTTTGAAAGTATGCTTTCTATCATCACCTAATTTGACAATAAAATTGCATTCTTTAAAAGAAGAGAACTAGTCTTTATTTAAAGCTATATTATAGGATACATTAGTGTATACCTTATTGTTTCCTTTTTCTCCTTTCCCCTATTCTTCTCTCGGTAGTCCTTTCTAAAGTGTCATTTTCTTTATAATAAAATATTAAAAAAGTGTAGGCATTGTTTTAGATCGTGACTTATTTCTCTTCTAATATTCCTTTCTTTATTCCTACCTCTGCTAATAATTAGACCAAAACATGATTTATTTTCAGATATGTTAGAGACTTTTTCTTCAATTTCATAGACTACATAATATCCTTCATATTATTAACAGAAATAGTCTCTCTACCATATAACATAGTATTAACAGAGATTTCATATAAATTAGACAAGGAATACAACATAATTATTACATGATCCTCATCTTTAATTTTAATCTCATTATCATGTAAAACTAAAATGATTTGATTAAAATTATCAGTGTAATATTATACCAATATATTATATATCATCCTTAAAGTATACACATCCTACTTTTGACATAAATGGTTTGTTAGAGATTTCTTCAAATACTTACTTTTAAGTCATTTCCATAATGATTTAGTATTTGTTTCATCAACCACCTCTCTCACGACTTTATCTTCCAAACCCAGTAGTATAACACTATGCACCTTTTATATAATCTTTCTATTCTCCAGTACCTCCAAATTTTTTGTTAGCTTTTTTTCTTCTTTAATGTTGTTGACATCCTTTATTAGACAAAAATGCCCTAATATTCACCTTTTATACAGTGAAATCATTCGAAGTATTAAATTTCACAACATCAAATTTATAAAGAGACATTCTGCTAACAAACCCTTGATAAGATATGATTTGGTTATGTTAATTGGAGTTCTATCTTTTGTTTTGAATTGAATTTGGTGCTTAAATGGTGAAATTAATATTTGCATCAAATTGGAGCACTATTTTTCAAAATTCACAATATTTTTTTAAAAAGATGATAGATTGTTGCAGTTGATAAGGCAAGATCATGCCTAAAGCTAAATTCACTCAAAGAGTTTCAGTTCAATTAGAAGATTTATTCCTAACCCTATTATATATGAATTTTGATTTGTTTGGAAGAGAATCTCAAGAATGTTGAAAGAAGTTAGCTTTTGGGTAAAAAAAAGAAAAAAAATGCCATATACACTCTCTCTATAATTCTCTCTCTCTCTCGCTCTCTCTTTTTGCATTTTCTCTTCATCTTTCATCTTTTCTTATTTTTTTTGGTGGAACTAAAGCCATGAGTTTTTAATTTCAAATATTTAATTAAAGAGAATTCAAAATTCTAGTTGTAACCTTGTGAGATTTTCTTCTAAACCTATATTTTATTTTAATTCAAGTAGTTGTTAACTTGTGAAATTTTGTTCTAAAACTAGATTTTAATTTAATTCAAGTGCATTTTGTGTTCTTATATTTTATGAACAATTAATATTGATAGATCTGAAAAATTAATTTAATGTTGATTATTCTATAGCTATCCGTAAATTCAATGATCTATAATTGTCATGAATGATTGGTACAAGTAGTAAATAGGTTATTTATAAATTTGCATTTTTTATTTATGAGAAACAAGAAAGTTAAATTGAATAGTTATAGCTATCTCAATTATTTAATAAATGGTTTAGCCTTTTTCACTAAGCTTACTATTATCATTTAATTGATACAGAATGTTATCATACCCAATCAATTCATAATTTGGTTTGAATGTTGGGTTCGAACTAATTAATTTAGGAAAACTTGAGACTTATTATGGTTATCCTAATATATTTCATATTAACTACTTGAGTTATGAAAATTATTCATTTTAGACCCTTCATCAAAGTTATAAGGGGATGAGAACCTTCCTTTAAATCAAAATTAAGTACCACTGAATTTCTCATTTAATGCTTAGTTTATTTATTTTGATTCCTTATTAAATTTAGCTTATTAGTTAATTAATCATAAAATTCCACTTTGTGTTGTCAATTGAAATTAATAAACTAGTTTTATGTTCTATTGGGATTCAACTTAGTTTTATGAACATTATAAGAGTTTAGTGAATAAGAATTAATTTTGAGGGTTTCAATAACTCGTTCAAAATTTTGACAACATTAACGGGGAACTATTTTATTTTCTTAGTTTCTTTTATAGCTTACTACTAATCTCTTGTCTTGAATGACTCATTTTTCTCAGATAGGTGATTGTAATAAAATCCAAAAATTGAGAAGACAATACGTTCTTTAAGAAAAGAGACTAAGCAAATTCACATCTATAAGTGAAAGTTAAGATATACTTGACAATTAGTGAAGATTCTAATTTCCAAGAAGTTGAAGAAAAGATGACAAATCCTAGCATTGGAACAATGAGGGAGTCAGTGGTACCAAATTTGAACTAATAACCCTTATGCGTAAGATTTTCAGATGTTGAGCTAGATTTGAAATCTAGTTTGATTCACTTACTTCCTATTTTTGGTGGTCTTGCAGGTAAAGATCCATATATACACTTGAAAGAATTTCATGCTGTTTACTATAGAATAAAGTCACAAGGAGTGATAGAAAGCAAACTAATCTTAAAGTCTTTCTATTCTCATTGAAAGATAAGGCAAATGATTGACTATATAATCTTCCATCTGGCTTAGTGACAACATGAAATGAAATGAAAAGGTTGTTCATAGAGAAGTTCATTCATATATCATAAGTAGCAAATATCAGAAACGAGATATGTGGAATAAAAAATTTACCAAAGAAACATTATATGAATATTAGGAGAAGTATAAGGAGTTATGTGCTAGCCGCCCAAACTATCAAATCCATGACGAAATTTTGATTTAATACTTTTATGGATGGTTGTCCCCATGGATAGGAGCATGGAACATGTAACCAGTAGAGGTCCTTAAGTAAACAAAAGATTAGAAGTGGCTAGGCAATTAATTTCAACCATGGCCAAAAATTCTTAACAATTCGGGACAAAGATGGATGGACTTATTAAACATGTGAATGAGGTATGTAATACTAACCTTAAGGGTACAATTTTGAATTTAACTACTCTAGTTTGTAAAATAGTTGTAGGTCAACTATAATCAGGACAAATGTGCAGAATATGCTCATTCCCTTGTCATCTTACGAATATGAGCCTTACATTGCAATAAAACTCCCTTCAAGGAAGCTAAAGCAATAGTAGGATTTCCTAGTCAACCTCAACAAAAATATGAACCTTATTTCAATCATTATAATCTAGAATGAAGGGATCATCTAAACTTTAGCTACGGAAATCAAGGAGGGCAATAAAGATACTAACCTCATAATTTCAATAGACAATCTCAAGCACTTACACATGCTCAATCTCATTCTTCAAATTAAGTTATGTCTTTGGATGAAATAGTTAAGGCACTTGCTACTAATACTCAAAAATTTCAATAAGAAACCAGAGCAAGCCTTCAAATTTTAAGAAATTAGATCACTTAATTAGCCACCTTTGTTAGTAAATTGGAGGCACAAGCATAAAAGATTGTCTTCACAAATGGTGGTGAATCTTAAGGAGAAAGTGAGTGTAATGAAATTAAGAAGTGGGAAGGAAATTCAAATTGGGTCTTCCTTACCGATGAAGGTAGAAAAGCATGAAGAAGAAGAGAAGAAAGATGAAGTTCCAGCTTAAGATACAACTAAGGCAAATTTTGATTTTTTTTTTACCTATATCATCTAATACAAATGTGCCTCATTTTCCTTGCAGATTGGCTAAATCAAAAGAAGAGGAATATGAAAGAGAGATCTTAGAGACCTTTAGAAATATAGAAATTAATATATTACTTCTAGTAGCCATCCAAAAAATTTCAAAATAAGTGAAGTTCTTGACAGGACTATGCACAAATAAAAGGAAACTAAAGGATAAGGAGATAATAATTTTGGGTAAGAACATATCAGTTATGATAATTATAAAATTACCAAAAAAGTGCAAAAATCCAGGTATACTTACACTTCATTGTGTCATTAGTGATAAGAAATTGAGCGTTTCGAGCTAAACTTAGCAAAATTTATCAATGTCATATTGTGGTGAATTTGCTAAGCTTTAAATATGAATTATCTGTAAGAAACTAGTGTGATTATTCAGCTAGATGATTTTTTTTTATATTCATCCTATTAGCATAAAGGATGTTTTAGTTTAGGTTAATGGTTTAGTATTTTTAATCAATTTTTATATCTTAAAAATGGATGGAGTTAGTGTAGAACATTCAACTTCATTTTTTTAGGAAGGCCATCCATGAAGATAACTAAAAAACCATTAATATGGATAAGAGTTCGTTGAGTTTGATGGAGAGATAGTGAAGTCTAATATTTTCAAAATAATGAAGTACTCTAATGATTTTCACTCTGTTTGTCATATAGATATTGTAGTTTCAATTGTGCATGATATTTTTATAGAAAAAGTGTTGTTGATGAGTTAGAGTCTAATGCTAAATAGGAAGTGGATGAGAGAGGTAATGGAACTTATGAAGTTATAGAATCATTATTAATGGTGCTAATAGATTCAAAAACTTTAAATGATGAAATTACTATAATTCATAAGAAAATGTTGCCTTCTATTATGTAGGCTCTAAAGATAAAATTGAAAGTCTTATTTGATCACCTAAAATATATCTATTTAGGTGAAGGAGAGTTACTACTTCCAATTATCTCAAAAAGGTTGAAAAAAGAAAACAAAGAAAAATGTGAAAAGATAGTGGCAACTTTATTTTAAAATTATGGAGTGAATCATTGAATGATCATTTCATATCATCTAAAAATGAGTGGATAAGCAGAAGTACTGAATAGATAAGTGAAATCCATTTTGGAAAAGAAGATAAACCTAAGAAGAAAAGATTTGAGTTTATATCTAAACGACGCTCTTTAGGCTTACTATACAACCTACAAAACACTGATAAGAATGTCTCCTCATTAATTGGTTTTTAATAAAATTTATCATTTATCAATGGAGATTAAACATAAAGCTTATTAGCGGTGTAATGTTCCATCACGGATTTGACAAAAGTTGGAGAAGCAAGAAAATTGCAATTACAAGAACTTGAGGAATTAAGGTGACTTTACAAAGAGAAAACTAGTTCTACAAAGCAATTTGAGGTGGGAAAATTGTTATTATATAATTCCTGGTTCAAGCTTATCCTAGGTAAATTACCTTTTAGATGGCTTGGTCTTTTGTTGTCACTAATGGATATTCTTATGGTGCTGTGGAAATAAAGTAGTTAGATACCTTAAAAATCTTCAAGGGGAATGAACATAGGTTGAACACATTATAAGGATGTGATGGTTTTAAGTATGATAGAAATTGATTTGGAACTTTCCCAATATGTAGAAGAATAAAAAGAAAAAGACCTATTGACCATAACAATGTTATATAATTGCGCTTTTTAAGAGGCAACTTAATTATGATGATTTTTTATTAGTTTCATTTCAGTTATTTATAGGCCTATATGTTTGTTTCTATGTGGTGTTTTATTGGTGTAAGTGAAAAATTAGGTCTTAAATTTTATAATACTAAAATTCACAAGAATAATTAAGCTTTTAGGATAAAAGACCTAAAATTTCAGACTACTAAAATCTATAAGATGACTTTATCACCTTATGGATTTTAGTAGTATGAAATTTTAGGTTTTTTATCTTATATAACTCAAGTTAGGGTAATAGTTATCTTAAATTCTAAACTATTGAAATTTATAAGGCATGATCGCTAGAATAAAATCCTTTAAATTCCAGAATACTAGCATTTAGAAAACGAGATCACGTCTTTTAGATGCTAGTATTATGTTTTATTTTAAAGAATTTGTGATTTTTAAAATAATAAAAGAATAAAAATAAAAGAATAAAAATGAAGATATAATAATAGCGCATTATTTTTATGTTAAAAACAAACGAAAAATAAATAAATAGATAATAAGCAAACAACCCTAACTTTTGTTTTTCTTTTTGTCCCTACCTCTAGCGGCTAGTATTCTACTTGATTCGCCGCGAAAAGGCCTTCAAATCCTCTTAAAATGGATGGCTTAGATCCTCTGACATAGGTTAGGGCCAGAGTACCTGGGCCAGAGGATCAAGTCTCCGCGAAAAGTAGCATCCCAAGCAACCATACCAGTAGTCCACAATGCCATGAACTACACCAGGTTCCGTACAGGAAACCCACACACATTCCAATCCATAGTCGCACCATTCCTCACGTCCAGCAGCCACAAGCTCCAAGCCCCATCATTCTTCCATTCAGCATGCGTCCTCCAAAGCAACGATCTAAGCAACCACATGCACTAAACTCCAACAGCCCACGCATCCCAGCCTATCTTCCAAGCACCGAGGAACTCTACAGGAACCACCCACATATTACACCAATCCATCTTCCAAGCTCCGCTAGTACTTCAAGCTCTCACTCAAGTCCCACGCCAAGTAGACACACGCACCATAGTACCATACTAGTAGCTGACGTCTGACAACTCCTGTGTCCCACTTCATCACATAGAACCAACACACGATCCATACAACTAGAGCAGGATCGATGGACCACCCACGCACAATGCATAACTTGCTCCAGCAGTCACATTTTAGCGTTGAAATGCACCTTTTAACAGTAATTTGTATATTTCCTTACATCAATTTAAATATGTTCACTTTTCTTAATTATTTTCTTTGATCGCATTAACTGCTTTCATTTTTAATTTTAATTTTTAATTTTAGTTATTAATTGGTTGCTTTAATTGTGTCTAGGATTACATACATTAGAGACAATGTATGATTTAAGTGTTGGGGAGAGTTATTGGGGGGAGTTATAGTCAACTAAATATTTGTTTTTCTTTGATGATATCAATGATTTTACTTGAACTTGTAAATACTATGTTTCATATATTGATTATTCCTTGCTGTAGGCCAATTTTTATTGTTGTTTTGAAAGATTAGTCCTAAGTTAGGATATATTTTTGTTTAAGTTTTAATGCATGAGAGAGACAAACATAATTAGTGTTTTTCATTCAATCGCTTAAAATATCTCATTAGTTTTGTTGAATAAAAATGTGCAAGACTTGATGTATTTTGACATTCATGTGAGGTTTTGAGCCTAAAAGCAATTCATCACAATTGTGCTCATAACTTTTCTTTGTAGTGTATGTTATCAAACATAGCTTGTTTATGCTGGAACTTACTTTTGAATATATTTTGAGACTACATTATTAGTGAATTTATGAATGGACATGATACGGGCATTTATGATAATCATTTTTGATCTACAAAAAGCTATCATAATTTTTACTCCTAAATGACCAATTTGAGCATTAACCTTTTTTTGAGCATACTAACCTTGTTATAAGTCAATTTTACCCTTCTTTTTTTATTTCTTTAATAATTTTGAGCTCCTAAATTGAAGGAACTGTATAAAGCTTATTTGCATAGGATTTTGATTATTTCTATGAAAAGTAAATTAACTGATTTGAGTTGTATTGTTTTGATTTTTCATTTTTTATAGAATGAGAGAAGTATAATAAAAAAAGAAGAAATAGAAAACTCCTTTTTAATTTTGTTGTTTAAAAAAACACATGAAAAAGAAAAAGAAAAATAATGAGGTGTTTGAAAAGGATGCTATTTAAATCAAGTGAATTTTGGGATTTATTTGAGTTAAAACTTGTATGGATAATTTGTATAGTTTTCTTCAACTTGTTTAACCTAAAAACTTCTTTTTGCCAAAATTTTACCTAAGCTATGTTATAACCCTTATTAGGTCTTTTAATTTATGCTTTAAATCTATATTTGTTAAGTGGTGGAGATATGATTCATGAGCAAGCTTATAGAAATAATTAACGCTTTGATTTAAGAGCTTAATAAACCTTAAAAACTTTGAGTGCGTAAAGTGAAATCTATGGGAGGGTGTCAAGTATTGTTTCATTTGATTTTGAAAGAATTGATAAGATGCTATATTTTTATTCTAAAAATGTATCTTATGAGTGCTTATTCTCTCAATTGATATTTTATCTTAATCCTTTAATATGTGTTAGCTTTTGGGATATTTTTGGATAACATAAAAGAAGAGCATAAGTTGTTATAAGGATGATTAATGTATTGAATTGATATATGTTTGAGGAAAAATATG
>JANVCQ010000008.1:12209678-12222584 GCA_025531925.1 Erythroxylum plowmanianum | reverse complement strand
ATTAAAATAAATTTAAATAAAAATAATTTATTAGTAATAAAAATAAAAATAATTTATTATTAATAAAAATAAAAATAATTTATTTTTAAGTTTTATTTAATTTGCAATTATTATTAGTAATAAAATATTTATTATTATTTTAAAAACTTTGAAAAAAAGGGGAAATGAGAGGTAGGAGGGAGGGAGGGCCGGTATTCAAAATACAGGTCAAATACCGACTAGTACCGAAAATTTTAAAAATTTGGGAGATTTTTTTGCAAAATTTTCAAAAATTTTCAAAATTTTCCTCCCTCATGTAATGGCCGGTATCGACCGGTATTTTTTACCGATACCACCTACACCCGTATCGGTACCAGTTTTCGGTCAGAATAGTACTTACCGGCCGGTACGGTACAAAATTCTAAACGTTGGTTACAAGTTAGCAAGGAAAGATTCGAAGAAGACAATCTTAGAAGCCAAAAGTAAAACCTATGAGGACTTATATCAATGATTAGAAATTAAGGATGAAATAAAAGAATTTTTTAAGATAGCGAGAGCTAGGAAATAGAAAGTGAGAGACCTAGATCAAGTTTGTTATATAAAGGATGAAGATGGGTTCTCGTAGATGAAATGACATCAACAGAAGATGGCAAAGCTACTTCTATAGACTTTTACTGAAGTTAGAATAACTACATTTTTATAGTTATCTTAGCACATTTAAGCAATATCGTAGCTTCATTTGTTAGCGACATATCACAAGGGACGAAATAAGAGGATCTTTGAAGAAGATAAAGAGCGAAAGGGCAATAGGACATGATGAGTTACCAATAGAGGTATGGAAGAGCACAAGAGAAGAGGATCTTACTTGGTTAACTAAGTTTTTTAATGTGATTCTTAAGTTTCCTAAGATGCCAAATGAGTAGAGACTTAGCACACTATCCCTCTGTACAAAAACAAAAGAGACATCTAAAGTTGTACTACTCAGTTACTTCATGAAGTTATATGAGAGAGTGAGAAAGGATGTACCTATCTTGGAAAGCCAAATTGGTTTCATGCTAAGGAGGTCTACGATAGAAGCCATACATCTCCTTAGAGGATTAATGAAATACCATAAGGACAGAAAAAGGGATCTACATATAGTTTTTATTGATTTAAAGAAAGCTTATGACAGGATACCTAGGGAAGTTATATGGGGATGCATAGAAGCTAAGAGAGTTCCTATTGCCTATATACGAGTTATTAAAGATATATATATAAAGTTGTTAAAAATAGAGTAAGGATAATAGAAGGAGATATAAAGTATTCTTTTATCGATATCATGCTACACCAAGGATCCTTATTGAGCTCCTTATTGTTTGTAGTAGTTATGGATGAGGTTATCAAGAATATCCAATAGGATGTGCCTTAATATATGCTATCTGTTGATGACATTATTTTAGTGATTGAAATAAAAGAAAGTGTTAATATCAGACAAAAACTTTAAAGGGATACGCAAGAGTCAAAGAGCTTTAAATTGAGAAGGATTAATACCAAGTACTTAGAGTGTAACTTTTTGAGTCTCAAGTTGCATCTAATGTAAAGATCAATATTAGTATAGAAGTTATACAATAGAAATATTGTTCTAAATATTGTGATTCCATCATTAAAAGAAATGACAAGATAGATGATGATATAATTCACCGTATCAAATTAAGATGGCTTACATGGAGGGGTGTTTTAGAAGTTTATATGACAACAAGATATCACTCAAGCTAAAGGTAAATTTTATCATATAGAAACTAGGTTAGTCATACTCTATAGAGCAGAGTGCTAACCTATCAAATAAGTTCATAGTTATAAGTTAATAATAATATAATTCAGGAGGCTTCGTTAAATATGCAACATTATAAGAAGAGATAAGGTCAAAATTGTAGTAATAAGAGACAAGTTAGTGATGACAAATGTTGATAATACATTTAAGGGCATAAGGATTAAGTAGTTCAGATATGTTAAGAAAAGACATCCTAATGCTCCGACAAGAAGATAAGAGAAGATTATAATTAAGAAATATAAGATAAGAAGAGGAAGACCCAAAAAAATTAGAGGGAAGTGATCATGAATTACATGACCCTAATACAACCTATCGAGGACTTAGGCCTTAATAGAAATCTTTAATGAACTAGGATATGGGTAGAGGACCCTAGAGTGGTCCTTGTCTAGGCCTTTTGAACCTTTTCTTTCAATTTTTATTTTTTAATTAGCCTAAATTTTTTTGTCTATAACAATTACACTTTTAGTTACTTTATTTTTAATATTTTTGTTTTCTATTTCTTGTTTGTTTTATTTAATTATTTATTTTCTTTCTTGTTTATTATTTATTTACTTACTTTTATTTTATTTTTTATTTTTCATTTATACGGTTTTTTGTTTATATATTTGGCAATTGTTTTTTAAAAATCTTTTTCTCCATATAAGTCTATAACTTATCTATTAATTAAAGGTAAGACTGCATACTTCTAGACCTCCTCATATTTCATATTTCAGTGAGATTTCTATTAAGAAGTTATTATTGTTGTTCATATTTTTTAAAGAATAATTGTTAGACATGTCACATGTTCTATTGATTAATCTTTTTCATTTAGTAATGTAGGGTAATTAGTAAATGCAACCATTAAGGCCAATGAAAAATAATCAATAAATTCACTTAATTTTTAAGTATGACTATTTATAGAGCACTAAAATATTTTATTCCTTAGTAAATTTACCAGAAAATAAAATTTGTATAAATTATATATAATGACAATTAATCTATTTGAAAACTTACTTTCTATTGCATTAAGTCATAAAATTTATTTAAAAGAAATAAAATATTGAAAACCAAATTTAATGGACGATCTTATGATTATTCTTCATTATAAGATACTTGCAAAAAATCAATGTTATGAATATTGTACCAGTATTGGTACCAGATCTAGTTCTAGTACAGTACTGTACTAATACTACCGGTCACTATCTGGTATCGATTAGAGCAATTTTTTAAATTTATAATAGTCCCTGAATTTTTAAAAAATTACAAAATAGTCCTTCAATATACTATATTGTATAATTTAAAATTTTATATCAACCTTATTTCCAAAATCATAATAATAAAATTTAAAATAACAAAATTTTATTTATTTTTATTAAATCAATATTGAATTAAAGATGATAATTTATCTATATTTGAAACCGAAAGACCTTATGAAAGGTTAGTAATAGAATTCCATTGTTAAATGTTCTTAAAATAAATGAGATGTACTCTCATTCCTTAGACAAAAAATTAATTAGTCATAAATTACATTTATAAATAAATTATTACTTAATGTTAAATTATTAAAGAACTTTAAATATAATAAAAGAAAACATATTCTTATGTTCACTTCAATTTTGATAGATATAACAAAAAAATCAAGTGTAATATAGATGTGTTTTAATTTTGATAAGTATAATTGAAAGTTTTAATATATATGTGATTGGATATTCATAAAATCCATCTTTATCAATTAGATTGCATCTTTTGTATTTGGTTGGACCTCTTTACATTTTCAAAATAATAATAAGTGTATTATATATGAGGAGTTATTTTGTCTTTTAGCTTAAAAGAAAAGTAGAAACCCTAAACTTTTGAGAGGAAGTCGTGGACACTTTTGATAATTGAAAACTATCATATTTTTCTTTCATCTCTCATTCAACTCTTCCTTCTTTTATCTCTCATGGAGCACGACCTTCATCTCTTTTATTGGTAAGTCAGACGGTAGTGCGATGGCAGTGGCTACAGACGATAGGGTGACAATAGGTGTCTGACGACGGTAAACATTGGAGGGAGGGAGAACGTTGAAAATGCGTGGAGAGGAGAAAGGTGAAAATGGCGTGGAGTTTGTAGTAGGTTCTGTTTTTTGCAATTTAGTTCTTAATAATTTAGAAGTTTACGATATCGGCTAGTATTTGGCTGATATTTCAAATATCGAATAATATCAGATGAAAAATTTGATACTGTCCGATACCAACGGACAGTATCAAAAAATTGATTTTGTACTATTTTCTGAGTGGTACGGTATATTCTAGTCGATACCGGCTACTATGATACGAAATTCGTATCTTTACAAAAAATACATTAGGTAACAAACAAAAACTTAGGTAGAAGTATAATTATTATTGTCTTTTCATTAAGGCAACAGAATTCATGTTGTTAAATAAATTATATATGTAAATTAACAATATATCTTGATTAGGCCAAAAAATCTATAATGTTGTCTTAAGTTTTAACTGAGGCAATAAAATATTTTTAAACTATAGCAATAATATTGAATGGATATAACAACAATTTGAGTCTTTATAAGATAACGAATTGATTTTTAGGCAACAATATCTAATAACAAAAGTAACAATTTATTCTTTCATTAGTAACAGTATGTTAATGTAAAAATAAACTCTTATCACTAAGTAGGCAACAACCACATATACATTAATGTTTATTAAGACAAATTGAAAGTAGCAATATATACACTAATTATATAAGCCCTAAAATATATATTGTTAAATGTCAATGTACAGAAAATTGCATTTATATATTCTATCATATAGTTTATACGGATATGTGGAATTCAACCTTTAGCATATCCAAAATATAATAACCAAAAATTATTAGTTAAAATGTGCACCTATATTCCTCTAGTCTATATATAATATGATGCATCAGTCAAAATGCAAAACAAAACCAATATGTATAGACACTTCTAAATTAAATTAAAATTATGATTTCATGGTTAACAATATACAGTACAATTATACAATATAATAATAGACTATTTTATAATTTTCAAAAAAATTCAGAAACTATTTCATAAATTTTAAAAATTACCGAAACAATACCAAGTATTAACCGATATCAGTATAGTATCGTACTAGAACCTAATTCAGTACCAAATTCATTACAGTATTCGTAACAATGCATTCACATGGTAAAGATGTAGATTGATTTAGCATGACACGAAAGACTAATGTCCTACTATTTGGACTAAAATTACAAAATTAAATAAAGTCTAAATTTTTTAATTAACCTTTTTATTTGAATTTTTTAATTAACCTTTTTATTTTATTGTTTTTTAATATATGAAAATAAATTATTTTATTTTGCTTCTTAATATTATTAAATGTTATATTTAAAAAATTGTTATATTATACTAATTTTTAGAAGTTTTTAAACTATTGATATTTTTGTCGCAGTGTAATAAGTGAACAAAGGAGAGCCTCAGTGCAACTAGTAAAAGTTATCTTTTTGTGATTAAAAAAAATCACAGGTTCAATACCCTCTCCAGTTCTTTACTAAGTGAGAAGCGTTGTACGCCGAGTACATTTACTTTGTAACATATGAACAACATTCCTTTTCTTTTCCATACAATTTAAGTTGCGGCAACTTAGACATTTACGAGAAGATATCATTCAAACTATCAATAATGTGGACAAAGCGATGCTACTGGTATCAAAAGTACAATGTTGTTGTATCTATATCATTATTTTTATTAGTCTATACGGATGAAGAATAAGAGAGAGATGGAAAGTAAAGGGAAAGAAATAACAAAAGATGACATGCAATTGGCATCAAAGGCTAAAGAGGTATAAAATACACCACATTTCAACAATGCAATAATGAGGGAGGATAGAGAGATAGGTGCCATTCGATCTTAGGCAGGCCTTCTTAATGGGCTTGAACCTAACATTAATGATCTATCAACATAATGAAAATGATTTTGCTTATAAAAAATGCCAATAAGTAAGGTAGTGATATGTATGTCCATGGTCCCAACATTTGTAACATCAATTTCAACAATAAGTAACAAGAAGAGGCCCCTCATATCATTCATCATCTCTGCTCCTAATGTTCCGTTACACTTCTCGTCCACTCTTATATGCAAGTTTAACAAATTGCAATTTCTTATTTTTATTTATTTTAAAAATTTAGAAACTTAGTGTCTTTTCGCTTAATGATTGTTTAAAGGACAGTTGAAACTAGAAGTTTTCTTGAGTTCACTGATAAATTTTGTACCGAAAACCTACTTGAGACGTAATAAATCATCTATTACATAGACAAGATAAGTGTTCCAAAAATGCAGAGTGCTTCATTATTTCTGACAGCAATAAAATACTAGTTCTGCTAAAATGAGCTAAGATCCATCAGCATATTTCTAATTTGTTTCTTATAACGTGAAATAATTATCTGTTTCTTGTTATGACCATCATGTTCATTATCATTTTCTTTTTTTTTACAAAGGAAAGGAAAACTAAATACAAACTAACGCATATGTCTACGATATAAGATCCTTTGCTGATCGTTGGGAATGTACTCAAGACTCGCCCTTGGAGGTTGCAGGAGAACATAGATTCCAGGATGTTATCGTGGAGCTAGCCTGGCCAAGCTATCGGCACTCCTATTCCCTTCTCAATAGACGTGCTATATCTGGAGTGTCCATTGTCAACATTACATCTCGCGGATTGCCAACACCAATGCATGGCTGTCTTTTGTAGATGAAGAAAGAATATTAATAACTTCCAAAGAATTTACTTCGACGACTACTCGTTAAAAACCGAGATCTCATGCCAACTTTAGTCCTGATAAAACCCCCTAGAGTTCAGCAATTAGTGGCAAGCACTCACCTATATACTGCATGAAGCCTCTACACCATTGTCCTGTGCTATCCCTGATGAGTCCACCAACCGTCACCGTACTAGATTTTGTGTTGACCGCCCCATCCATATTTAATTTTACCCATCCAGCCTACGATTTTGTCCATCCGATTGACGCTCCCATTGGTAACCCCAGGGTTGGAAAAAACTCGATATGCCACCTCCGTTGCCTTGTCGATCCAGTTAACATATTCTATCATAATACGACCTCCAGTTTCTGGCCAGGTGAAATCGTCCTCAAAGATGCTTTTATTTCACTATTGTTAAAGGAACCAACAAGCGACTCCAAATAGGTTGTCCCAAGCCACCATCTATCTTTGTTTTCAGCGGCCTATATTAGAAATCAACCACGTTTCGACATCTTGATGGAGAAAATTAGAATCTATCTCTGCTGCGGGAAATTGTCTCCAAAAGGATTTGACTCTAGGGCAGCCCCATAAAGCGTGTAGAAAAGACTCTTCCTGTTTACAGAAATGACATCTAGAGTCTGTTGATAGATGTTGTGCAACTCTCTGTTCATTCATGAGCAGTTTCCTCTTAGCTAATAGTCAAAGGAATGATCGAATCCGTTGCGGGCTTGACCATTTTCAAATTAGCTCCCAAATCTTGTAGTTGGCTGTCGCATCGTTGTTCTCAATAAGTTCATACACAGAAGCCACCGTAAACTGACCATTCTTAGCTGGCCCCCACACTATTCTATCTTCTTCCATCCTGTCAGTGGGGGGCAGAATTGCCGCTATAAACATGCACACTGATGAAGGGAGGTAGTGTTAGAACGAAGTCCAGCGCCAGTTTCCATGCTCATTGACCAAATCCTTGGTTTTCTTGTGTAGCAAGTTGTCTGGTGGTGGATTTGTTGCTACTAAGATAAGCGGGCCCTAATCTTCCACCCAGGCGTCCATCCAAAAAGACGCACGGTCTCTATTTTCCAGTTCCCATTTGGTACCTTGTGCAGTAATCCTCCTCCTAATTGACGACGCCCCATGTCTCTCTAGCGTATGGGAAAGGTGCTGATCATCAAACCGATATTTGGTCCGAAGGATTCGAATTCATAACTTCAAAGGATTGGTGAGTTTGTCCCAGCCCAATTTCATTAGTAACGCATCATTGGTTGAGCGGACTTTTTTTATTCCTAGTCCTCCAGTTTTTTTAGGTCTACAGACTCCTATTTGACTGTTCTTGGATCCCTAGATGAAATCTCTCATTAGTTTCTCCAAATCGTTCCATAATGCCCAAATAAATTACACATGCAAAAGGACTTCCTCTGAGACGTAAATAATCAAACTACTTCTGGTTTCATTTATGTTCTTCTTCTTCACTGACCTAGCATCTTGAATTATTCGTTTTGAATTTAGTCCACAAACTGTTGTATGGACACACATGAGTTTTTTGGGCTTGTATGCGTGAATCGAAAAGGAAATGGTTATTGGACTCATCAAATTTGATCACAATGAAGTCTGCTAGAAATTATTGTTTATAACAATAAAGAGCAAGCCATCTTGTGCACATTTTTATATGCGTAAAGAGTGCATTACTTCACCAAAATATTATACTCCTTTAGGTCTATGTTGTTCAAAATACACATTTTTTTATTTTCGTCGTTGAAATGATATTTTGTTACAGATTACAAGCATACTTACAGACTTTCCTTTCATTTAGAAGAACCTAATTACAACACTTGCTAATTATTTATAAAATTATAAGCAAATTTTGATGGCAATCTCTGTGTTTGTGGTTTTCCTAAAGAGGCCCACCCATCAGTTAATTAATTTATTATCCAGCGATACATTCAGAGTAAACATAAAGAGTTTTAATACTTTGTAGATAGGGTTTTGCCATCATGATTCAACTCCTAAATATCTGAAAAGGAAAAAGTTTTCAATTGGGTCATGATCCAAAAACCAGTCCACCAAAGTCCAAAATATCTATAATGAGAGGGCCCGTTTTTTCCCAGGATCTAATTTTCGTCTAAGAAAAATAGAAATAGAGTTATTATTGCGCAGATCAAGATTCAAAATGTAATTTGTTCTCAAAACAAAAAGTCTTATGGTCTAAGGGTACAAGCAAGTACAAGTTACAAGGGCAGAGAGTCTAGCCAGCTAGACCCATAAACCTCAAGACGGAGTCTGTTTTCTTCGTTTGGAAGTTATTCTTATCTCCCAACTTTGGAATCATCTTTGTCAAACAATTGCACGACAAACAAACCATTGAGGGTATCGATGATTGATCTAATCTTCTAATTAAGTGCACTTAATTACAAAGTCAATTCATATTACTCGAAAAGTTGAGTCATCCCTTGTAATAAAAGATTGACAAGAGGGTAAGATTTGACTAGGTGTGGTGTAATTTGTTCTCTACCTGCAACTTCAGGTCGTTAGGTTGGTGGGACAGGGAAGTTCTCTCCTTCCACTACAAAACACAATAAAAGGTGGCTATATGTATGTCTTACATGTTCATATTCTTGGTCTATGTCCCCGGCATTGAAGTTGATTGTTTTGGACTCTTGTTGAGGTAAGAACGCCAGACCCCTTGGAAAACGTCTTAACAAATTTCTTGCGTCTATAATTTGCATATCCCCTAAAGCGATTATATATGTTCACGCCACCCTTGTTTTGTTTTCTTTTCTTTTATCGAAGAGCACAAACGCGTTTGAAGCCTCACGTTCCTTAGCTGCACACGGTTGAAAGAAAGGATGCAGCTATTTTATATTCATATTGCTTTGAAATTATTGGATAAAAAAAAGTTCTTTATTCCTATGCCTCTATTCATCCTCAAATCTTAGAATCGAAGCTAACTTGGTTGATCATTTTTACGCTATTCGAAGTTTCTTAAGATAGAGATGCATATTGATGACTTAATTTCCAGGTCAATTACACAAATGTTCAAGCGTACACTTTTATTATTATTCTCACCTAGATATATTAACCTCAAACTTAAAATAATACCTGATGCAATAGTGTTGTTTTGATAGTTGATTATCATCCTCGTTTTTTTTTCAATCTTTTTTCTACCTTGAAACCCAAGGCTGCTGTAGGTGGGTGCTAATTTCTTCTATCATATGGGTCAGGACTTAGGATGATTAATCATATACACCATTTTCTAGAATCAATTACTAATGCCAACTTGAAAGAAAATAATTAAGAAAAAGAGGAAGCCATGTTGCGTGAAGCTTGTCTTTTATTTTGTTTCTTTGTAAATGTAAGAGTGTAACGAAAATATTCCAAGTGGAGATCCATTAAAGGATCAAAACAAGTAAAAATCGTATTCTTGTGTTGTATAATGTTCCTAAACCAATGTCAGCTAGGATATGATGCATCCCTATTTTCCTTTAATGTTTGTCAAGTAAATACAAGACGAAGTTAAAGTTTCCTCGATGTGATTTAAAACGATAAAATTAAAAAAAAAAATAGAGGAGATGGAAGAAAATTATTTGTTTTTATTATTGTCTTCTTTTCTACCTATTGCTAAGGATAGATATGGGAAGTGAGACTTGGTCCTTATTCGCGTCTTTTTTAAATAATGAAGAAAATATCACGACAATCCGTGTTGCTTTCACACGATGATATTGGCAATAACAAGTAGCTATGAGGCCCTTCAGGGGTGATTGAACCGACAACAGGACTCGAAACAATTGTGCTCACACAATCAACTAGATAACTCAATTAATAATAAACTACTGAAAGGATATAAATGACAACCAAAAAATTAGACACAAAATTTTACAAACAAGAAATCTACTAAATCTAATATTAACAAGATACAAATATTAAGGTTTCCAACAAAGAACACCTGACAAAACAATCACAACCAAAGCTTTTCTAACTCTTTAAAACATTTCTCTCAAATCTCTAGAATTAAATGCAAATCAATAATATATATATATATATGTACACACACACACAAAGACATACACAAATACTAGTCTTAAATAAATTCTAGAAATTAAATTTTAGTAAAACTGTAGTATATAAAAACTATTTGGACTCTAAACTCTCTTGTCATCATGTGCTTCTGTCTTATGCAACTTATGTCTCTCAAAGTTATCTTTAAATATGAAAAGGATAAAATTTTGTGCACACATAGTCGTTCGTATGATAGTATATGGTGATTGTGTCCTTTCAAATTCGATGTAATAGAGATACACGGTCCCAATGACTTACGCATAACTTTTAACTTTCACTCAGTTTTAGAAGCTTACACAATTGTCTCCACCATTAACATGGGCATATGCCTCCTACACACGGGCGTCTACTCTATAAACAACTTCAACTCATTGGTTTTTGCCTTTTATAGCCTAAACTTCATTCTTTTTTATCCATGAAGATAGCTAATACTTCCATAATCTAGATTTAGAGGAATTAAACTAATATAAGCCATATAGTGGAGCTGGACCTACAACAATCCCCCCTTCAACCCATTTTAGAGGAGAAATTAACAACCTCAATAATCACTTGAAAGTCATCCTAACGAGCTTACTACAAAGCTTAAGTTTGTTCCTAAGAACCACTCTTGTTAATGTGTCAATATCATTCTTTTCTATATGAATCTTCTTTAACATCATTAATTGTTCCTGAAAAACATAATGCAGCTAATGATACCTTACATCATGTGCTTAGTGTAACACCCCATATTAGGGGTTAGAATATTAAGAAAGTTCAGAACATTTTATGCTTTGCATATTTGAATACTTGCTTCTTTGTGCCTATGCATTTCTGGACTCATTCAATTATTGTGCATGTATTCATGACATTTTATGTTCATATTGCTTTGAAATTATTGGATAAAAAAAAGTTATTTATTCCTATGCCTCTATTCATCCTCAAATCTTAGAATCGAAGCTAACTTGGTTGATCATTTTTACGCTATTCGAAGTTTCTTAAGATAGAGATGCATATTGATGACTTAATTTCCAGGTCAATTACACAAATGTTCAAGCGTACACTTTTATTATTATTCTCACCTAGATGTATTGACCTCAAACTTAAAATAATACCTGATGCAATAGTATTGTTTTGATAGTTGATTATTATCATCATTTTTTTTCAATCTTTTTTCTACCTTGAAACCCAAGGCTGCTGTAGGTGGGTGCTAATTTTTTCTATCGTATGGGTCAGGATTTAGGATGATTAATTATATACACCATTTTCTAGAATCAATTACTAATGCCAACTTGAAAGAAAATAATTAAGAAAAAGAGGAGGCCATGTTGCGTGAAGCTTGTCTTTTATTTTGTTTCTTTGTAAACGTAAGAATGTAATGAAAATATTCCAAGTGGAGATCCATTAAAGGATCAAAACAAGTAAACATCGTATTCCTGTGTTGTATAATGTTCCTAAACCAATGTCAGCTAGGATATGATGCATCCCTATTTTCCTTTAATGTTTGTCAAGTAAATACAAGACGAAGTTAAAGTTTCCTCGATGTGATTTAAAACGAAAATTTTTTTATAAAAAAAAAATAGAGGAGATGGAAGAAAATTATTTGTTTTTATTATTGTCTTCTTTTCTACTTGTTGCTAAGGATAGATATGGGAAGTGAGACTTGGTCCTTATTCGCGTCTTTCACTACAAGGAAAATGTACATTAGCGACCGTATTTTACTGACGGACAGACTTCCATGGGTAATTACCGACGAAAAATGTGTAGATGTCGGTAATGTTGTGAGGCAAATATACATTTGACGGCGGTAACATAATCGGTCGCTAAAATCAGGCTCAATGTTTACCGACCGACATTTCCGTCGGTAATGGTGTCGGAAAAATCTTTTAAGTCGTCAGATTTTCACCTTAATGTTAACTTGTGCATTGAAATAACCAAAACGATGTTGTATAGGTTTGAAACCATACGATGTCGTTTTGGGAAGTTGTAGACGTTGAGTTCAAAACCAGACGACGTCGTTTTGTTGAAGGCTGTAACTTTTGAGGCTTATACGACGTCCTTTCATTTACGCGAAACGATGTCGTATGAGTTATGAGTTAAAGGTTTAAGCAAGCTTATGAATACCGTAACGTACCGGTCGATACCGACCGCTACGTATCGTACCAGACAAAAATCGGTATCGGTACGGGTAAAAACATATCGGGAAAAAATTCCGGTTAGTATCGACCGATACCCAGGTTTTCGAAAAATATCGGACCATTCTGCAAAAATTCAAATTCTTCAGGGACTTTTTTGCAAAAAACAAAAATTAAACCTAAAAAATCTACCCCCCTCCCCCCGAGCTTCT
>JANVCQ010000008.1:12174371-12196474 GCA_025531925.1 Erythroxylum plowmanianum | reverse complement strand
TATACAATATATCAATAGGGACTATTTTGCAATTTTTAAAAATTTTAGGGACTATTTCATAAATTTAAAAAATTACCCGAAACGGTATCCAGTATCGATCAGTGCCGGTACAGTTCCGTTTCAGAACCTAATCCGATATCAAGTCCGGTACGGTATTCATAACTTTGGATCAAGTATAGATAAAGTACATCGAAATCAAGTTGGTTTAAATTTTGAGTATATAATTTAAAGTCCGTTTATTAGTTTTAATTTAGGCTTTTTCAATCCAAATTTAACATTTATAATTAAATTCAATCAAATCGATTTTTTTTTTGTTTTCACTACTCTTATGTAATATGAATTTAGCTTTGAAATTTTCATGTGATCAAATTAGTTAAATATGACTTTTCAAACATTTTTAGTAATTAGATCTTAATTTAAACATAATATTTTAATTAAAATCTACAAATAGTTACAGTTATGTTATTTTTAATATCATAGTACCAATTTTGTATGATTATAATGAAATAATAAAATTATTTTAATTCAAAATGTTAACTCTTATTTTTATAATAATATGTGAGGTGTAATTAACATAGAAATATATAGTTCTTAAAAATAAAATTAACATTATTTAGAGTAATATTTAAGAAAATATTCGGTTTGAGAATTCTGAATGGAGATTTTAGAAGCTTTAAAAAAACTCTATTTGGGTATGGATAATAAAGTGAGATGGATGTTATATAATGTTATCTTAGTTAAGAAAATCACGACAGGATCTAATTAATCTCAATCGTAACAGAATAATTACAAATTTTTTTTCATATTTTGACTTCTCGAAATCTAATTTCACTTTAATTATATAAAATGATTAACACATAAATAATAATAAAGTGTGAATCTTAATTCGTTCCTTATTTCAAAATTGATCCATCTCAAGCATCGGAGCCACATAAGTGTACGACTTTTAACAATATTCACAATACTAGTTGAAAGAACTTTGTAACTCTTATCGAGAGGGTTAAATAAGGAGTGCTAACTCTATTAGAGCTTAAACCTATTTATAATAAGTTTGAAATTTTTAATAATTTAATTGATTCTTATTTATTAAATATCTCTTATTTAATCATAAAGTTTCTTAAATTTTACAATTAAATCTAACATTATTAAAATATTTTTGCTCTCTTCGTCCTGTTTTTCATATAAGATCCATTAGGTTTTCAAGTATGTTGACAATAGATACAAATTATAACCCTAAATCATATTTAAGATTAGATAAATTAAACTCTTTTAATTTATCTTTAATGATCTAATTAAACAATTTGTATCCATAAACTAAAATTGACATCTGGCAATACATCATGACTACTCACATATTTAAGAATGTCAAAGTGGTTTCTGTGCATGATTTTTTTGGTATAATTCAATTATTTCATCGTACAATGTTCTGATTAGACATAGAGTATGAAATTAATGTCTATTCTATTTTAAGTTTAATAATATTAGTTTTCCACCTTTAGTTATTGATTCAATTAATGATATTTTTAAACCTTTTACAAAACATCATTCTATATTGGCCACAGATTTCTCGAATCAATATTAATTGAAAACATCAAACATTCTTTCATTTTAAGGTAATGAATCCTATCTTGATCACCCAACTATCTCCATATAGTTCATATTACATCTAATGACTACTGAATAAGCTATCCATGATTAGAATGGGTCATTAGTTATATCAAAACAGAGTAATTCTTGTACAAGATAGCTTTGGAGATTTCAAGTTAAAGAATGACTTATATAATCATCACAATGAGAATTTATATATATATATACAAATAATGTTCAAAATAGATTTCTCATATTAGGTTAGTTCAGTGAACTTGTTCTCGAACAAATACTCACTTATTTATTTAAGTATCTCCATACTTTAGCCTATGAGAGTGATTACTTCATCAGGAAAAACTTAACTTGTGTTAGTTTTTTTAACATTATATTAATGTTCAGTCCTAATAGAACAATGACTATAAATAATTTAGGAATAATACATAAATGCAATGCGAATCTCATAATTATAATCTCATCATAATTGCATTTACAATGTATAATTATCTATAGGATTTATCAAATAGATGGACAAACGAAGTCATTTTTTTTACATTTATCCCACCTGAAAGACCATTCCCCCTGCATTTTCTTCTTCGACCCTGCGTCTCTCCCTCGTGTTTTTCCTTTCTCTGGTTTCTCTGTCATGGGCTCCTTTTCTACTTGTCAATGTTTGTCTTCTCCGGCCACTATTATTGTGTCCTTCGGAGGAGGTATTCTTATAGCCTTTCACCTCTGTTAATTTGTGTGATGTTGGATGAAAGTTTGGGTATTTAATAACTTTCATTTATTTGGGTATTATATGATTGGAAAATGATTTTAAGGTATAAATGTTAGTGATGGAAGGGACAAGACGTGGTTTTAATTGTGATGTTGGGATGAATTTCTGATGCATGTAAAGTGTTTGATGAAATACCTGTTATGTTGATGTCTATTGTATTGGAGTGTTTTGCGTAATTTAAATTGATAAAAATCTATTCCTTTAAATGACGAGAGTGTTATAAATTTGATACAAGTCTCTATATTGAAAAAATGAATCATTCCTACATTGAAAAAAATGAATTTTCATCTTAATGATTCCTAAATTTCTTTATATTGTGTTAAACCTATTTTAATCTCTTTCATACTCTCTTGACCTTTATAGAACTTTTAGAGTCTCTTACATACCTAGTTGATATCTGTAATATAAAGGAGCAAGCAATAAGGTGGAAAGATGACATTGAACTCTAAACAATGGTGAAGTTAGAACAAGAACAAACTATATCTAATGAAATGGAGATTGATTACAAATATAGATAGGGCATATAAAATGGCAGATGAAGATGATACATATATGGTACACTTAAGGAGGGAGATCACGTACAATTATAAGGTGTGAGAGTTATATGGGTACCCATACACCTATGCCATTAATATCATTTTCAATGTCAAGAAATAGCCAAAGGATAATGCCCTTAGCTAATCACAAAAGAGAAATGTTCATGAAGGTTTATAAGAACCTACTGTAGCTAATTAAGAGATCAAAATTTTGGCCACCTTATAATTATGAAGAGATTCAACCACTTAAAGAAAGGACAATACCTTATGGAATAAAGAAAAATAAGAGAAAAAATGATAACAAAAATGTGAAAAAAATTGCTTTAACTTTTATGAAAAGAAAATAAAGGCATGACAAGAGAAGCTATAAAAAAAGACAATACTTTACCTCTCACGAACCATGTTTTAGATGAGGTTAGAATATATAAAAAAAAAAGTAATAAGTTTTTTCCTGTATATCTATTAATACTATTTTATGAATATAATAGAACAATACACCAATAAAACCTACTTTATAGCCTCAAATTTTAGTATTCAATCAACTTTTAGTATGTCTCTCTCCATTTCATTGGATATAGTTTGTTCTTGTTCTAAAAGAAAAAGAGTTATAAAGTCCTAATCTAAGAATGAAAGTTTGGGGATTGATTGCAGGATAGGGAATGAGTTAGGCACCTAATTTTGTTCATCTAAATAATTACCTAGGCTTATGACAAATTTTACAGATTTAGGGAAAGATTGAAAGAAAAAAGGTAAGATTGATAGGATGAAAATGTAAGACAATTTGTTATACCTTTGATAACTTAAATTGTGTAATTTAATTTGTTATTACATAATTGATTAATTGTTGATGAAAGACTAGTTTTATAAAGGTTTAAAGAGTCATTAAATTATTAGGGTTAATTTTGATGATTATAATTGATAATACTTTTTTAATTATATATATTTAACATTTTGATATATAAACAATAAAGATAATTCACACACTTTTTTTCAATTGAATAATTTACCCTTCTTTTTATATTGTTTTAAGTCAAATTCTCTTAACAATTGTTACGTCGATTATCAAAATGAAAATTATAATTGGAATATTCTATAATATTTTGTATAATTTTACGGATAGTTTAAACCAAGTAAGTTGGGATTGGTTTGGTCTAGTAATATTTTTAACATTAATCCTACTAAAAGTCCACATATTTCTATTTCAAAATAAAAATATTATTTTATGATTTGCTTGCTTTAATATATTAAAAATATAATAAAACTATTGAACAAGTATATTATATTAAATATAAAATATGCTTTTTCGCAAGCCCTATATTGAGTTAAAGAGAGTCACTTATCCTTCTTTGTAGTTTGGTGTTGTTCGTCCATCCAGGTAAGTCATCCAACTGCCCATCCAGGTAAGTCGTCCAACTCATGTTTACCATATGTATTGCTTTAATAATACGATTCTTACATGATTGAGTTTTGTGTGAATGCAAAGGAGGACTTGATTTTGTGTTGTTGTTTAAAATATTCTTATAATCATTGATGAGTTTTATGTTCTTCTTTAATAGTCTAAGTATTCACTGTATGTGGAATGAGTTTGAGATCTTATGGATGATTTGAGTCATAACTGAGTTCCTATGACGGTATATAGGCTGAAAATCTGTGATGCAGCTCCCATGAAGCTTATCAATGAAAAATTCCACGAGAACTTGCTTTCTTGATTTACAGATGTAAATAATGCCACGTACCATAGTATTGAAATCAATTGTAGGTGATTAATTCAAACATAAATACTTAAACTTCAACGTGATTAATGCAAACTTAGTAGTAATACAAAAAATTCATAGGTTTAATAAACAAGACAGTTCTTTGCATAATAAACTCCTAGGATGGTATATAGACTAGAAACCCATGATGTAGCTCCCGTGAGGTTTATAGGTGAAAAATTTCATGAGCCTAGGAGTCACAGCAAGAGCTTGCTTTCTTTATTCACATGTGTAAACAATGCCACGTACCATAGTATTGAAATCACTTGTAAGTGATTAATTCAAACATAAATACTTCAGTTTTAATATAATTTAATTCAAACTTAGTATTAATACAAGAAATTCATAAATTTAATAGACAAGACAGTTCTTTGCATAATAAACCCCTAAGACAATGGATAGGCTAGAAACTCATGATGCAACTCTCGTAAGGCTTATTAGTGAAAAATTTCACGAATCTAAGAATCACAACAAGAACTTGCTTTCTTAATTTACAGATGCAAACAATGTCACGTACCATAATATTGAAATCAATTATAGGTGATTGATTTCAAACATAAATACTTCAACTTCAATGTGATTAATTAGTATTAACACAAGAATTCATATGTTTAATAGACAAGACAATTCTTTGCATAATAAACCCCTAAGATGGTAATATAATGTTATATTCAATAAATCAATTATTGAATCAACAATATATTGTTATATATTGAATTGAAGTTGTTATATTTATGGAATATTCAATAAAATATGAATTTCAAGTTAAAATATGCTACCAAAGAGAAAATAAGATATGATGCGACCAAGGTTCATATCACAATTTGGAGTCAGTTATTGTCCAGGTGAAGCATCACATTTTATAGTTGCAACCGAATCAAATGATGTACCTCTAGTTACTACACTTATAGATGTGGTATCACCTTTTGTACCTGTTGCATACCACGATTTGGAGCCAGATACTATCCATGTGAAGCATCACATTTTGGAGCTGCTACCGAATCAGATGTTGTACATCTAGTTACTACACTTGCAGATGAGGCATCATCTTTCTTACTTGCTACTACACCATCCCCCACCCTTATATCGACAAAGATATCAAGGGTAAACAATGTGAATGAAGGAGGCGGCCTCCAGCGTGGAGTTGAGAGAGTTGATGGAAGAACTTACATCACAATTGTCAACAATCTATAAGTGAAAATACATGAAACACCATATGTTTATAATTAAGTTATAGGTTTAAATTTAAAAATCATATAAAATGAATTGTTTTAATATTAGGTTGATTTTGTATGGATCATACTCAAGAAATATGACATCCAAATTCAAGGAAAAGATTGATCTTAAGGGTTATATTTGGAATAATATCTCTCAGGTTACAAAGGATTTTTATTATCAGGAGTTGAGGTACATAAAATATTTTTTTTTTGTAATGATAATTGATTTTATATATTAATTAGATGAATATTGTAGATTATAAGTACTTATCGTATGTTTTCCTTTTTTTCAGAAAGAATTTTTTGTGATTCTGAATTTGATGTGGTCATTTATATGAGAGAGACGAGTATGTACATGTTATCGAGACTTTATTGGTGCGATACACAAGATTGGTGTATGACCGCCTTATATTTCTGAACAAATATGAATTCATTGACAGCAGTATTAGACATAAGAGGTAATGTCCATTTCAGAGCTCAATTCTACCAATAAATGTGAAGGACTGGGGGGAGAGAGTCTTCCTGTATATACTGGAGGATCTATTATCTATCACGAGCATATAAAGAGACTTGTAAGTATATACACTTTACACTCATATTCTCATTTTTTTTTACTTTGATGTGTGAATTTTGGAATGAAAATATGTGTATTATGGAGAATGATAAACTTATAAATATTTGGTGCCATATATGACTGTGTTGTTGAGTTACTTTCTTTATTTAATAGGGGTAAATATTATAAAAATAAAGAAAATTCTGCTGAAATTTTTATAAATTGTTGTTTACTTATAATATTTTATTTTAATGCAAAAAAATTTATGGGCACGAAGCCAATACCCCGTCAGCTCTTTTTACTCACTCACACAAAGAAGCATGATGGTATGACCTTCGTCAACACCCAATGTAGAAAGCTAAAAATTTTAATATTAATATTTAATAATTATCACTTATTAACATAGCATTCAATGACAGTTTTAACAGTCTGAAGATATTAATTAGAATCAAACTTATCTTCATGTAGTGGGTGGTAGGGACCGTCGTGGAAGGGTATTTGGCTTAGGTTTATTTTCGAATACATGTTATTTACAATCCTCCACATCAAGTACAGCAACATCTAGTAGGTGGTCCACACCCAATAAAGTCTATGAGCTTCGGAGCACAGTATAGACACTAGTAACTCAGTTGCAACAGTCGATGGAGTACATAACCTAACTCTATAATAAGGCAGATGAGTTGAAGGGAAAGGGCATTACCTCGTCGTAAAATTCAGAGCATCCGCATTCACCAGTTGTAGTCACCTAATGAATAGTTGTTAAATACTTATTATTGTACAATTAAGATAATTTTTACTTTATATTATCAATCAACTTTCTATTTTAACAAATTAAATATTGAAACAAATCAAAATATTATCAACAGATAACTAATAACTGTGTAAATTATGCATCAATTATACAATTATCCAATAAAATTAAATGCAGGAAAAAAAATAAAAAAACTATATCAGTCTATTTACTAACGACAAAACCAAAATATGCTGGTAAAATGTTATCAATTTACCAATGGATAACTAATTTCTGTCAGTATAGCCACTTGTAAATTTACTGACGGAGCTGCTAAATTCATCGGTGAATATACCAACGGACAATCCTTATCCGTCCATTGTTAAATTTATCAATCGAAACCAACGTTTTGTCAGAAAATTTACCGATAGGAAAATAAATATCCTTCAGTAAATTAACGACAAAAAATCTATGCTCCGTCGATAATTATTACCTACGGTTGTCTCTCCGACGACTTGTTTCGCTGGTAAATTTCGTTGCAAAATTGGTGTATCAACAAAAAATGTACACTTTCCGTCAATAATATCCATCACTAAACCCTAATTTTCTTGTAATAGTATAAGATAAATAATGTTTTTATATTATTTTTAAATAAAGTACAACTAATTGATTAGCTGAAAGGTATAAACTAATAATATGACACTACATTTTGCCTAAAAGATAAGTGAGATACAATTCATTAGGAAGTCGTTTTCTTAACAATTTTTTAAGTAGTTTTTATAAAAGATTTTATTATCTTTGTATTTAAAAGAAATATTGTTGTCTTGAGGATACTTTATTTATGAATTTTAGTTGTTCAAGTGAATATAAACCTTGAAGTTTTACACTAAATGAGTATCGTGAACTTATAAATTTTCAAATCAAAGCACCTTCAGTGTATGGATTTTAGGTTTTAACAACTTGTATATTTATAATGTAATCGTAATCTAATGCTTTATTTATGAGAAAGGGATTGCAAAATATTTTGAAATAGTTTTGTTCAGTTTTAAAGGAATTTTCAAATAATAAAACAATACATTCTTAAATATACAAATTAAAATAACATTACTTTAAATTGAAAGAGTTTGAGCTAATTAATTTGAACTTGATTAACCTAAATTTAATTTATTAATGTTGAATCAATTTTTAAATATAAGTTAGTTTTATAGTGTAAAAAAGATAAATAAAATGTCTAATAAAAGTTTCCTCTATTTATGAGAGACAAAGCTCTAAATTCGCAATTCTTGAAGACGCCCATCCTCTTCCTGAAAACAAATCAATTCAATTGGTTTCCAAAAATAGAATTGAATTCTCTAGCTTGGAAATAAGCATGGTCCAAGTTTTATATGTTTGAGATACATGAACTAGAATGCCTTTGAAGGATTCTTTTTCTAATTTCATTATTTACATTTCGTCTTGACTTGAAAAAGAAGAGAAAATACACAGTGGCCTTATGGTGATATCTTGAATGTAAACGATAAGTGATGTTGGAGGATTGGAATTGCTAAAGCTAACCTTGTATATATCTTGGTACGATTTTCATGATTCTCCAGGCTCGGTTTGGACTTGGACAGTAGGCCCATGTCTTCAACCTATTTTGGAGGTGAATTATACTGAATGGACAAAGTTTACACATATGACCTACCATAAACCCAAAATGGTCTCATGAGGATAGGTCCACCCAATTATAAGTATTTGAGATTAGGATCAAATGAATATGATGAAGATTCCTCACAGTATATGGCTAAAAAGTAGCAGATTAAATCTCATAATTAAAAGATCTTGGCTGTATAATGACACAAGTGTAGTGGATCATGCCTTGCCGACTGTTTGCTCCCTCCTACTTTAGTTTGAACTCTGACATCGGTTTAGTAAAACAAAGGCTCTCATTATACGAGCAACGCGGCAAGATTTAATATTTTATCATTCTTTATGTGGGCATGGTGTGTGTTGTGTGGGACTCGCATTGTAAAGCGGCCTACTTCATACAAAGCGTCCCCGGCGTGATTGCTGGAGTCATCAAACACAAACATAGGTTGTACGTACAAATACAATAATAAACGAATAAAAGCTCCTTAGTTTGTCGTCCATGGAAGAAATATAGAAGCTGAGTAGATGATCATTCTGGTTTTTGCACCAGCTTTGTATGAAGTAGATGATTACGGTGCACGTAATTGCCTACCGACCCGAATAAGCCCATGGAACTCGTCCTTGTAATCCATCTCAATCGAATCTCGTCTCAACCACGAGGTTTGTACACGTAATTCCCTGCCGACCTGAATAAGCCCGTGGAACTCGTCCTTGTAAGTTGTAAGTTGGTGCCTTTTCCCACTTCACAAAAAAACATTTCTCTAGTTGGAAAATTCTCCCCAACTACTCTTCTCAACCCCACCAAGTCTCAAATCCCTGAAAATCAAAGGCGTAAACTTTCAATTTGGCCCATTTTGTACTCTTCATCTCTCTCTTTGCGTACGTAGACTCTACATACAAAATAGACGACAAAGCAGACCCTTCAACTGAAGGAAATCCTCTTCCATAATCGAAATCTAATAACGGTCTCTCAGAATCCCAAGGCTTTAAGCAATCAGAGATCAGCTCTTAAAAGCGCTCCAAGTCGCTCACACGTTCTTTTCTCTCCCTAGCTCTTGCCTAACTATCCCCCTCGAAAACTCTCCCCTATTAGGTCAGATTTCAACTTCGTCACTGCATTTCATTCTCATGCAAATTTTGTGCTCTTCACATTATTCCCTTACTTTTCTGTTGGTGAAAAGTCCATTCTTTTTTCAAAGTTTTCAACGCAGATATCAGAATTTCAAAGACTTGCTCTGTTTCTTGCTCTGTTTTTTGCTTCAAAATGAAATAACTCAACAGATTGATCGGTTAAATGGATGGGTTCCTGCAAGAAGGTTTCGATCAATACCCATTACAGTTAGTGAATATGGGTTCTGTCAATAGGTTTCTCTACCAAAAACTGATCTTTCTCGCTGCTTGTTTCTGGGTCTCAGTGTTAACTCTGTTTAGACTTTGCAAAAGAACTATCTTCAGGTAATGAATGTTACTGATAACTTGTCTGACCATATTTTCATGTGTTACGCGTTTTGGTAATTTAATTTCACAATTGTACAGAATTAAGTGGAAGACTGGTTCTCAAGCAGACAATTCGAATTTCACTCCAAATTCTACAGGGAAAAAGGCTGAGCATCTGATACCAGAAATCGATGTTACGAACGATACCGAGGAAAGTGGATATGCTGAAGAGAGTGATTCACCAAAATTCACTTTCAAGTTTCAGTATCAAACATATAAAGAGGAATATGAGCCTGTTTGTTCAAATAGCACGACCTCCACAAGCACCAATAAATATGAGTTTTCATCCGCGAAGAATTTGAATCAATACATAGAGGAGCCTGAGGCAATGAACCTCACTGTCAAAGAGCTTTACACTGATTCCGGTGATGGTTCATTTGGTCCAATTAGTTATGTCAGTAAAGGGCTATTGTCAAATGAGGAGCTCGTTCATGAGATATCACAACATGATTTTGTAGATATTGTAGGTAAAGAAGAACAAATACAGGAGTTTGGATTAGACACATCCATTAAAGAGTCGATTTCTGGGAAGGGAAAAGCAGTGGAGGTTAATAGAAAAGTATTGGGTGATGAAGACGATTTGAAAAATGAAGTTCCATCTGTTTCCAGGGAGGAGTTGGTGGCTGTAGCTGTGGATTCGGATTCGGATTCAATTACTTCAAGCCATGAGGTTTTTAGTCGCTTTGTGGCATCAAGCAGTGATCGGTTCTTGTTGGAGAAAGATGTTGATGATGGGTTTGATCGTAACAGTTTGAGTGTAGTGAAAAAGGAGCTAGACTTAGATGAGGAAGATTTGGAATTAGATGTAAATCTTCAGAATTTGAGTTCAGTTTATGGTCATGATGACTTTAATGAGGAAGATAGTGAAGTTCTGGAAGAGCTAAGAGAAGTAGAAGAGCCTGATACGCAGCAGAACTTAGGCAACGAAGACCTCGAGAGTTTGTCCGAGAATGACTTACACGACGGAAGCTATATAAAAGAAGAGCTTTGCTGTAGAAAGAATGGTTTAGGTGATCCTGAGAAGTCCAATGTACATAATTCATCAGGATGCGACTCTGATGATACAAATAGATTTGATACTTTGTGGGAGCATCAAGATTTCATTGAACAGCTGCAAATGGAGCTGAGAAAGGCCAGAGCCACAGGTCTTCCAACCATCTCAGAAGAAGACGAGTCTCCTAAAATAATGGAAGATTTCAAGCCATGGAAAATTGATGAGAAGTTTCAACAAGGAGATGCAATGGGTGAGCTGCACAAGTTCTACAAGAGTTACAGAGAGCGGATGCGAAAATTTGATATCCTGAATTTCCAAAAGATGTATGCCATGGGTTAGTTTCTTGAATTCACATTTCAATTATTTTGCTTCAAAATTTCTCTGTGTTCTCAAGTCCTACGGTGATGACAATTTCATTCAAATTTTTATTGTAGATAGGATGTTATCTGTGTAATTATGACAAGGTGATCCTACTCATCAATACCTTTCAATCGATGGACATCATAGCACAACCTACCTTTTGTAGTCTTTTAGAAGTTAAGGGCATGGACCCACTCAATCTCTTTTGCAAAATACACAGAAATATGAAAATAGGCAATCATAACTTCTAACGTGTTCTCTTTTTATTTTTTCTAATAACACACATGCAATCATGCGTACATGAAAAAGGTATCTTATTTGCCTGTATAATATAACAGGTTTTAGTATCACTCTTTTTCATTTTGAAGTGTCACCTGATGTGTATGCTTTTTCCCCCCTGTAAAGCGTAGTAGTCAGGTCACATGTTAACCATAATTGTTCAGGAATGTGGAACAAAACCTATTTTCCTGAATGCGTGAATCCAAATTTTATGGTTAGTTGAAGGTGCATATCACTAATCTTTAATGCCATCCTACAATCTTTCAAGTTTCAACTTAGCTATATGATTAATTCCAATGACCCAAGTTACCTTTTTTCTTTTTCTAAAACTGATCTCTTACGTGAACAAAATTCTTAGTCACAGTAGAGCCAAATTATGAAAAGTTATCCCTAGTTGATTGTTATAACTTTTCAAGTATGATTATCGATAGCTGGCCAATTGAGTCTTCGTTAGATCACTAAAGTTGATTGGATTTTAAGTTTCATTCAACTACTTTATTCTCCACTTTTCATGGAAATCTGTAGGCTTTCTCCAATCAAAGGACCTATTTCAGTCAATTTCAGGCCGAAAAGCTTCAGTTCGAGGATTCTCCCTTCTTTCTCAGAAATTTCTGCTGAGCAAACGTAGAAAGTCTGATCCTGACTTGATGATGAACTTCATTAGAGAACTGCATGGTGACTTGGAGACTGTCTATGTTGGGCAAATGTGCCTCTCATGGGAAATCCTTCATTGGCAGTATGAGAAGGCAATAGAGCTATGGGACTCTGACCACCATAGCCTGCGTCAATACAATGAAGTTGCTGGTGAATTTCAGCAGTTTCAAGTGCTGTTACAAAGATTTGTAGAGAACGAATCTTTTGAAGGTCCAAGAGTAGAAAATTACACTAGGAAGAGGTGTAGCATGCGTAATTTATTACAAGTTCCAGTAATTAAAGGTATAACCATACCATTGAGTCAATGTTCATATAACCATACCATTGAGTCAATGTTCATTTCTTGATGGGGGTGACTAACAATTGCTAAATTGTTCTGCAGAAGACAATGCAAAGGATACAAAGGCAAGAAGAAAAGGCAAGAAAGATGATGTGATTACAAGCGATATGTTAGTAGAAATCTTGGAAGAATCCATACGAATTTTCTGGCAATTTGTTCGAGCCGACAAAGATGCACATGAAGTGATTCAAAAGGGCCGAAAAGGAACTCGAATAGAACCTCAAGACCCATCTCAGCTACAGCTCTTGGCAGAGGTTGAAGCAAGCCTGCTAAAGGTAAGCTTAAAATTTTCACCATCTGATAGAAATACCATCCTTGATTAAACTCGGCTTCTTTATGAAGTGCAGAAGGAGAAGAAGCTTAAGGAAATGTTGAGGAGTGGAAACTGCATATTGAGGAAGCTTAGAAAGCAGCAAGAAGACAGTTCAGATCACGTGCTTTACTTCTTCTCACAAGTGGATATGAAGTTGGTCTCAAGGGTTCTTAACATGTCCAAAGTAACAATGGAGCAGCTAATTTGGTGTCACAATAAGTTGAGCAAAATCAATTTTGTTAGCCGGAAGATACATGTAGAACCATCTTTTCTGCTTTTTCCTTGCTGATGTTAGTCTTTAGCTTTCTGTACATTACATAATCCAACCATTAATAGATAAGATAGCTTTCTGGAATAACTTCCCTTCCAATTTATCTCTCACAGCCCTTGTAGAGTATTTATTTCTTCAATACCTGGAAAAAGCATGAGGGCTGTACCAATTTTTTAGTTACAAGCAGGTATTTAGTCTCTTTTTTCCAATCTCAAGTTGCACATGAAGAATTCGTTTGCCCGTGAAATGAGAGATAGGATCTTTTGTCTAATATTATGGTGTCTTATTCTGTCTTATGAATCTTAGCCATTTATTTATGCAGAATTCATGCAAGACCTACGTAAATAAATGGCTGAGATTTATGGGACAAAATAAGATATCATAAAATTAAACAGATGATCGAGACTTGTGGAATGGACACCTTCGAAATAACATAAAGCAAATTCAAATGTTTAAGTTAGAATAAAAAATGGGAATGTACTTGTGATCTCCTAATAGGTAAATGTAGTAATAACAGATGCACACAAGATTGCTGACCCGGTTTTGTAATCACAACCGTTGATAAAATAACTCATAATAGCAGCCGTCAGATGTAGGGCTTCATCCACCAAAAAACCTAATTATAACCCGCCCGCTTCGTGCTTTGGCTCTCTCTGACCAAGTTGTCTCTCTTGAGCCTCCTCACCGCAAAAAAATGGTTCAGCGACTGACCTACCGTAAACGGCATAGCTATGCCACCAAATCCAACCAGCATCGTGTCGTCAAAACTCCTGGTATTCACGTGTTTTGGCTGATTTTCTTTTTTTTGCTTTCGTTTTTGGTTTTTCAGAGTGGAAATTTTGATGGGAGTGTTTTGTTTTTGTTTTCGTGGCGGAAGGTGGGAAGTTGGTGTATCAGACCACGAAGAAAAGGGCAAGTGGGCCTAAGTGTCCCGTTACTGGCAAGAGGATTCAAGGGGTATGTGGTTTAATGCCTGAAGGATTTACGTTTTGAGATGTTTTACTTGGTTTCGATTGTTGCTCTGTTTTTGTGGTTTTTTGTTCTTTTGGTTGAGACGAAGATGCCATAAATTTTGCTTTAATGTCTTTATTGTGCATTTGAGATGGAAAAGATTAATACTTTTTCACTTGGCTATTCAGAATTTGGTTACTTTGAGATGTTAAAATTTGCATTGTTTTTACTTGTTTCGTGTCATTGAGGCACTGGATATTTTGAGTATGCTTCAAAATGCTGCGTCACTGTGGAGGCTTTGGGGGTGATGATTTGTGTGTGGTGTTATATTTTCTTCTGACCTGAAGAATATTCTGGTCTGGAAGGGGGCATCAAAATCGAATGACCAGGGATTAACCTTTGTTTCTTATCTAAGGGAGTTGTGTGGTTCACTTGTTTGTGAGTGATCCTAGAGAATTTTACACCTTAGGTCTTTTATGACTGGGGAATAACTTAGTGGTTAATAACCATCAATTTTCCTATCAAAAGAGGTCTTTAGGATCATATTGGTGGCTATCTGCAAAAAATCAACTTAGTCATAGTTGCGCATGATTGGAAAAAAGTTTGGGAGGTAAGAGCATGAGTCACACAACATTGATTTTTTGGGTTAACATTGCATAATTTTACAACTGAGGGTTGTTTTAATTCCTGCTATCAAAAACTTGTGAGAGGTATGCTTTAGAAATTGACAACTTTGGCAAGTCCCAATTTCATATATACTAGTCTTCTTTCCTGTCCCAGTAGCATGCGTTGCAGCGCCTATCAGTGATTAACTGGTATTTTACGATACTTTTTCCATGCAAGGCAAGTAGAATTACATAGCGTGTTTATTCTTCAAAGTTTCATCTTCTTTACTTTAGACTAGTTACTTTAGTACTGTCAATCTTGTAGTAACTTGCCAATTTCTATTTGAACTACTTGATGCCCGCTTTCTCTAAGTTGTTTCTTTTTAAGCTGCATATTTGATGAAGTCTGCTTCAGTGATGTTGATTTGATGGATTACAGATACCTCACCTGAGACCTGCTGAATACAAAAGGTCCAGACTGTCCAGGAATCGTAGGACTGTAAATCGTGCCTATGGTGGGGTATTGTCTGGAGTTGCTGTTAGGGAGAGGTAGGTTGTTCTTATTAGTTGCTTGGTTCAAAATTTCTCCTGTTTCTGTTGGAAGCCCTGTAATTGGATTAATCTCTGTTTCATGGCCTGCATAGGATTATTCGAGCTTTCTTGGTGGAGGAACAAAAAATCGTTAAGAAGGTCTTGAAGATTCAGAAGGCAAAGGAAAAGCAAGCCAGCAAGAGCTAAATTGAGAATCTGATTGATTTGAACCCACTGAACTACTAGACATATTTGAGACAAATTTTGTTGACAACGAAAAATGGAATAGAACATTAATATTTTCAGTTGTAGTTGATTGGTTGGGTACTTCTTTGAGGAGGTACCCTCACCAGCCACTTTTTGTGATAGTTTGTACTCTTCAGCTTGGTAGCATTGCCTCGTGGAATATCTTGGATCAGTACTGGTTTTGGTAGCCTCGACTAATATTCTTGTTCTTTTGGCTCACTGATTGAAAATTTTAATCTTCATCTCTAATGATTAGCAACGCAAAATATAGTTTTCTTAACGTAGTTTAAGTGCAAATTTTTGTTTTTAAGGTTGATAATTAAATTTAAGTTCGGAATAAGCTTTTAATGTTCTTGATGTTTTATGAAAATTTAAATTTGTGTCAGGTTTAGGTGACTTTTTTTGAGTTAAAAGGTACATATTCCAATTATCTGAAGCCTCAAATCATCCTTAAAATAACTATTGAAATTAACCTGATAAATATTTAAAAATCTTATCCTCTGTTAAGGTAACCATCATCTTGTAAAATTTGTGTCATTCTTTCTGCCTCTTGCTTGCCACAACGATGAAATTCTCTATTTTTTTTTTCTTAAAAAAGAGTTTAGGATTGTTGAGGTCGTAATGTTGTATTAATAGTAATTTAATAGGAGGAGATGATCGACAAGAACGTGTTAGAATGGATAACGTAGGAGTTTTTGTTACCAGAAAAGTTCGATTTGTTGGGCTGCTTTTGTAATAACCAACAAGGACTATTATAAATAGGAATAGTGATAGATGTATAATTGCTTATATTTATATTTCATATTTGACGTATTTTCGTTTGATATTTCATTTTTTATCTTATATTTAGTACTTAATGCACTCTGAGAGTGTTTATAAAGTATAATTGCTTTCACGACCTTAACGGAGAAGAATTTGGAAGAAAACACAAAATAAACTAAAGATTTGAAGCATAGAAGGGATGCACAGCCGTCCATTAGCCTGTGCACTTCTTTCAAGCTATGTAGATTCACGAATTCTAAAGATTTTGGTTATGTACTGTTTAATGCACGGTCATGCATAAGCTCGTGCATCTCCCATAATCTTAGAATTCGCTATAAAAAGACATGTTTGGAGGTAAAAAGGGGAAGCAAACATTGGGAGGTGATTCCAGACAAGATCGTACTCAATGAGCGATTTTAATCCAAAGAAGTGAAAACATGAATAAATCATCGAAATATAGATCAAACCTCTACCTTGTAAGAACATTTGATATAATTGAAAGGGAGATTTAGAATTATAAATTCTCTATTTTCTATTTATTTCTCTTTTTTTATGTTTGATTTCATGTTCTATCATGTGTAACTAATCGTCTTGTTAATGTTTGGACTAGATGAACCCTATGTCTATACTTTAACAATGTTTTGATTCTTTTATTAATGTAATTGGTTTGATTGATATATTGTGATCCGATTACATTTTTTATTTATGCTCTAATAGATTTAAAATATTATATCATAATATAATTTCATACATAAAGAATGAGAAATCTTATATATAAATAGATCTATCATAATTAAAAGGAGTTGATTTTCAACTCTAGAGATAAGATGATATAAATCTTTCAAATTATGGTCAAACCTAATAAAGAGATTCACAAATCGCTAAAGCAATCCTATAAACTTTAACCTGAGTAATTCAGTTGAAAACTTAGGATTAGTTGTTAGTAGACTTAAGATCAGCTATTAACATACCATAGGAATTTCCATGGTTCAATAAATCAATAAAATAATAACATAATAAAAGATCAATCTGCTATGCGTTTTAAGGGGATTCGAAACTTAGATACTAGTTTTCTGATATCGATAGTTTACAAAGTACTTCCTTAATTCTTTGATTCAATTTTGCTGCCATTTATCTTACTCGCTTTAGTTTTATTTTCTTTTAAATTAAAAATCAAAACCAATTTTAGGACTAGATAATAGGATAACGATAATTACTAGTACTTATAGTCCTCATGAGTAGCCGGGCCCGACCCAACCTTATATATATATTATTTAAATTAAAAAACGACGTTATTTTTTATGACATTCCTGCTTATGAGATTGACTTGTACATGTCGATACTAGCTATAGTTACGTCATGCACTTGTGATTATTTCATAATTAACTAACTCAAACAAAATCAATCAAGTTTTTGACACTATTGTCAGTGACTTTGATATTGTGAACACCTGAATGCTATTACACTAGTCATTATTTTCTGTATACTATTATATTATATTTTTAATATATTGTATTGTATTTGTAGCTTATTAACTTAATTATCTTTTGAATTTCTTTACTTGATCTTGAGTTTGTAGTTTATTGTAGAATTTACAATTCATTGTCATAGCCACAACTCACAATGGAAGGATGGAGCAGACAATAGTTTTATGGAAGCCAGGATATGTCTTCGTAATATGAAACTTGCCATATGGGAGAGAGAGGTATTCTCAAATGTTTTCAGAGGCTCAACTGATGTCTATGTCATGTTGCAACATTTGTCGGAGTACTTACTATAATCATCAATGTCGAGCACCAACTTATATGTAGGAGCAATCGAACATGTATGATCAACTTCAAGGTGTACTATAGATGGAACGATTACGCTCTAGTTGAATATTTACAGGCCTAAGCAACTCCAGTTAACAAGCTAACTCTGGAAGATATAATAGTTGATTTCTTTCAAGAATCAATCATGAAGCATTAGGAAATAGAGGATCATATACAAAATTTGGTGAATCAGATGGATCAGCTGGCAAAGATAATATCTGATTAGATGCAAGGGAGTTTGAACAGTTTTATTGAAACTGATGCTAAAGAATATGGAACGTCAATCACCTTTAGGAATGAAAACGAGCTTCTAGAAGGAGAGGAAGCAAAAGAAGTAGAAGTGGAAGAGTAAGAGGAAGAGGAAGAGAAAGCAAGTATTATAGATAAATTAATAAAAATCCTTGTTGAAATTAAAGCTAACCGACTTAAATTCAAGAGTGAAGACAAGACAAGGGTAGGTCTCATGAATTGATTGACAAAGAGCTTCTTGAAGAAGATTAAGAAGCCTCCATCCAAGAAGAAGAAGTAGAGAAGTGGCAGGAGATAATTGAATAAGATAAGTCAAAAATCTCTGTCCAGAAAGAAGAAGAAGAGTGGACAGAGATGGTTAAAGAAGAACCGGTGAAGGAATCAAATAAGGAAATTACTGCTGAAGCGTTGGTAGTGACCTTAAGTATGGAGGGTTCCCACTTCTTTGAAGACAAATTATTCAAATCAACTGATGATTTAGTGATTTTTTTTTCTATTCCCTCTTTCATTAAACAATTTTTCATTAAAAAGGGCATTAATGCTTACAATTGGATCTATTAATTTGATAAATTATGTCCTTGTTATTATTTTGCAATAGGTGGCTTACTTATAGGCTTCAAAATCTCTTTGTTGAGAAACGAATGGAAGCAAACCACTAATTATTAATCCAGGATGAAGTTAAACATAAAATGCACGTCAAGCTAATGATGTTAAACAAGTGCTACAAGGGAGGCAACCTATGAATTAGGATATGTTTATGTTTTATTTCATTTTAATTTAATTCATGTGTTAGTATAAGATTTTATTTTATGTTATTTCCATGTTCTTTTTATCCCTTTCTCATTTATATTTGCAAGGATGTAGTTTAACATTAGATGGATCTGAAATTAGAAAATTGTCAAAATCAGGAAAGTACCAACCTAACCGTCTCACTTATTTTTAAATGCTTATATTTTATATAATTGGGAACATTGTATAACTTTAAGTGTGGAGATGGGTTTAATAAATTTCTAATAATTTTTAAAGCTTATTATAATCTTGATTATAAAATTCTTTTAAATGGTATTCTGAATTGGTTGAAATCTATCTATGAGTACTATGTTTCATTGTTGAATATTGGTTGAATTGGTATACACAAGGATGAGAGTTAGAATAAAATTGTTTTTGTAAGTCATATTTATAATAATCATTGAAATATTCAAGTTGAATGATATTGCATATTATTTACACACATAATACCTATGTTTTTCATTAGTTTTTGAGCCTAAGAACAAAATTTTCAATGAATTTTGAACGATTTCTTTAAGTTTATTATAATCTTGATTATAAAATTCTTTTAACTTATATTTTGAATTGATTGGAATCTATCCATGAATAATGTTGTTCATTATTAAATATTGATTGAATTGGTATGCAAAAGAAAGAGAGTTAGAAGAAAATTGTTTTTGTATGTAACATACCACTCTTATAGGACATATACCTGATATTTCAGAGAATATCCGAGCACATATCCTACAAGAATGACATGTTAGAGCAATCACATTATCATATTCAAGGCATCATACATACAATATTCATAAAAACATTTTTCCCATTTCATTCGTAAACATAATTTACATTGTAGCATTACATCTCATAATCCACATTTTTACATCATAAAACATCTGAGAGTTTGTTTTCCTATGCAAAATATCTAACATGAAATGGGATGTTAATAGAAACTTTATAACTAAACTGCTTAAACATCAGCTGACCAGACCTTTGAGCCATTCTTGATTCCAAAATGGATAATACTAGATTGTCTTAAAAGCTAGGTCTTTCCAGTACCTAAAAATTAACGTTGCAATTTTGATGAGTTTGTGAACTCAATGAGTGAACTATCATTGATATGCTCACTCATGTCAAAACACAAATATCAGGAGTATAAAACTAATTTCACGAATATATCACATTATTCAGAATCAATTCTCATTCATTACATCACTCAGTTTGTATACCAAATCATAATATACATATCATATTTCACAAGCATATTAGGATTTTAAGCATTTTATAAAGTCATCTTAGAACAATCCAATCACTCATCTTAATCATTCATATCATTAACATATACACAAGTATTTCATATCACTATTCAACACAAATTGATGGTTCTTTCCAATCATTCTCAGGATATATGTAAGGATTTGTATATGCAAATGCACATAAGACTCCAATTCTATTTTTATTTTTGTTACGACCGAGCGCCTATTTAATTGTCACGTATCTATTGCAGATACCGGGCTCATTTTAGATATTGTCCTGTACTTATTGTAGATATTGGACTCATTAATAACTACTTGACAGTTATTTCAATTACCATCCTCCTCTCACTCTTGACTATGCTCTAACGATAACAAGACAATCTTTGATCCAATGCTCGAAGGAGCCACAATGTAGGCAAGCTCCTGATAGCTTCCAACATTCACGACCATATCTCTTCCCACAGTGCTCACAGCTAGGCATCTGTGGTGGTTGCCTACTATAAGTTTGCCTTTCAAATGCTTGACCTCTACCAGAATAACCAAAGCTGCCTCTCGGCCTAAACTTGAATTATCTTGATCTCGATTGGGATCGTGACGGTCTACTTTGGCGTTTACTGAATCTTCTACGAGAATTAGTTTGAAATTCGTGAGACCTCTTCATTTTGAACTCTTGTCTATGCTCACCCCATTCATCCTTCAATAGTTGCTTAATTATGATCAAAGCAAATCTCAGCTCAATGAAGCTGCTCAAATTGGTAATTGTCAGCCTCGTTTTGATTTCCATATTTAACCCATTTTCGAACCATCATACTTGTCTTCCTTAGTCGGGACCAAAGCTGTTGCATATCCCAACAACACATTAAACTACACTTTATACTCAACTACAGCGAGATTCCCCTATCTCAGATCGAGGAACTCTTTCATCTTTCTATCCAGATAGATCTTTGGCATGTAGTTCCCCTTGAAGACCCTTAAAAAGTCTTCCCATGTCAGTCTACAAGGTTGGGCGGAACTACCAAGAATAGTCTTCCACCACAATCCGTCTGGTTCAATATCCTTTATGTCCTCCCTAATTAGTTCTCTGCCTTGACAAGGTCTGTACTTCCGTAGAAGTCTACAACTCCCTGTTTCCTGAGTTTGTCGTATCTCCTTTCTCTCCTCTTAAGTACTGTCGGAGGCATTAGTTCAGATTGGAGCAGAGGAGACTCTCTATTTGTAGCACCCCCTTACCGTAGGGTATACACCGGGACGCCCGTAGGTCATTCCGATACATATCCTACAATAAGGGTGCACTACGAACGATCACTACTATACTTCACATGGCATCATAAAATAAAGCATCAATATAAAATTCACTAATTGTTAAAACCATAAAATACTTCTCATTCATTCCAATACAAGCAGTCATTTTCATATCTTTCAGAGTTTCACT
>JANVCQ010000008.1:12160913-12174271 GCA_025531925.1 Erythroxylum plowmanianum | reverse complement strand
ATTACCATTTACTTTAATATAGAGGCTATACGATGCATGTGCATGCCGAGATCTATATACACATTCCTAACCCGTCCTAAATGTCCAAATTACCCTTCCCATCGGTGATGGGATGTTACACTATTAGCTCCTGTTAACTCAAAGTTAGCTGATTCAATGACTCAGTCTCCGACAGCTGATAACCTATAACAAACAACAATTATGATCACTATATGAATCTCTTGGTAGATATCACGTTAAACTACTCCTATATATCCCCAGGGATGCCAAACCATGCTCTGATACCAAAATGTAACATACCATTCTTATATACCTGACATTCTAGGGAATATCTGAGCACATACCCCACAAGAATGGTATGTTAGAGCAATCACATTATCATATTCAAGGCATCATACACTTAATATTCATAAAAAAAAATTTCTCATTTAATTCACGAACATAATTTACATTGTAGCATTACATCTCATAATCCACATTTTTACATATTTAACATCTAATATTTTGTTGTCTTATACAAAATATCTAACATGAAATGGGATGCTAATAGAAACTTTCTAACTAAACTCCTCAGATATTAGCTAACCAGACCTTTAAGTCATTCTTGATTCCAAAATGGACAATACTAGACTGCTACTAAATTGCCTTAGAAGCATGGTCTCCCCAGTACCTGAAAATTAATATTGCAATTTTAATGAGTTTGCAAACTTAGTGAGTGAACTATCATCCATGTGCTCACTCATGTAAAAACACAAATATTAGGAGTACAAAACCAATTTCATAAATATATCACATTATTCAGAATCAATTCTCATTCATCACATCACTTAGTTTGTATACCAAATCATAATATACAAATCATATTTCACAAGCATATTAGTATTATAAACATTTCTCAAAGTCATCTCAGAACAATCCAATCACTTATCTTAATCATTCATATCATCAACATATACACAGGCATTTCACATCACTATTCAACACAAATCAATGGTTCTTTCTAATCATTTTCATGAAACATGTAAGGATATGTATATGCAAATGCACATAAGACTCCACTTTTGTTTTTTTTGGTTATGACCAAGTGCCTATTTAACTATTCCGTATTCGTTGCGAATATTAGGCTCATTTCAGATATTGTCCCGTACCCATTATGGATACCGGGCTTATTAATAACTGAGCCTGTGGTTCTGTGTGCCCATTTCCTAAGCTTTAAGTTCTTTTTCACATTGGTCACTTCAGTCACAAGTCCTTTATTTGATCATGCATAATAATGTCATGAAATACATCATTTCATATAATGTACTATCAATTGTTTTCATTCAGTATGCACAATCATTTATCACATTCATCAAATCTATGTCTGTCATTTAACATTCAGTTGAGCACTCATTTTTCCATATTCACTTACAAGTAGATAGCACTTTTAATACATTCCTGAATATTAGACTCCTTGGACTATCAATGTTTGGAATTATCACAATATCATAGGTAACAATTCAATAATTGGAATTTAAACAAAAACAAATCAAATATAGTGAGAAAACACTTAGGTTGACTTACAGTATGCTTCAGATTAGCTATTACCATGACAATCCAACAATGTCTAGATACTGTCGGTCAATTTGTGCTACTATATCATACAAACACACATATTTACACATTACTAACTTGTTTAATCAAATGAGTACCCAATCATACACATGTATATGTGTTATATTCAATGCATGCTTAACTAACTATCTCGAGTATGTAATCTTATTCACAAATCTTGCTCATTCATTCATCATAGCTTGTATGTATCCTATTTGCAATTAGGTTATGCATTAAGTAAGTTTGATTACTCTCAATTCATCAATTCCTTTTTAGTATTATATTTACAAAATTTCCCAATTCTTATTGAATCATAACTAATTCATTACTTACATCCTTTGAATCACATTTGCATTCCTAAGAACATCCTTTTACCATTAACAACTCACACTTCTCAAATTCATATACATTGATATCAAACAATCCATTCTTTAAGTTATTACATCAATCAACAACCTAAACTCATTAAGCACTTAACCAATTGGTTCAATATCAAACTAAGTTCATTTAAGCCCCAATCAAGTCTAAAAGCACCAATTTATAGTGTCTTATCCATTTATGATTCAAACAAAACACAAAACACAATTTTTCCTCACTGCAAAGCATTTCTAGGATCATGAGAGGGAACCATATAATTCCCATGATCTTGGGATATGTGAACCGAAAATTTCACCTTCATGTTCCTTCAACTTTTCTTCCAAATTTTGATACCTTCATGATAGTTCATCAATTACATTATACCTTAAAAATACTTTAATTCCTCATCAATTCATCCCTAAAACAATTTATAACCTAGGGTTTCCATACATTAAGAACAAAACCAATTCATTCGTCAAACTTCAAGCATATCTTATAATCAACCCTACATGCACTTCATCTCAATTCACCCCTAATCAATCTTCATGGATGTTATGATCACATATATCACAATAAAGCAATCAATTACTTACTTTTTTAGCTCAATGTCTCCTCAATTTAATAAGCTAAGAAAGCCTCCCAAGAATTCAAACATACACTAAGAACATGATAGGATAAATAAGGGCTGTAAAATTTTGGCAAAAATTTAAGGGTTATGGAGATTATGTGAGGGTGTTGTTGGTGAGGGGAAAGAAGAAGAAAGCTTAAGACCAAAACATGAAAGAAGGTGGTCTTGCAAGGGTGAAAGTCGTGGGTGCAAGTACAAAGTGGAGAGGTGGGACATATGTCTTGCCATTTGTCAAATGGAGAGCTAAGTCACGTGTCTTCCTCTTACACTGCCAATTGTCAATCTATGACTAGTCCATTTGTCACTTAATCAGTAGGTCATATGTCATACAACTATGCCATTTGTCATTCATTTATTCAAGCCATTTGTCACTTTATTATTAATGCCACATGTCACCATTTCATAGGCCTAATCAACCTAAATTCTCATGTATCATTTTATCAAGCCCTTTAACATTATTCCTAGACTAGATGCACATATCACCTTGTTAATCACTCAATTGTAACAATAAATTCCCAATTCACTAAATATAATCCATCTAAAACAAAATTCAAGATATAATAAACACACAATTATATCATAACCATTTAAAATCTTTCATACCTTTTGATATATCAAATAAGCGCATATACTGTTTTTACATGTCTCTAAATCATAGTTCATGTGTGTATGCAAATGTGTTGCATGCAAATGTAATGCACTTTATGTATTTTCATTTGATATGACTCAATTTAACAATTAAATCCTTAAGTATAGAAGCGGGTTATTACATTGTAAGTCATATTTTTTATAATCATTGAAATATCTAAGTTGAATGATATTGCATATTATTTACACACATAATAGCCATCTTTTTTGTGAGTTTTTGAGCTTAAGAGAAAATTTTCAAAATGTTTAAGCTCTTGTTATTCTTTCATGTGTGTTATCATGTATAGTAGAATAATTGTAAAAGTTGCTTTTATTATGTATGTTAAGACCATATTTTTAAATTAGAAGCATTGATGCGATGAAGGCACTTAGATTCAACAACTTATTTAAGGCTATTTCTTTGAAAATTACCATAACTTTAGATATACCTTTAGGAATGACCAAGTTGAGCCTTAGACTTTTTCATTAATTAAACCGACATATTAACCTCTATCTTATTTTTCTTTAAAGATCTTTTTATTATTTTGAACTTTGAAGGTTATTTACATTATGTTGAAGACTTAAAATTCTTAAAAGGTCCAATTGTTCTTCAATTGTGGTACTGAATGCTTGCAATTGGTTTGATTAAAAAAATCATGAATAAGTTTATGTTACCAAAAGAGCTGCAATGAAAGGACCTATGTGTTTTGTAAACAAGTCCTGTAATTTCTTTTTAGTAAATTTCCTTCAATTTAACCTTTTTAATATCTCCACCGTACCATACCTAAGCCCCATTAAACCTTATAAAGATCTTTTGATTTTTGTTTCTAGTTTATACATCTAGTGGTGGAGATGTGATATTATTGCAAGGTTATAGTAAGAATTCTACTATGTATTGATTGAGAGTTTTGATGCTTTTCACCCCAAACACTTGAGTATATTGAGTGAAATCTTAGTGAAGGTGTAAATATTTATGTATTTGATTTTAATGCAATTATTAATGTAATTATTATTATTGACTTAAAAGTTAGTTTTAGGATAACTTGCTCTAATTGTATGTTAATTTGATTCAATATGATATGATGATTTATAGTATGAATTGACATGTTGAGATTGATAAGGGATTGATGTTGAAACATTTATAACTTTGATTATAGTTTGCTTGAGGACAAATAAAAGCTTAAGTGTAGAAATGTTTGATAGATGTATAATTGATTGTATTTATACCCCATATTTGAAGTATTTTTGCTTGATATTTTATACTTTTATCATATATTTGATACTTAATTCACTCCAAGTGTGTTTACAGAGTATAATTGTCTTCACGAACTTAAAGGACAAGAATTTGGAAGAAAACACAACATAAAATGAAGATTCGAAGCACAAAAAAGATGTTTGGCCATATATCAGTCTGTAGAAAAGAGCTATCTTTTTTTGTATATTTTCCCCTGCACTTCTCTCAGGCTATGCAAATTCATGAATTTTACAGATTTTGGTTATGTACAGTTTGATGCGCAACCATGCATCAATTCGTACATCTCCCCAAACCTTAAAATTTGCTATAAAAAGACATGTTCAGTGGCAAAAGGCGGGAGCAGACATTACGAGGTGATCCTGTGAATTTTAACTTAAGTAATTTGATTGAAAACCTTAGGATTATTTGTTAGTAGACTCAAAATTAGCTATTAACATACCATAAGAATCTCCACGGTTCAATAAATTAATAAAATAATTGTATAATAAAAGATCAATCTATTAAGAGTTTGGGATTTGAAACCTAGATACTAGTTTTCTGATATCGATAGTTTACTAAGTGCTTCCTTAATTCTCTGATTCAATTTTGGTGTCACTTATCTTACTTGCTTTAGTTTTATTCTCTTTTAAATTAAAAATCAAAACCAATTCCATAGACTAGACATACGATAACGGTAATTACTAGTATTCATCATCTTTGTAGGATCGGCCTGTACTTGTCAGTATTAGCAACAATTATTTCATAATTGACTAACTCAGAAAAAGTCAATCAAATAGCAAGTATAGTTTACTTCGATCTAATTTAATTGGAGTCAAAATTAATAAATTTCATATGAATTTTGAATTAAATTTATATTTTTTTCTACATGAAAATTTGGACCAAATTGAAATTCGATCCTTACGACTAAATCAAAAGTTCAACTTTCCCTCTTTAGTTCTTCCAACTCTCTATTGGCAATGAAGCAGTAACAATACTTGTTCATTTCTCATAGAGAAACTTTTTGTCGTTCATCTTCATTTTAGTCCCAGACATTTCAACCATTAAAACCAACAACTGAGACAAATAAAGCTATTACAAAGCTTCTGACTTATAAATCATTATTATAGCAATAATTATGATAAATTCTTTCATTTTTTCTGGATGCATAAACTTAAACAAATATCATAAATTCAAACAAATTCTTTCACTTTTCTAAACTCACAAATTAAAAAAAAGTCAATGAACCTCTTAATTTTTGCCACTTTTTTTTTCAATTTTTTCATTAGTTGTACATCAAAATATTAGAGATTAGAAAAAATGTAGCAAAATAAAATCACCCATTATTATTATTGTTGTTGTTGTTGTTGTTATGAAGATGCAAGATAAAATTAAAATAAACTAGAGTTAATAAAGTTTGTGGAAGAATTTTATTTTAGATATAGAATCTTAGTTAAATGATATTACCACGACTTAACTGAGTTTCGAAATGCAAACAACACTATAAATTTGAAACAATGTTCAAATTTTATTATTTAAATTAGTGGCAGAATTATGATCAAATTTTATTAATTAATAATTAAATTAGATATTTTTAGAAATATTATATTTTTAATACAAAAAATATTATAACTGAATTTAAATATTAGTGCAAAGTTTTTAGATTAAAATGTAACTTCATCCCTTTAATACATTGGCCCTATTTGGTAATCAGCTGATTGCATTAGCAGTTAGCTGATTCTATAGCTGTTAACTCATAACTGATTATATCAGCTGATTTGACCAATAGATTGCATAAGTTGTTTGTTAGAGATGTTTGGTAAAATTAGCTGTTTAGTATTAACTATTTATGTGTAAAATGATTTATGAGGACATTAATTAAAAAAATTATAAGGGTATAAATATTATATATTTTAGTATTTCGTTGAATATTCTTATAAGAATTTAGATTTTAGAGAAGTCATGTTCACCTATACTGTTTCATCATCTATGAGAAATTTATGCAACTCTTTTTATTTTCATTTTCGTTTAAGGTTTACATTTTATTTCTAACTTATAACTGCATAAAACAATTATAAGAACAAATAATGTTCCTAAAATGTAGGTATCTAAGAACTTCAACTAAGTTGTTCTATTTACTATAAATTGTTGTATATTAAAACTAACAAAAATATGATACGTGTAATACTTAATTACAACTTAATCAAGAATACATTTTAAACATCAAAATATTATGTAATTACACAAATGGATTCAGTGACGAATTCAGGATTTTAGTCTTAAGGGGGGCAAGGAACTTAAACCAAAAAAAAAAAATTTAGTTTTGTAGGAGCTATTTACTATATATATATATATATATATATATTCTGAATCTTTTTTTAATTTGTAGGGGCTATAGCCCTTGCTAGCCCCCCCTGGATCCATCCCTGAATGGATTGAAGGCGGGTTAGCATCACAAATAAGTGAAAGAAGACAAGTTGAAAGAATGTCCTTATTTAGGTAGGGTTTAAAGTGTTTGATGCTCTTTTTTCTTCTTTATCTACTGCGGTGGCAGATAATAGTAGGAAATTGTACAGTTGAATTTTAATACATATAATTTTAGCTGTTGGATGAAAACGCTCATATATATTAGCGTTTTCCTTTTCGGCTGTTTATCTTTTAAGAGTTAAACAGTTAAAAACAACCATTCAAGTAAAAAAATAACTAATTAGTTGGTAACCGAGCAAGGCTTGTCTTCGTAAGCTTTCGGTGGTTCTGCACTATATCATACGTTGAAGTGTTTAAGAGGGAGAGGAGTCAGGATCGCACAAGTTACGTTTACCTTTGGTCTTTTCACTCAAGAATGTGCCTTTCTAGGATAGATCCTTTCGATCCGATGGATTAAAGCATCTGCTTTAGCTGGGGCGATTGCAGTAATATGCTTTCAGCTTTAAGCATAGCCTACATGCAAACGATGAGAAGATTAAAAACAAAAGGAAAAACCAAACATGTCAAGAATGGGATTCGAACCCATGCCCTTTCGGACCAGTACCTGAAACTGGCGCCTTAGACCAACTCGGCCATCTTGACTTGTGTGTTTCATTCAAATAATCAAATATTATCTATTATTTTTAATTATGCTGAAAATTTGAAAAATTATCAAATATATCGTAGTATATATTTTAATATTAAATATCTGAATAAAATACAATTAAAGTTATTTATTTAAAAAGTCGTTATCCAAATATGAAGAAAATTTACATAAAACATTTTTAAAAAATTAAACTAGTTCCTCTTTGTACAAGTTAAATGATTTTATATAACAATGCGATGAAGAAGATGGAAAAAAAGAACATAAATATATATTTTTTTGGTGCTTAACGGCAAGAGATTGGAAAGAAGAACAAAGATCATATGAATAAATGCATTCCCTATCCTCTTTCTTTCTCACATTCCTTTTCTTTTTCTCTCCTTTCTGTCTCACATCCTTTTCTTTGACATCAAAATGACTGCAGAGTCAGTCGCTATCCTCTCTCTGTAGTTTCCTCCCTTAGAACCAATCTTACACACCTCCGGTTTTCGGTGGCTACTCTGTTTTTTTCTCTATCCAATTCGTGTTCTATATCTCTCACAATGCTTCTTTTTCTCAGTTGGATGCTGTCCTTGGAGCAAAAGGTTGATCCCCAACCCAAAGGGTCCCCCACACCCCGGCCCGACGAAGCAACTGGGAGGATGTAAATCAGGTACTCAGCGGTCCGTTAATGAGGAGGTGAGCAACCCACAGGCCTACAAGGAGCCCACCCTCAAAGCCCACAAGGGGCTCAAGAATGTTGCTCCCACACTGCAAATCGTGGGATTTGAACCATGCACCTTGGAGCAAATCTACCCATCCGGAACCAACTGAGCTATGCCCTGTCCTTTTTATATTTGAAGGGGATGTTTATTAATTACATGCATGCCACAGTGAAGTTGAGGGCAATTTTGTCCGTAACAGTGAATATGATTTGTTTTCTCTAGACAGAACTGGAGATGGAGAGTCTTTCCTTATTTTCAACGTCTTGAGATTTCGATATGTAAAATTAAAATATTTATGTGGAAAAGCCTTAGAAGTTAGAACAAAAACAAGGAAACTAAAGGATACATATAAAAAATCATATATCATGTTAGCGTTACTAATGGTTTCAAAAACAATAATAATAATAATAAGATAGACTAATAACAATATTGATATTAAGCTTAATATTTTCATAAGTAATGATATTTAGTATTAAAAATATATTTAAGATATACTTAATAATTTATTTAAAATTATAATATCAAAATTTAAAATTCAAAAAGAAGAATTATGCTTTTGAAAGGTGGTAACTAATAGTAACTTACCTAAAGCTATGTTTAGATGATGAACGTAAGGTTTTTAATGAAATGGAATGATTTATAATTGAATAAAATATAAATTGATGTAATATTGAGAAATTGTTGTTTAAAAGAAATGGAAAGGTTCATAATGTAATATAGTAAAATGTTATTTAAATCAAAGGTTTATAATATAATATAGTAAAAAATTGTTTATCATTTTATATTCCATCATAAACCTTCCAAATCAGATGTTTCTCATTTTTACTGTTTAGGATGGAATGAAATGTAATATAAAATTCTTCTCTTTTATCTCATTCCGTTTTATTTCATTATAAACTCTCTTTCCAAATGATAAAACAATATTATATTTCATTCCATTCTATTAATAAACTCCCAACCAAACATAACCTAAAGATTATGAAACTCAAAAGGAATGTTTAAAACTAATAAAAAAATTTTGTTAACAAAGTCTTAATCATTTTGGTGTTGGGTCTTTGATGCGAACATTAGTAAGGATTTATTGAAATCCAAACATTGAAAGAATTTATTAGATTGTTTCGCTCAAATTAGACCTATTTAAATTCAATCACCCAATGCCTCAATTGAACAAGAACCAAAGGAAAATAGAATAGTATTGACACTACACACTTATGGATCAAAGATTAGTATGATAAATCAGATTAGAATGCCACAATAACGTTTATTCTTAATAAGTTCAATCCTAGGTCAGAACCAAGGAAGGAGAAAAGCTCTCAAGTTATTATTTTTAATGACTAATATACACCCATGAAAGGTATAATAGTCACTGCTCGTGAATAACTACCAAAGGTAGTTATATGAAGACAAATATGAACGCAATGTTTAATGATGAAAACATCTCTGTGTGCATTTGTTCCTTCTGTTTTTTTCTTCCCTCAAGTTTACACAAAGGAGAAGAATAACTCTGCAGTAAATTGGAAACAGAAAGTTACATAACTGGTGGAATCATAACACAAATCCAAGTATGTGATTCTTTGCTTTATATGCATAAGAATGATCTTGTTTAAGATGATCTCTGTGATTATGTTTTATCATATTTAATGTCTAACATTGGTATCAGAGCCTTAGTTGTGTTTGTTTGTTTTTATGCATGTTAATTATATGTGAATAATTATATGAATCTGTCATCAAGTTTTGCACTGTTATTAGAACTTCACTTGTCTTCTACGGTTGTCTTCTTTTCATATAAAAAAACACAGATAAACAAAACATAGCAGAGAAGAAGAAGAGACTTCTTCTTGAATAACCATTGAATAATACGTGTGCACAGTAGGAAGAAGAGGCACGTGCTTCTTCTTACACATAAAATACATGTGCACAGTATTATTACCATTGAATATAAGTTACCATAGGTTGTAATAAGACAAAACAATATAACAAATGTTTTGTAGCAGTAACGAGAAGGAAGAAAAGAAGAAGTAACAAAAAAAAACGCAGATAAACGAAACGTAGCAGAGAAGAAGATGAGACTTCTTCTTGAATAACCATTGAATAATACGTGTGCACAGTAGGAAGAAGAGGCATGTGCTTCTTCTTGCATATAAAATACGTGTGCACAGTTTTATTACCATTGAATATAAGTTACCATTGGCTATAATAAGACAAAACAACCTAACAAATGCTTTTGTTTGTTTCGTGTCTATATATACATATATATATATATCCTATATACATTCATGGCAGATGACCACTGCTTATAGCTATAAAGAATTATAACTATAATATAAAGAATTAGAAACACGTTTTCTAATTTACACAAACTAATTAAGTTAGTTAAATTAATTTCTAATTAATATAAAATGTTAAAAAATTAGTTTTTAATACAAGAAAACTAATTTGTTTAGTTAAAATTAGAAAAGGGGTTTCATTAGAAATTAGTTTCTAATTAAATTAAGATAAATTGATTAGTTCAATTTTAATTTAAATTAGAAATAAGTTTCTAATTCTATTTGAATTATTCATATTTGAATATTAGAAATAAGTTTTTAATTGATTAGAAATTAATAGCATAATTTGAATAGTTCAATAAATTGCTAATGTAATCAAATTATTTCCATAATATGAGCGTTAGTTCGCTATGTGTTAGACAAAATAATTTATTTATTTTGTGAACTCTTTTGATTCCTGAAAATTTGTTTTCAAGAAAAATGCCTATTATTAAGCAAACGCCTAAGCTTATTCGATGTGAGGCACAGAAGAGACGAATTGGTAGCATGTATGTACAGTTAGTTATTTCAATTAACAACATGATGTAAGAGTTATATTTTGGAGGTTGCATAGCTTACGTAGATGTTGAAGTAAAGAACATGACTTTGCTTACGACATTATCTCAACCTCAAGGCGAACTGTTACAAATGCTCTGGAATAATATGCCTAACAAGAAGACATAATTTGTTATTGATGACATTTATTAAATAGATGAATAGACGAGAGTTGATTAGGACTTTATATCCTCTAGGTCTTCCAATGGAAATAATAAGAGCTATTGTACATCGAGCTTCGCGAACTGTATCATGCGAACTCGTGCACTCATTTTCGCGCAGGGTTTGTTACTTATAGAATTTTAGTAGATTGTAGTGCATGTAATACAATATGTTATTTTATATGAACAAAGTCTTAATATTTATGTAATATGTTTACATAAATTTTATATAGGAATTCGTCTAGAGTAAAGTAATTAGGATTCAATTGTTGTATGAATAATGATTGAACACATTTGTGGACTTTTGATTTCATAAGCAATTGTGAACAAATTATTTACTCTATGAACAATTAATGTGACATTAATGTGCACATATATTTCTTTCTTATTATAGAAACTTAGTGTTTCAAAATGGCTACTACTTCGAAGAATATTGTTGCTGAACTCAATAGGGTGAGAAACTTAATGGTGACAATTATGAAATCTGGAGTATGAAAATCCAATATGTACTGGAAGAGAGAGGCTCTTAAACCCTTAAACCTAACCATGGACATTCCTAAGGAGAGCACTGCAGCCCAATATAGAAGGGACCGTGATGCTTATGAATTATGAAAAAAGAAGAACTCTTTAGCTAACATCATGTTACTGAGTAGCATAGATAATGATATCATGCATGAGTTCTGTAAATTCGAAAATGCAAATAACATGTGGTCCGTATTGGTTGCTCATTTTGGAGGTACTTTATTGACCATAGTGAGGTCACTTACAATTAAATTTGATACTTATAAAAAGTACCCAGATGATACAATGCAAAAGCATTTGAGAAAAATGTCCAACATGGTAAGTGAGTTACGTGATGCTGGTCATGAGTTGTTTGATGAACAACAAGTGCAAGTTGTGATTCATTCACTACCTCAGAGTTGGGAGCATATGAAGATGCACCTAACTCATAATGAAAACATCAAGGCAATGGAAAATGCTACGAGGCATCTTATCTTCAAGGAAGAGCGTCTTGAAGCCTTTAAGATGTCTTCTGAGGCATATGCAGTTAGTTCTAGCTCACATGAAGCTATAAACAAGAAACGCAAGCATCATGGTGGATATAAGTGGAAGAAGAATAAGAAATTCAACCATTGTCCTTAGAAATCCAAGAAGGCAAAATGGAGCTAACGTAGAAAGGGAAAACATCCCTTCAAAAAGAAGAACATGAAACATGTAAAGTGCTATAATTATGGTAATAAAGGCCACTTTACTTGAGATTGTACCAAGCCCAGAAAGGTACAGCTTTATAGTACAATCATTTGTTCGGTGAATGTTTCTTGTTCTATTTTTCTAACTAAATTACATCCTTTGTGGATTGCAGACTCAAGAGTAACCAACCATGTAGTAAATGATTGTGTTGCCTTTGTTAAGTTTAATAAACTCCCACATGGTAGTCAAAGGCTTATGTAAGTGATAATTCCAAAATTGCTGTACAAGGAATTCACACATGTAAATTGGATATGCGTGGAGGGTGACCACTCATCCTACATGAAGTATTATTTTCTTCACAGATTCATAGGATTCTTTTATCTATGTTGATGTTAGTTAAACTTGGTTTTAATATAAATTTCCACAGTGGTGGAATGGATTTCTATATTTGATTTATTAATTATGGTCAAGTTTTTATTAGATAGTTTTATTGTACTGGATGTGTTAAAGGAAAATAATAATATTAGTTATTCATTATTTACATATAGTAATTCCAACAATGATGCAACTTGTGGCATGCTAGACTATGTTATATTGGTCAAAATTGAATTATTCGATTAGCTAAAGAAGGGCTTTTAGGTAATCTAAGTTAAGTAGATCTACTTACATATGAGCATTGTTTATATGGTAAAATGGCAAGAAAGCCCTTTGGAAAAGAAACACGAGCTTTATATCCATTGTAATTAATTCATTCTGACATCTATGGTCCAATGAATATAAGGGCTAGACGTGGGGTAGTTTATTTCATCACATTAATAGATGACTATACTCGATATGGTCATGTCCATTTGATTTCTCATAAATCGGAAGCATTCGATTGTTTCATAAAATACATGAACTTAGTTGAGAATCAATTAGATAAGAAAATAAAAGCA
>JANVCQ010000008.1:12138097-12153751 GCA_025531925.1 Erythroxylum plowmanianum | reverse complement strand
TTATCACAATTCAACCCCCCCTTCTTGTGTATCTTAATCATATTATTTCTCAATATATTAACGTGTGATTCACTTCACTAAAGACCCTAAATTTCATTATAAGACAAAGCACATAGATACCAAGTATAATTATGTGAAAGATATAGTTGACGAGGAGAAGTGAACATGAAATACATATCTATGCGAGATATAATAACAAACCCAATGATAAAGTCAATTTCTAGAGATGTATACATTGGGCATGTAAAGTCACTAGGACTACATAGATGTTGAAATGTATTGATAAACATTTCTGTGTATGTTCATTTATTATAATGTCATATTTTGGATATAATGTATGATGAAGATTATACATTGTGTATCATTTGATTCACGAATATATGTGTTTTTGCATATATAGATTTTGGGATGAATCACAAGTATATGAGACAGATTATAGACTGGCCCTCTCACATAGGAAATCACCTCTAGTGTTTATGCTCGCTAGATATGAGGCACGTTTAAAGTTTATTATCTAGGTGATAATTGAGAGCTAGAAACTTAAACCATAAATGTCGAAAGGAAATTGGTTCAATATGATTTGTTAATCACTATATCTATCTTACGTTGCTAGATGTGAGTTTGGAATAGGTTTTGAGTAGATAAGTGAACTCAAGTTAAACATTGAGTATGTTTGAACTATTATCTGTACGATATTTCTTGAATGACAGATGTTCAAGTTAAATAAAGTGAGTAAATACTGTAGCACATGACTCGTACCATGTGTGCACAACTGACCAAAGAAAGGGATTAATGTAAGTCACTAGATCTCATCTTACGTTGTGTAAGACCCTTGAGGTTGAGAAGAACCTCATCATATACCCTTATGACTCTCGTTTTCATTCTTGAGAATTAAATTTAAGGTTTGCTACTTTAGATTATTGTCAAAAGATCATTCAAGATGCGATCCTATGGAATAATTCTAAGAAAGCAAATTAAATTTAATTCAAAAGAGAATTGAGAATAAAGGAAGGCCATTTATTTTAGATCATTGACTTGCATGAAAAGTATTCGTAGATGGTCATCATCTCTTTAGTAGAGAATTAAAATACATTCATGACTCTAGAAACAAAATGAGATCAAAGAAAAGTGCAAATGTGAGATATGACCTAGGGTATAGCATACAATGTCTACTCCTTGACACTAAAGTCCTAAGATCAATTTGTTAATCTAGATGTCATATACTCCTAACAGATATATGACAATGTGCTCTCGTCGTATGTTGGTCACACTGGTTATTAAACAAGTATGAGAATTGCAGAGTTTATTTTAATAAGATTAAACCCATCATGTGTGAGTGGGAGATAATGACTAATATACACCCATGAAGGGTATAATAGTCACTGCTCTTGAATAACTACCAAAGGTAGTTATATGAAGACACATATGAATGCAACGCTTAATGATGAAAACATCTCTGCGTGCATTTGATCCTTCTGTTTTTTTTTCTTCCCTCAAGTTTACACAAAGGAGAAGAATAACTCTGCAGTAAATTGGAAATAGAAAGTTCTATAACCGGTGGAATCATAACACGAATCCAAGTATGTGATTCTTTGCTTTATATGCCTATGAACAATCCTGTTTAAGATGATCTTTATGATTATGTTTTATCATGTTTAGTGGCTAACAATTTCATACCAAGATAATATGTCCTTCCATATTCCTTTTTGTTGTGTTTTATATTAACACCCTTAAAAACATAAAACAGGCCAATACTTAGCTAACAAAGGCCCAACTGATTAGTTCTAGCCCAAAAAGAATTCTACTAATTATTACAGGATAATAGCCTTAAAAGAATGTTAATGACTCCAAATAATATAAAACACAAACCTTAATTAAGACAAACAACCAAAAACAAGTTTAACATCTCTTTTATATCAGCCTTTATGCATAAAACAAGTTTATCTTTTCTAAATTCCATATCCAATTCATATGTCTTAGCTAAAACTTTTCTTGCTTCTTAATTTGTGTGATTAAGGCTCTAAGTTTGCACTGCTTTAGTTTTAGAGTGTAATTGGACCAATTGTTATACTTAATAGAGATTTTATTTATGTCCTAAGTCAATTCTCATCATTCCCCCTCTTCTCAAAGAGGATTTGTCCTCAAATCATCACCTAAATCAAAATGAAAAAGAATAAAAACATTAATGTAGCATTAACATTATAGTCACCTGGTAAATCCAATTTATAAGTGTGTTTGCCAATGAGCATTATGGTTTAGAATGGTTCTTCTCCGCGAGGCATAAACTTTAATTTTCCTTTTCTTGCACATCTGCACTCAAGCATAATCTCCTAGTTTGAAAGTAACCTATTTGTGTCCTTTATTGGCTTTTGATACATAATAATCAATTTGCATCTCAATATGTTGTCACACCTTCTCATGAAGTTGTTTCACAACTTTGACATTCTTTTCTCCATCTATATTGACAAACTTATAAACAAGTAAAGACAACAAATTTTGGGGTATCAAAGGATTAAATCTATAGACAATCTCAAAAGGAGAATTATTAGTAGCAAAATGCACAATTTTATTATAAAGAAATTCGACATGTGACAAACAATCTCATCCAAAGTTTTAATGTTCATTTTAATTATGGCACACAACAAATTTGTAAGAGTATGATTTGTTGCCTTAGTTTACCCATTAGTTTGTGAGGAATAAGTCATGGGCAAGAGAAGTTTTATACCTATCTTTCCCCACAAAATGCATAAAAAATGGCTTAAGAATTTAGCATCCTAATCTAAAATAATACTCCAAGGCATCCCATAAAGGTGTACCACCTATCGCAAGAAAAATTCAACCATATTCTTTACATCATCTATTTTGTGACATGGTATGAAATGTGTCATCTTAGAAAACTTTTCAACAATAAAAATAGAATCTCAACCCTTCCTAATTCTAGGCAATCCCAATATAAGGTTTATAGATAGATCTGCCCACGAATGATTAGGAATAGCTAAAGAGGCATAAAGACCATGGGGTAACACTTTTGACTTAGCCCTCTTATAAACTTCAAAATGCTAACAAACTCTCTCAATATCTTGATTCATATGTGGCTAAAAGAAATGTTCAACTAGGATGTCTAAGGTTTTCCTAATGCCAAAGCGCCTTATCAATCCACCTTTATGAGCTTCTCTCATAAAAAAAACTCTCTTAAAAACCAATTAGGCACACTTAACCTAGTATTCTTAAATAAAAGTATCTCATGTCTATAAAAGTTCCTAAATGTAGATTTTTTATAAGCACGAGACACATTACTCAAAACTACATATAAATATACAATATGCTCATCAAATGATTCACTATACACAAGAATATCATTAAAATACACCATCACAAATTTATGAACAAATTCACTAACTCAAATCCTAACAATTTTGCATTAAGTATAGACAGAAGAGCATACCTATAAGATAATGTGTTTGTAACCACATTTTCCTTACCTTGTTTGTGTTTGATGACATAGGGAAAGGACTCAACAAACTCTATCCATCTAACATATCTTTCATTTAGCTTACCTTGTCGCTTTAAATGTTTCAAAGGTTTGTGGTTTGTGTGAAGGACAAATTCTTTAGGCCAAAGGTAGTGCTTCCATGTCTACAATATTGGCACCAACTTATACATCTCTTTATTGTACATAGGATAATTAATCACTGAACCACTCAATTTCTCACTAAAACAGCTAGATGCTTTTCCTACGTTAGAACATCTTCAATCCCTATATCTTAAACATTATATTCAATTTCAAACATCTTAGAAAAATCAGGTAAAACAAGTAAAGGGGCTGAATTAGGTTTTCCTTTAATAATGGAAAATGTCCCATCTTACTCTTTTTTCCCCTTAAACCCGACGCCCTTCTTCATCACCTTGCCAATGAAGCAATTTTAGTGCTGAAGTTTTTGATGAACCTCATGTAAAACTCACTAAACGATGAAAACTTCACAATTTATTTAGTGATTTCAGTGTGGGTCAATCTTTAAATGTCTTGACCTTTTCCTCATCAAATTATATTCCCTTTGCACTAATAATATAGCTAAGAAACACAATTTGATTGATGAAAAAAGAAAACTTCTTAAGATTACCAAACAACGGATCAACACTTAAAACATTCAAAACTACACATAAATATTTAATATGCTCATTAAATGATCTGCTATGCACAAGAATATCATTAAACTACACCACCACATATTTACCAATAAATTCATGCAGAACATGATTCATCAATCGCATAAATGTGCTTAGAGCTTTAGTAAGTCCAAAAGACATGATCAATCACTCGTATAAACTATGTTTAGTTTTAAAGGCGTTCTTCCACTCAACTCCCTCTCGTATCCTAATTTGTTGATATCTACTTTCAAATCAATTTTAGAAAAATATATGACCTATGCAATTCATCTAACATATCATCTAATCTAAGTATAAGATTTCGATACTTTACCATGATTTTATTGATAACTCTACAATCAACACATATTCACCACGAGCCATCCTTGTTAGGAACTAAAAATCCTAGAACTACACAAGGACTCCTATTTTCCTTTACACATCCATTAGCTATTAACTTTTCAATTTACCTTTAAAGCTCATTTGTCTCTTCAAGATTACTTTGATTGGCTAGTCTATTCAGAATTTGTACTCTAATGATGAAATCAATTTAATGCTTTATCTATCTAATAATTTGGCAAACCATTTGGTTCACCGAGAAACATATTAATAAACTCATGCAAAAACAAAACAACAACACTTGACAAAGAAGAGTTAACTTCGTTAGAATTAAAATAGGCCTCTTTGTACATGAGTACAAATATAGGTTGTTAGGAATAAAAGGCCTACTTCACATGTCCTATTTTTGCAGACAAACTCTATTTCTTTTCCAATTGATCTTTCTTTTCACTCTTTTCAACTTGTCTTCCTTTTCTCTCTTTATTCTCTCTCCTTTTAACTTCTTATTTTCTATTTTAAAACTCTCCTTTTGTTTTCTCTTGTTTTCATTCAATTTTTCTTTCCTCTTCTTTTCTATCAATATCTATTTGAATTTTTAGTTAATTTTCAAAATATTGACATGGTGAAAATAATACAAGAGCACAAGTTTATCATCAAGTACAAATGAATATCTATTCCTAAACTTGTCAGCTTAACCTTACTATCATATTGTCATGGTCTACCAAACAACATATGACTAGCATATATAAGCATTACATCACATAAAATTTCATACTCATAACTCCTAATAGAAAAGGAAATTAATGCCTACATACCAACCCTTACCTTCTTACAATCATTTAACCATTGAAACGTACATGGCTTAAGATATTGTGTAGTGGGTAAATTCAATTTCAACATTAACATAATGCTAGCCACATTTTTACATTTTCCCCATCAATAATTAAGCTACATATGTTTTCTTAGATATGACAATGTGTTTGGAAGATTTTCTCTTATTGAGCCTCATACTCCTTCATTTGCATATTCAAGGCATATCTAACTACAATCATCTCTCTATCAACCATATATTGTTCTCCTTCACTTTCTCTAATTCCCTGAGAATGGACTTCTTCTTTTTTATGCTCAATTTCTAATTCATAGTTACCATCTTCTCTAATGATCATCATGTGCTTATTAGGACATTATCATGTAATAAATCCTCTTTCCAAACATTTAAAGTATTTAATATCTTTATTTTGGATGTTTTAAACCTCTACTTTGGACTTTTCTATACTACTCTCCACATCTTTAGAATTTGAGTTGTCGTCCTTACTTTTGAAAACATTTTTATCTTCTTTTTTACTCCAATTTGATTTCCAAGATAAGGAGCTCAAAAAATGTACTGTATGTGAAGGACCCCTACGTTACCTTTCAACCTTAGTTGTCATGTGAACCATATCCTCCAATTCCACAAAATGTTGCAACTCAATTATATTAGTTGTTTCCCTATTCAACCCTTGTAAAAATCTAGCCATGACCTCTTGGTCATCCTCTATATTTGCTTGTATCAATGCAATCTTCATTTCTTTATGATACTCATTTAATGATTTGGACTTTTGAGTAAGCCCCTACAACTTTTGATATAAGTCCATATAGTAATGTGAAGGAACAAATCTTCAACTCATGACCATTTTCATTTCCTCTCAAGTCACTAATGGAAGTTATTGATTTTGCCTTCGAGCTTGTGTAAGTTTATCTTACCAAATTATAACATAATCAGTTAATTCAAAAGATGTTAATTTCACCTTTTTCTCTTTGGAGTAATGTGGTAGTCAAACACCAATTCTACTTTCTTCTCCCACTCCAGATATTATTGTGGATCACTAATAACGAAACACTTTGACACTCCCAAGATCATAATCTACCTTATCTCTTCCCCATTAGTCCCTCATAAAACCTCTACCACCTCGACCACCTCTGCCTCCTTGCCCAAACTCATAATTAGCAATTTGCTCCTTTTTTAAATCTGCAAAAACAGCACCATTATCCTCAAGAACGTCATTATATGGTTGCCTTCCATGCCTCCAATCAATAACATCTCTTTAATCTCGAGTTTAAAATAATTCAACAATTTCTACTTCTTAGGCTTTTAACTGACCTCTTAGGCTACCAAACCTGTGGTCAAATTATTGTTACATGGCCTTTAAAACAAAAGATATAACAACATTGGTTGATTCTTCCTCATCCACCCCACTAGTTGCTCCTTTGGCAACTCCTTTATTCTTGGAGGCCAGTGTTGTGAATTTTCCAAAGTAGAAAGGAAAGCAAGTCTTACCAAATTCTCTCCCTCATGTATTTACACTTAACATAGTATGCACTAAACTCTCGTGTTTACACCTAATTAGGATTTTTTTTTTATAAATACCTAATTAGGATTTTATAATAATAATCTCATCATCTCGCCTTTTTCCTCTCAATTCCCTAAATCTCAGCTCTGGAATGTGTTAACTTACACAAGGCTTCACGTACTTATGAGTTAATCAAGAATTAAAGATTAAAGGGGTATATGATGGAAAAGAATAAGAATTAAGGATAATAACACACTTTAGAGTGATAACACTCACTTTGGAATAAGTTTTTGTTAGTAATTAATAGAAAAGAAGTCAAACCACTCAATGAAGGCTTAATTCATAAAACTTGAAACTTTGGATAGAATTGAAACACAAAGTAAAATGTAGATCTTTGAATTTCTAGAAAAGAATTCATCCAGATTTGTTTCTTTTCTTTTTTTTTTTGTATAAAGGATGATTTGTTAGACCCTAATTTTATTAACTTAGGCATCAGCCAACCATCTCTTATTTTTTCTTTTTTTTTTTGAACAAACTCAATCAAATAATATTGGAGAATAACAAAGAACGATAAAGATAACGATGAAAGATGAAGGATAACAAAGAATTGCAAATCAAGGGAAAGAAGAATTAGAAAACAACAAGATCAAGAATGAAAACAAGAATAAGAGCAAAATAAGAACAAAAAAAATGAAGGGCAAGAAGATCCAACCTGATTCAAGTGTTATGGTCTGATGCCAAAATTGATTCAAACGTCAATAAGGATTTATTAAAATCTTAACATCAAAAGAATTACTCGGATCACTTCACTCGAATTAGAATTATTCAAACATAATGACTCAATGCCCCATATGAACAAGAACTAGATGAAATCATAATAAGATTGACATTACACACTAACGAATCAAAGATTAACGTGATAAGTCATATTAGAACACCATAAGAATGCTTGTTTTTGATAAGTTCAACCTTAGGTCAAAAACTAGGAAAGAGAAAACCTCTCACGTTGTATTTCACACGAAGATAATCTATCCATTCATGTTCGTTTTATGTGTATCTTAATTTTAACACCCTTAATAACATAAAACCAGGCTAATACTTGGTTAACAAAGGCCTAACTAATTAGTTCTTGCCTAAAAATAAGCCTGATAATTAGTAAAACAAGATAATAGCCCTAAAAGAATGTTAATGACCTCAAGTAACATAAAAAACAAGCCCCAGTTAAGACAAACAACCAAAAACGAGTTTAGCTTGACAAACCAAAAACCAGTTTAGCTTGACAACTCTTTTATATCAGCATTATACATACAACTCGTTGGTCAGAGGGATTCTGCATTTCGACCCCATCAACTTGGCGTTTGAACTGACTTTAATGATTAAAAGATATCCCTCCAAAGGTAAATTACTAGATGCCAAGACCCGAATTCTCTTTGCAGCCACAAAATAAGTTTTCTGTTCACATTAATATAAGTACAATTAGTGGATCTTAGGGTAGCACAAGTGTCGATGGAACATGCCCTTGGTAAATCATGATTTTTAAAGACCATCTTTTGAAGACTTGGTGTGTTCAAATTTAGACCCAGTACTTGGATACCTTCCTGAAAACTGTGACTACTAATCTAATGTTCATTCATCGAAGTCGGTTAAAAAAGTGTATCTAACGCACCGTTGCAGAGCTATCAATTATTGCATAACTCTTTATGATCAAGCTTCATCACTTGCTATGGCAATATCATTAGGACCTGTAGAAGTCTTTTTTGTTTTTTTCTGTGTCATTATGCTTCTTGCCCCTAATTCAATTTCCAGCTAAAGTTATTGTTGATTGCGGCTGTTAATATAAATGGATTAGAAATTCGTGCCCATAAACTGTTCTTTATTTTGCCGCACTGATCTCTACTTGCCATAAGCTTGACTCCACTGTGGATGTTATTTGGACAAGAAGCGATAGCATGTAAATTGGTATAGAAAATAATTATTTAGCCTAACAACTTCACTTGTATAAGTATTTACAGAAGCTGTACAGTAGTACTGTAAACAGGACGATATTTCTGATAACAGATTAAGTAATCTTAAAATGACGAAAATATTAAATCACCGCGAAAATGCAATATCTGAATTCTTGTGTGCAAAACAAATGCTACTCTTAAATCCCATTTCTCGTACCCAGTAATGGGATTCAAGTATAGCACTTGTTTGTGGAGTAAGTTGTAGACATCTCACTAGGACAAGGTGGTGAATCCCACGACAGATCAGATTTCCATGCGTCAGGGAGATTTGAGGGCAGACTGAAGGGAAATCCCATCGGACGGACGGACCCCCACTGGCTATTTTCAGGAATTTCACTTTGATTCTTCCTCAGTAAGGCATCATCTTCTCCTGGGCATGTATGTCCTTGGACGTTATGGGGAAAACTGAGAGAGAATCCACTGAGCTGATGTTGCGGGACTCCTAAGTCCATACTTTCAGAAGCTTTACTAATATCAATTATGGCAGGATTCAGTACCATGGAAGGAGCAACTGAGCACTTGGTTAAACCTGACAATTCAATTGGTGAAAACAGGAAGTTGGGAAGGTCTCCATTGGATGGTGCAAATAAAGATGGTTTGTCGACTGTGGGACAGATAGGCTTGTAACCTGGGATATCTAATCCAGGGAAGCTAGCTGTGGAGCTTTGTTGTTGTTGTTGTTGTTGTTGCAGGAGGTCATTGACAGAGCATGTTTGGAAAGAACATATTTCCGTTGTGCAAGAAATATTCTCTGAACTGAATGGAGTGCAGTGTGTAGCTTGATTGAGCATTTCAGGTGAGGCAGTGTCTTGCAATGTAGAGAACCAAGACTGAGAAAGAGTTCTTTGTGTCATGGAGTTGGTTTTCTTGAATATCCTGCAGATAGCCCATGCATCCTGTAACAGCAAAAACAAGTTCCTTGTTAACACATATCATCCTAAAGAAAGTGACAACAAGTACTGGAAATGATGACGAGTCCTGGGATCAGTACATTTGCCGGAAGGCTTTTGTCCAGGACTTTTTTCGGTGGTGATGGTTCTCCAAGAGAAGGTAGTCGAAATTCGTGCATCATCCAGTCCGTTTTAATCCCTCTGGCAGCTCTACCTCTGTAGAAAACAAGGGACTTCTTCAAACCTATGCACTTGGTGCCATCTGAGGAGTAAATAGGACGGTCAGTTCCGGTCGCCTTCCAAAACCCAGCTCCTGTCACTCGATTAGGCCTTGCACTGTTCCTGTACTTACGATCTCTAGGGCAGTAGAAGTACCACTCTTTCTCACCTGTAGTCGCAAGCTCTGCGGAGGGAAGTGATAAAAAAATAGAAAATGCTCGTTAATTTTTTGTTTACTTGGCATGAACTATTATGTGTAGAATAGCAGAAACAACGATACACAGAGGAATTAAACATCTGAATTTATCTATTTAATGGTAGTATTTGGATTATGTTAAACTTTTTGTGCTTCCTCATGATGACATAGAATCTGCCAAAGTTGGAGAATCATTTTAAGTGAACGGCAGCCATTGGTTAAGACAGGCTACACCGCTGCATAAAACAGCGTTTTCAGAAGGTAACTGCAGGAAAATTTTGTTTCTTGTTCCTACACTTGCGAAGAAAAAGAGGGAGAGGAAGAGTGAAATATCCTGTTTTCATGCATTCCAAGTTATTCAAAGACGAAACAGGGTTCAAGGAAGACGATTTGGCTAACTTAAATCTCAAAGTCAAACCATAATCAGGCAATAGAGACGTATTATCTTACTTGGAAGATCCCAGGGATCATATTTATAGATGTCGACTTGCTTGATCAACTCGATAGGCAAAGTTCGTTGCTGTATCTTCCTCTTGAGATAAAACCCAACAAGTTCCTCATCGGTTGGATGAAATCTAAAACCTGGCAACATCACATCATCATTCTTGTCAGCATCATTCTTCTCTGCCATGTCCCTTTTCGGTTGCTTTTTCCACTCTTTATCTGAACTCTGAATCTGGAGATGGTAGAAGAGGTGACAAACGTTTAACTAAAGAAATAAAGATTGGACTATCTTGATAGTTCTGGTCTCAAAAACTTCTAAGCTCGAGAGTTAAGGAGTTCAAGTTGTTATGCAGATAATGAACATCATAATCAGTAGAATAGGTTCACTTCACAAAATTCAAAGCCAAATATGTAAGGTGGCCTGTTGCCAAAGCTTAGCCGGGACTTTTAAGTGTTGGATTGTGTGTTTTATGCTAAAACCAAGAAGAACTGTTGAGAAGTTGGAAGTAAAACTAACCAAAGAGCTCTCTCTCTTTATCTTAAAATTGCTGCCAAGGAACAGTGGTTCCTATATGTGAGCTCACTTGCTGTCTTGAATCATCTCCACCCGTGTGTTACACTGGAATTTGGAAAGACCTTGGCTATGGATTGGGATTTGTAAACCAAAATGGTTTCAATCCGCTCAGCTTTGGTATCTCATGGGAAGTTGTCCTTTTTATCTTCACCAAATCAAAGACAAAATGACAAATCAACCTTCCAATATCTCACTATTTTATTGCCAAATTATGATCGCGTTTTATCCTACTGTTTTTAGTTTAAGAAAATGGAGTAAGGTGCTGGACCAATTCCTAAAAGGTAAAAGAAAGGCAATTTAGAAAGTCTTCGAACTTACAATTCAATCCACGAGATCCTCTGCAACTCCACTTCAACCCTCTAACAAAAGTTTACTATATTTTGCATATCCTGGGATCTACAAAATGCTATTTCTATTCTAGACATTTAAAAAATGTCATGGAGATTCCTGAAATGGATCATTAACAACAAGAGCAGACACGGGACCACCTGAAGTCTTTTGGCAATAAAAAATATGGAATGAGGATTTGTCATCTTTAGGAGGACATTTCTCAACCTTTTTTTAAAGGGGCAGCTACAAATATACCCACCTTTAGCTTATTAATTTGCTCAGACTGGAGAAACTCACGAGTAACTAGTTTCCAAGAGTCTCCGCATAATAACTTTGCAAGAGGATCCCACTCCTTTTATGCAAATTGCTCCCCTACATTATTCACTTGCCAATAGTAAATTTACATAAGTAATAAATATACCTTGACGTGTGAGAAAAATGTGTATATTAATATAAAAATAATTAATAGCATCCGTTAGATAATCTGATATAGTTTGAACGGCTTTGATGTCAAATTTTGTCCACACTTTAAAAGAGTGGGTTTGAATAGAGGAAGATTATACCTACCATTCCGTGCTGAGACAAGATTCACATCACTTAATTATATATAATTCGGTGGTCGTGTACCTTACAACACAAAATATGTATACAAAGCCATCATATGTGTAACATATGGTGAATTACTTGGGCATACCATATTCACCAACCAAACTATCTTCCTCCATTTCCTTTTATGTTTGCATCTAGAGCTAATAAATTGTTTAAAAATATCAGATGATTAATGGCTTCTATAGATTTAGACAAGGTAAAATGGGACTGTTGACCAAACTGTAAGAAAGAAGCAGCTCAACCACTTGTGGACTAAAGCATAAATCATATGCAAAGCTACTCCTACTACAGTATCCATAAACATCTTAAGCATCCACATGTACATATACACACGGATACTTGCACGTATATACATGTAAGAAAAGGGCTACTAAGCTGATGTCATGAATTGCAATGAGATTGTTATCGCACAGAAAGTCCATCCAATATATGGGACGAGCAAGAAGAAACAAGCTTGTCTAGAACCTGTCTTATGCTTTGTATTATATCCATATGCACATCTCCTGAAATCTTACATCATAACAAGTTAAATAATGGCAATTGTGTTACAATAATTTACACAATTAAACCTCAACTAATGGGCACTAAATGCAATAATTTTTGTTTTGCGATTAGCAGAAGCTTTTAATATCGCAATTTTGCTTTTATGTGGGGGTTTATTAGAAACAGGAAAGCTACTTTTGCCGTCTAATTTCGTGGCCTGAGGAGTCTCTAACGACGAAAAAGAGAATATGGTGCTATCGTGATTCAGCGCAAGCGCAAGGTTTCTCTAAGGTCTTGTGAAATTCTTACCTTACCAGGGATTGAAACTAAATGCTTGCAAATGAATTCAACCGTTTAATTCGTTTTCAATTCATCTATCATGTTCCTAAAATTAAACAATGTCTTAATCTACCTTTAACTTAATACTGTCACATATTTTAGTTTGGATGTTTTTGTCTAACTTAATTTATAATTTAATTTGAATAAAAATTATTTACAAACTTGGTTTAATTCATAGCAAATGAAATAAGGAATATTACTTATATAATTGAAATAATTTACGATGTTCCGAATTCAAAATATTATATAGATTTATAAATGAAGTTCATGATTTTCATATAACTTACTTGTTCCAAGCACATCTCAAAGAAGGAATTACTTTGGGTTCTTTTAGCATATCTCTTAACTCTATCCTTCAATTTAGTTAACAATTGAAAACAATTGGACAGTGGCATTCCTCGTCCGAATCCTGCAATAAGTTTGACATGCCACGTTTTGGATCTCCCAAAAATGGAAACTTTGGTTGAGGGTCCCTATATTCCTCGCTGTAGCTCCTCTATACAAGACATTGCTAAACACCAGTCATTGATATTCTTAGCTTTCTACTCTTAAATCCAGTCAGAAAAATGCTTCTATTGGCAAGTACGAGGAGCAAGAATTAACGTGCTTCAATCTTATAGTAATTCATTACTCGAGTCTGCTAGCCGCCCGTGTCTGCTATATGCAAGGCAAGCAAAATGCCATTAATGTAAAGGTGAAGCAATGGACAAATAGGAAGTCTCAAAGTTTGGTGAAGTTCCCAAATCCCAGACTATGCATATATTTACCTCTCATTTATAACCTTTTTGTCTCGCGTGCTTCCGAGTTGACAAATGGATCAAATTCTTGTATCTAGAGGTCTTCTATTTACTATCTCTTTTGGTGTGAATATTACAACCTCCTAAACCTTTGCACATGTTCCCTATGTGAAATCCACATAAAAGTTAACTCGACTAAGTTGCCGGCCTATTGCCTGTATAATATTTTTTTAGTTACAAAAATGTCAACGTCACTTATAACTTGTTATTTTAAAAAGCATTCTTATAATTCATAGTTACTAAAAATATTTCATAATTATTATATTATGACTTTAATATGTGATTATTTTGTTACGATTTTAATAATAAATTTACTGAAACAATTCAACAAAAAAACTTAATAATTTTTATTTTTAGTAGTACATCACATTATTTGATAATCTTAAAATACAAGAGTATTCTTTTAAACAATTAAACAGACGAAAGTTTTGTATCTTTTACTTATTTTTTTTCATAGAAGAGATCAAATTCAACTTATATGTACGTGTCCCTCAAATCATGGGTGACTTGGCATTTTATCACACTTTTGTGATCGAGTTTATTGTTTCTTAATTAAATGTTTTCTTATCATCTAATCTTACGATCACCTTTTTGATGACTAATTTTGGTTCTATATGCTGAGATTCTTCCTAAGATAATGATGACTAAATTTGACTCCATATGCTGAAAACTTCCTATTTATTGATTAAATTATTCGTGAAGTATATTCCTAAATTGAAATGTTCCATGTCATTGTCTGCTTATTGATAAACTATTTATATGTAGAAGATGGTTACCTGTGGGGATGTATAGATTTCCTATATGACTCACAAAAAGATAAGGTTTGAACAGTAACTTAGAAGATAGGCAACAGTGGTTGATTAAATTTTACAATTCAAAGAACGTTGCTTTCAGTTAGATTATAACCTTAATATGATTTTGAGTATAACGAGAAACGACAAGCCACAAGGTGACATAAATAGGCTAAAAGTGTATTTTAAACTATAATGTTTACATTAGAATATAAGTTCAATTCTAACATTTTTGGATGTTTAATTTGAACCTCAACGTTTATAAAACGTTCGAAATAGAACCTATAAGGACGGAAAATCTAATGGAGGTTACACTTTATCAGTTAAATGTCACATTATGTAGGATGTGCTTTTAAAAAAATAATTTTGAAGGAAAAAATGGGACCCAACACTTGATGATGTGATTTTTTGTAATTAAAATAAAAGTAGATCCTAAGTTCTCAAAACTCACTGTTCATCCTTAGAAGAAATCATCCAAAATCCAAATTCCCTAACTCCCACTTTATTCAAAGGTTTGTAGAAATCCCTAACACTCTTCCACAAGTTCAATCATGGCAGCACATTTCTATCACTTCTTGCACTCCTTTGTTGGATTTTTAGAAAACGATATAGGGACAAAATCCCTCCCCATGCTCTTAATCATGTTGCGCATATTGGGAAATCGGGTCGGGATCTGATCTCGACCGCATTGGAATAATCACAAAACTTTTTCGTATCTTTTGATTTCCCAAAAATCAATATTTATTTAATTCTATAAAATGATTAACATGAATCATAATAAAGAGAAAATTTAATTCGTACTTTATTCCGAGACTTGATCTGTATCTTGTCGTATCTTTCGAACTGTTCCCGAAACTGAAGCGTCTTAACTACCATAGCCGCACAAGTTTCCGATCTCTAACAGTATTCACATAACAGGTTGAGAGAACTCTGTAACTCTTACAGAGAAAGTTAAGCAAGAAGTGCTAGCTCCATAGAGCTTAAGCCTAGTAATTTAATTGAAATTAAATTATAATTTCAATTAAATTTTAATTAGAATTATTAGTAATTCTAATTAAATACCAATTATTCCCATATAAGATTCAATATCTTATATTGATCCCTATTTATTAAATATCTCATATTTAATCATAAAGTTTCTCAAACTTTACAATCAAGTCC
>JANVCQ010000008.1:12103392-12127374 GCA_025531925.1 Erythroxylum plowmanianum | reverse complement strand
ATTTGTTCAAACTAGCATTGATCACATCAAACCTTAAACATAATCATTCAACTTCATAACTTTTCTCTTCCTTTACATATGACTAAGTCACCTCAATTTCTCGTTTAATGTCAAATTAAAATTCACAAATCTGAGAAAAGTTCGGGGTCCAACAACACATCGTAGCCTTACATTCATTATACCACATATGTCTGAATGAATCAATTACAATAGATAGGTCTTATTCCTTTTCCAAACGACTTTTGCACCATTTTACTAACTAGAAAATATTCATAAATAGGTCAATATACCTAATGTAAATCACCTAAGGGGCCTTCTTTTACTAATTTGCTTATTTGATTTTGACCAATCTGACATAGTATAGCATGCCATAAAATTGCATCATTATTAGAATTACTAGTGATGTAAACAAATAATAACTTATGTTATTATTTGAATAAACAACATCTAGAGCAACATAACCATCCAATATAAACCGATGACCATAACAAATATGCTTACATTATAAATCTAATAAACCACTGTGGAAATTTACATCAAAACCAAGACTTATTAAAACCAACATAGAGATAAGATGTTGTTGAATCTTTATAGCATACAACATTATAGCATACAACATTTTATGTAGGATTAGGGAGCAACCACCATATATGTCTAATTTAGGTACGGTGATAGGAATAATAGTGAGATTGTTTTGTTGGATTTCATGGTAGCAATTGATTTGGTGATAGCCAACTTATTTTTCAAAGAAAATAAGGAGAACTAGTGACTTTTAATAGTAGAACCATGAAAACTCAAATTGATTACTTTCTTATAAAGTAGAGTGATCAACCTAGTTGCAAGGATTGCTTGGTCATACCTAACACTTGTTTGTCATCTCATCATATATTATTGGTTATAAATCTTATAATTCAAGGTTAGAGGAAGAAGATAAGTTCTAAAAGGTATACCAGAGTCAGATGGTGGAACTTGAAAGGGGATATGGTAGAAAAACTTAGGGATAGAGTAATATATGGAGAAGAATAGAAATTGGAAGCAGATTCTAACAAGATAAGGGAGAGAGTAGTAACTCTTTCAAGGAAAGCAACTTGAGAGATCTTAATTGTTTCTAAAGGGCATAAGGATAGTAAGATGGAGTCTTGGTGGTTGAATGAAGATGTGTAAGAAAGGTTCAAGATCAAGAAGGTTGCCTCTAAAGCTTTATTGGATAACATCATAAAGGTAGAGAAGTTAGTTAATATAGAAAGTTACAAACTGAAAAAGAAAGAGATGAATAAGATAGTCACAAAAGCTAAAAACAAAGCCTAGGAAAAATTATATTAAATAGGAAAAAAAAGGATATATTTAAGTTAATGAAAGCTAGAGAATGAAAAGTTAGAGACTTAGATTAAGTTTGTTGTATAAAATATGAGGCAAGACATGTGCTCATGACTGAAAATGACATTAAGAGAAGATGACATAGATACTTTTATATTCTTTTTATTGAGGCATAAAGGACAACATCTCTTTAGATAATCTTAGCACGTTTAGGAGGTATCATAACTTTACTTGTTAATATCAGATCACAAGGAAAAAATTAAAAGAGTTTTGAGGGAGATGAAGAGTAAGAGGAAAGTAGGGCCTGATGAGATACCCATAGAGGTATGGAAAAGCCTAGGAGATGAAGGTCTTACTTGAATAGACAAGCTTTTTAATGTGATTCTTAAATCCACCAAATTGTCAAATGAGTAGAGACATAGTAAGCTAATTTCACTATACAAGAACAAAGGGATATCGAAAGCTTAAACAACTATAGGGATGTCAATAATTAGTCACACCATGAGGTTATAGAAGAAGGTGATTTAGAAGAGATCGAGAAATGATGCACGTATTTGGGCGAATCAATTTAGTTTCATTTTAGGAAGATCTACAATAGAAGTTTTACATCTCTTTATAAGATTAATGGAATACTATAAAACAAGATAGTGTAAGCTACATATGGTTTTTATTGATTTAGAGAAGGCTTATAATAGGATACTTAAGGAAATCATATAAAAGTGTTTAGAAGTTATGAGAGTTCCTATAACCTATATATGGGTTATTATGGATATGTATGAAGGTCTAAAGACTACAGTAAAAATGATAAGAGATACAAAACATTTTTCTGTCAATATTGGGCCACACCAAAGCTCTTTATTGATCCTGTTTTTTATTTATAGTGCGATTGATGAGATCATAAAGAATATCCAAAAGGATGTGCCTTGGTGTAAGTTGTCTGTTGATCACATTGCTTTAATGGATGAGATAAAAGAAGGTATCAATGTCAAGCTAGAACTTTGAAGGGATACATTAAAATCAAAGTGTTTAAAATTAAGCATGGCTAAGACTAAGTACTTATAATGTAACTTTTTAAGCCTCACGGTGGCTTCTGATGTGGAGGTAAAGATTGGTTCAAAATATATACCACGTAAAAAGTGTTTTAAGTATCTAGGATTTATTATCAAAAGCAATGAAGAGACCGATAAGGACATTATTCATCGTATCATATTAGGATGGTTTAAACAGAGAAGTTCATCATGATTTTTATGTGACAAAAAGATACGAGTCAAGTTTAAAGATAAATTCTATCATTTATTGATTAGGCCAATCATGCTCTATAGGGTGGACTGTTGACCCATCAAATAGGTGCACAGTCATAAGTTAATGGTGGTGAAGATGAGGATACTCTATTAGATGTGCAACCTACTATAGGAGATAAGATCAAGAATGTAATGGTAAAAGACAAATTAAAGGTTGCTAATATTAATGAAAAATTAAGAGAGACAAGGCTTATTTGATTTGGGCAGATTAAGAGGAGACATTATGACGCTCTAGTGAGAAGATATAAGAAGAATGCACTTAGGGACTATAAGAGAAAAAAAAAGGAAGGTTTAAAAAGAACTCGAGAGAGGTGATCATGAATGATATGACTCTATTGGAACTTATCAAAGATATGATCCTCAATAGAAAAACTTTAATGTATTAGGATATGAGTAAAGTATCTCACATAGAGGGGTTTATCTCTTTCTCATAGGTTGTTTAAACATTTTTCTTTGAGTTTTATGTCTTGTATTAAGCCTAAATATTTAATATATAGTACTTTTATTTTTAGTCATTTAGCCTGAGAATTTCCTTACTTAGCCTAAATATTTTCTTGTAATGGTTTGTTTATTTTATTTATTTGCTTTTCCTTTTTCTTAGTTGTGAATTTATTTACTTATTTTATCTTTTATTTCTATTCTTTACCTTGTTATGTATTTATTGTATTACTTATTTTTATATTTTTATTTATACATATTTATTTTTATTTTTTTATTATTATTATCTTTTATGTCTATTATTATTTTATTTTATTTTTTATCATTATTACTTTATTATTTTAATATACATCTTTATTTAAAAATTTTCATTTTCATTTTCATTTTGTTTGTATATATTATATACTTATTTAATTTTTTATCTGGGTCTATTGATAATAGTCTCTCTACCAGTTAGGATAAGGTTACGTACTTCTGAACTTTTCCAAACCCTACGTATTAGCAGAACTTCTACTGGGATGTTATTGTTGTTGTTGTTAATTAGTTGAATCTTAATTAGAAATAACTTTCTAATTAAATTTAAAGTTTATGAGTTTAATAATAATTAGAAATAAGTCTCTAATTGAATTAACTTGGTTAATTTAAACAATATATAATTAGAAATTAGTTTCTAATTAAACTAAAATTATTAGTACGAGAATTAGTAATAAGTTTCTAATTCATAATGTAATTTGATTAGTTCCATAATAATTATAAATGGTTTTCTAATTAAAAATGGAATAATTATAATTTCATATGGATTATATTTATTTATGTATGTCAAGTTTGATATAGTTCAAATTATCAATATATATATTATATGAATATTACTTGACAATTATTCTTAAGTACGATAATTGGTATTCATTTATCATATAGACGATGATTGAGAACGTGTGTGCTCTTTCAATTTTGTAGATAATTAAAAAACTAATTATTTTCAAAATATATATGTATGACATGACAATGATGTGCATATATACTATTTCTTTCTATACGAACTTTGTGTTTCAATTATGACTACTACTTTAAAGAATATTGTCTTTGCACTCAACAAGGGTGAGAAATTAAATGGTGCCAATTATGAGATTCAGAGCATGAAAATCTAATATGTACTGGAGGAGCAGGAGGCTCTCAAACCTTTAAGCATAACCTTTGACATTCCTAAGGAACGTAATACAACTAAATACAAATGGATCATAATTATTATAAAATATAGATGAAAAAGGACTTACTAGCTCATATTATATTGCTAAGCACTATGGATAATGATATCATGCATGAGTTTCATAAGTATGAAACTGTTAAGGACATACGGTCCACTTTCATTGTATGTTTTAGAAGGACCTCAGTGACTAAAATAAGGTCACTCAATATCAAGTTTGACATATATAACAAACAATTTGATCATACAATGTAAAAAAATTTGAGGCATGTGTCTAACATGATAGGTAAATTATGTAATGTTGGTCGCAAATTATCATATGAACAGTAAGTACAAGCCATTATTTGTTCATTAACTCAAAGTTGGAAGTAGATGAAGATGCATCTAACTCACAATGAGAGCATCAAGACAACTATGAGGCATCTCTATAGGCAATTGGCTCTACCTCATATAGAGCAATGAATCAGAAGCATAAGCATAATAACAGGCCCCAGTGAAAAAAGGGTAAGGGAAATCCCCATTATACTAATAATTCAAAGAAGGCAAATAGGAACCAACATGGAAAAAGAAAAATTCCTTTCAAAAAGCAGAACATGAATAAAGTCAAGTGTTTTAAATTGTGGCAATAAGGATCACTTTGCTCGTGATTGTAGAGGAGCCCAAAAAGGTACAATCTCATTATATAGATATTTTTTATATGAATGTATATTGTTTTTTTCCTAACTAAATCACATACTCTATAATTTGTAGATTTAAAAGTAGCCAACCACGTAGTGAAAGATAGAGATGCCTTCATGGAATTTTGAAAAATCCTATATGGAGCATGATGTGTTTATACCATAATCTTTAAGGACATAATCTTATCATTAGTCCTCTTTACCCCTACAACATGATGTATAAGTTCATAGACAACCAAGATACCTACCCCATTTCGTTGCCTCGAACACATTGAATACCAAAGTTTGAATTTATTAATCAAATTTTAAATTCGTTATTTATAGTTATTATTAAATTCATTCATATTTTCAATACATATAAATTTAGAAGCTTATTTTTAAATAAATAAGTTTATCATTTAATCTACAAGCCTTAACTTGTATTCCTACTTATCAAGTCATTTCAACCTATACCAAAATTTATTTAAGTCCAAATCGTTTTAGCCCACTTATCTTATACTATTTTACAGCCTAAAAGAATTAAAATACTTAGCCCAAATATTATCATAATTAGCTTGTTTGAATGGGTCTAAAGTAAGCCTAACCTATAGTTTAAATGAGAAAACCTAACTTTAAGTAGTTTTTTTTCTATAGTTTTTAGGCTCCAAAAATCAAATGGATTCAAGTGAGGTTTTCTATAAAGTATCAACAAGCTAGACATGTTGCAAGTTGTTTCATGCCATAAATAGACTCGAATACTCAAGAAATCTGTTAGGCAGGCAGATTCACACCTCTTTGAAGCTTTCATTCCCATCTAATGTTAGTAATGGAGTCCTAGAGAGCGAAGAGGATGCTTCTCCCAGTTAATGCTACTCACCAATGCATGACCCATCAATGGGGACTTTCAAACCACCATCTTCTTGTCCCTTTTGTTTGGGCTTCATATGTATTTGGGTGTTGGTTTTGTTTAGGAAGAAATCCTCTGTGAAAAAATTTGTAATGTTTTGGAATCTAATTAAGTTTTTATTATCTTATTAAGTTCTATTTTCACCAACTCTGCTATTGTGGTGGGTTTTAGTATTTTCACAAATTGCACTAGTGTTAAGAAGCAAGACATGAAGGTTTTAATGGTGTTTTTCTTTTATTTTTCGATGCTCTACAATGTTTGTTGTTTGTGAGTTTTATGTTTGTTTTGTCTATTGTTTGATATACAAATTTAACATTCATTTTTTGTCTGAACATCAATTTGGTTTTGGTTTTCAATTAAAAAATTTGATGTTTGGTTTTCTTTGTGGTTAAACTACCTAAAAATGATTTTGATCAAAAGAGACTGACTCTTTTCAACCATTATTTAAATTAAGAGTTATCCCATTTATTGTAAAAGCTTAGAATGTTATTACTTCATAATAAATATCATAGTTATTATCTATAATCAAATAATATTTTGTTTATCACTAAGATATCTTTTTTAAAGATTTCAATAAGATAAGGATATTAATAATAACTTAATATGATATGCATGTAGCACATATGATAAAGAAGATTATATTACATTGTCAATTTTTATTACATTTCTTTTAAAATCAAATACTAAAACCAAAACACAATTTTGATTTACCAAAGATCATAATTAAAATGCATATCCACAATCTACACAATCCATATGTAGGAAGTATTGATAAAGGTAATGATTTCTCATTATTTTTCTGAAATCAGTCATTATAATAAAGACATTATCATAATTTGAATTCAACTAAAGCACAAATTCAATTTTATCAAGATAAGGTTCACGATTAAGATAAACATGGAGCATGGTATGATATTGATTTTAGGATAATATCTAACATATGATCTTTCAAATCATATGTATTATTAATCAAATAACTTACTTGGATTTGATTGTATTCTACTGATCACAGGATGATTGCAAGAAATATTAACCATTCTTTAAAATTGATGAGACAAGTTGTAGCATGCAAAACTTTCATTTAAGTTTTGTTAGTACAAAATTCAAAGATTCTTTAACATATGATGTGAACTTCACTTTTGAGATATTCTATTTTACAATCTATATTTAATTTTTAACCATTTTATTCATCAAAATGAAGCTAATTTTAAAACTTATTCCTACTATAGGGTTGCACTTTTCAAGCTTACAAAGTTCTTATAACTAAACATTTAAACAAATATTTAAAATATGTAAAGCATCTTCTACATTAAAAAATATATGGTTTAGACTGAATTGGCTCCATATTATTCATTACAAAAGATATTTTATAAACAAAAGTTTGCGTATGTTTTTAGGCCAGAAGTGTACTTTAAACCCTAATATTTACATTAGAATATAAGTTGAATCCTAATGTTTCGGAGCTTTTAATTTGAATCCAATGTTTACAAAACATTCAAAATAGATCAATAAGGATGAAAAATCTAGCAGGGTCACCCTCCATCAATGAATTTATGCACATTAGTGAGACATAACACTTGCTAATGTGACTTTTTTATTTAAATGAAAGCAGGTCTCAAAACTTCAATTCTTACCATTTTATCGTTCATAAAATCCCTCCAATAGTCCTCTTTTATCCTTCATAAAATCAATAATTCACAATTTTCACAATCCCCAAATCAAAAAATCCCTAATTCTTCAAATGATTGTAGAACCAAATCCCTAACTCTCTAATTTTGTCTAAACATTTGCAAAATCTCACTAGCTTTTTTGCTAGTTTAATCACAACAACAATAGGCCCAATTGTAGTAGCATGTTTAATTGCCTCCTGCACACCTCTGACATATTTCTAGGAAACAAGATAGGAAAAAATCCATCCTCAAGCTCTTAATTGTGTTATGTGTTATGTCTCTTCATGCACATATAGGCAAAATTTAATTTTTCTTGAGTGTCCTGCTCATTAAGGTACTCATTCATAGTTTTAAGGTATCTACTTCCTTCATTGATTTTGGGAATTTTTTTGTTATGTGGGAGCAGATGGAAGATTTTATGGAAGTTATAGGAAATAATAAGACTGAGGAAATGAAATATTAACTAAAGAGAATCATTGTAGGATTGAGCCATAGGCTGGGGAGAGTATTGGCCTCTCAAATAGTCAGGTTTAGGGATACTATATTGTGTATTTTTCATTTCTCTTATTGTATTTATAGTTTATTTGTGCTACTGTATTTCATACTCTATTATCAATGTACACTATTCTATTGCTTAAGAATGCTAATTAGTTGTTTAGTGATCGAGTCCTATTAGAGTTTAATTAATTTTTTTTATACTGTTCGTACACTTGTTAAAAACAAAGATGAGGATGTAGAAAGTATGGAAGAATTATTGGCCTTTGAAAATGGAGGAAGATAGTTAACTCAAGAGTATTAGAATGATATGTTTAAGAAATGTGTGCCTTTTGATTTGCTAGTTCGGGCTTTCTACATCTCTTTAATGATGTAAACAAGCAAATTCTTGTCTATATCTACTCTATTTCCTAAATAGCTTGTATCCTTTTTTCCTTGACATCAAACTTCTAATGATGAGGTCTTTATATAAGGTTTAAATGATGTTGCATTACCTATGTTTAAGTGGATAATATATTCATTTACTTATCTTTGGGTGCTTCTAATTATGCTTATAGGCTTGTGTGTATTATGCATAGCCCAAAAAGGTTTAGATTTAGTTACCATTTCTTTTTCTAATGTTGAGATTTTACCTTTACATATATGTTAGTGAAAGGATTAGCTAGGAAATCAATCTATAGGTTAGTAATTTGCTCATTGACAATAAATTGAAGAATGCAAATTGAAGAGGAGTTATTTATAGGAAAACTAAATGTATTGGAGAAGAGATTGAAAGTCTCTTTTATTAGACTTTGTTGAGATTCTACCTTTACATATATATAGACACTGGCTCTTTGCTTTTAAAGAGTGATTATAATCTCTTGCCTTAATATAAGTTTACAATGACCACTTAAAACTATAAACACAATGTCTTCACAATACTATATTAAATTCAAATAATGATTAAATGTTATGTTATTATGGTTTAAAAGCCCCATAAAGAACTCCATAGAGTGATAATAAACCAAGAAGAAAATTTTATGGACGTCTTAAATTCCTTTAAGTTTATTTTTCAATTGTTTTCTTTCAAATTGGAAGATGTGATTTTTTCAAGTGGTATGATGACAGATTTAGTGACAGAGTTGTTAAATTAATTCATAAATTAGAGAAAGAAATAGGTATATTGAAGAAGGAGGCTTAATGAACCATAATTACATAAAATGTTGAGAATTAAAAAACAAAGCTAATGAAAGAAGACATATGAAGAGAAATTTGGGTTGAAATTTATTTTAGTAATTATAGTAATAAGTTTTTTGTGCTTATGGTGAGTGTTATAATATGGTTTGTTATAGGCAAGTGAAACTAAATTGTAGTATTTTGTTTAAAACTTGAATCATGATGAATGAAAAACCCTCATTTGAAATAAGTTAGAGTATATTGTGCTTTGAATTTATTGTTTTGTTATTTATAAAGATGTCTTAATGATGCCTAATTAGGAGTTGTAAAAATCATCAACAAGTATATACAAAAGTGATTATATCACAATAAATAATCGACGTAGTATATAAGTAAATGATTACACCACGACATCTATCCATCCATATACAAAAGTAATTGGATCTATCTGTCCAAATACAAAAGTGATTGGATCTAATAACTAAAGTTCTAGCAACACATAGACAACATTAATATATAGTGGGAATCAACCACATTGTTTCCCTCATTTGCACTTGACTGAGAAGGTTGATCATATACTGGTTGATTTAATAATGCTCTCCTCATTACTTGGGTTTGTAACTATTGGGAAATGAAGCTAGGTTATCATTTAAACCTTATACCTCTTAGTTCAAAAGATAGCTTAAAAGAATGTAGATTAACTTCTTCATACTTTTGTTTACTAATATGTGAAGAGATAGTAACCTATAAACAGATATGTCGTTAATAGTATTCATTTGTTAAAGTTATCAATAATGTGACAAATGCTTGCATACTCACAATATTGATGTATTGACTCGATACGATAATATGTTCAACTATATTATAACCAAACACTTATGAAGAGGCCTTATTGATGACTTAATAAATATGAAATAAATATCACTGTTAGCTTGATAATAAAAGAATGTCATAAATATAATTAGATATATGAAGCAATACATATTAATTAAAACAAATTTTAATATTTAAAGAATGTTTCATACCTGTGGAGATTGCTGAGTAGGTTAATTTAAGCCTTCATTCTTATATTTTCTAATATTGTGGCCATAATTGCCACATTTCTAACATTTTTGTACTATAACCTTTTGAGTCAATTTGTTTAGATTTTTTAAATTCTTATGCTCAATTACTCCTCTCCTTCTTATTGTTTTAGGTTTTTGACATAACTCTTTTAGGTGGGGTTTTATTACTTGTACATCAATAGTAGGACAAAAAATTGCACCTTTAATATATTGTAACACATGGTCATATAATGCTAAGAATTTGGACTTCCTAAAGCAATCATCTACAAATACCTTCGATAGTCGCTTGGAATGGTGAACAACACTTATAACATGTTTAAGGATGTCTATAACTGTCATGCTGGATAACTACATGATTGGTGTCTACCAATCTTTACAATATGTTTCTCATCACCCTTAAACACTTTATATGCTCCATCACCATTCTAGATTATTTTCTACTACATTGCACCTTTCTTCTTCTTCTCTAATTTCTTCATAATCCTCAGTGTAACATATGAATTTCAACCAAACATAAATTCTCTATTATTTGTATACCTCTTCATCACCATGATTCTAATAGTTTTAAGAATGCTAATAACTGAATCTCTTACTAGTAAGATCTACCGATTAAAAGTTTCACTCATTATTTTCGTCAATCGAATATTTTGATTCAAAAGATTGGTAGCATTTTGCCCACCTCTCCTTAGGATATTCAAACAATTATAATGTATATCCATTTTTTATTTTATTGTCTTCTTAGCTGCTAGCTAAAATTTTCAACGTAAGTTGACTATGCATAATTCCAAAACTGCTTCTCCAATTCATATTCCAATTATGATTGTATGTCTATTACACATCCAATGAGTAGCATATGGTAATGCCCCTTCCATAGCCCTAATCAATCTTTATAAAAATAGAAAATATTGTTAATCTAAGTTAAATATAAAATTTATATAACAATAAACTGTAAATATATGAAGAATAAAATACATTTTACATATATGATATAATTGTAAACCCTTCACCACTATCCAATTCTAAGTTAGAAGCCAATAGATTCTTAAACCATATCCAAGAATTAGTATTATATTCCTCCATAATAGCTTAAACCAATGGATCATCCCTCCATCACCATCCCTCCCAACTATACTTATTAGTTGGCCTTGGAATTGTGTCTTTAGAAAGCAACCATTGATACTAAAAATTGGCCTCAAATACCTCCATACTCTATTCATGGCATCAAAGAAAGTGTAAATTTTTTTAAACCACACAAAAGAGATAAAGAAGTAAGAATAAATGAATAAGTATAGTCATTGATGATATGTATAAATATAATTTTACATACTTGTAACATAAAAGTTTCTTCATTCCTTGCTAGTTGTAACTCTACTATTTATCTTGGATTACTAATCCTTAACTTATGTACATATCCTTATAACTTGATATATTCATTTATATAATCAGTTGCCCTCTCTTTTCTCAATCTCCTTTTTGATCTACACATACTTGAGTTAACAAATATATTAAATTTTTCTTTGGATTCTTCAACCATCTTTGTTGTCAGGATACTAGGCTTCTCAAATATTCTTTCAGTAAAATGTCTCATAAGTAACTTAACTTAAAATAATTTAGGTTTGCTAGTAGAAAAATAACTATGTTCAGGATTGTATGTCTTCACTTTGAAACTCTGTTCATTTTTGTCATAACTACCATACAACTCCTATGGGCATCCTTTGATACATCAAACTCTGATCCGATGACTTTCACTTTTTTTAAAACTTGGAATTGTATCATGTTCGTACTGCATAATCCACAACAGAATCTCTAAATTCTTTAATTGATTTGAAATTCATCCCTAATCTCCAATGTGTAGCCAGTTTAGGTGAATTATACCTAATACTAGTGTTATATCTCCGTAATGGTTCATTAGGCTCTTCTTTGCTTGGATATTTATCATTATCAATTAAAATATCATAATCAGTTGAGCCAATTTTAGCTGATGGTTATCATCAGGAATGTTAACTTGTATAAAACCCTCATCTTGGTCTCTTTCATAATCATACAGCTCTTTATCAAATCCTACGTCAACTCCTTCACCAACTCCTATACCAAATCCTTCGTCAACGCCTTCACTAACTCCTATACCAAATCCTTTATCAACTCTTTTGTTAACTCTTTCACTAATTCCTTCACCAACTCCTTCATCAACTCTTTCACTAACTCCTTCACTAACTCCTACACCAACTCCTTTACTAACTCTGCTAACTTCTTCACCAACTTCTTCAACATATGCATCATCAACATAGTCTACCCTCATACCATAACTTCCCTCCTCACCCTTACTATCTTCATCTTCTCTTCCAGTTATAGGCAATATCTCAAGTACAAGGATTGGGGTGTCTAATAAATAAGCTACATAAACATCAATCATTTGGTGATTTTCATAAGGTTAATGAGCCTTAGAAAACTTTGATTTGATTCAATCAATCTTAACGAATCACTAATTTAAAATCGTGTACACTGTAATAGGCCTTATGCACTTAAAGATATCCTAACTCCTTTCCCATCTCATGTATTTACCACTAGCTAATATAATTGTTAATGGGCATTTTATATTAATTTTTGATAATAATTTGGTAAACTCTTTTTCATTTAATATTTTAATTACACTAATTAAGAGTTATTTGTTTTAATTTTAGGCACACTTCAGATTTGGAAGCTTAAAATCTCTCAAAGAAAGCAAGGATAAAAAGAAAAACATTAACATTTTGGCCAAGAGAAGAATGAGAAGTATGGGGTTCTGGTGTGAATGAGAGATTAAAAAGGTGAATAAGAGGAGTGGGACAGTGGAAGACCTAAGGAGCTGAATATATATTGAATACGAATAAGAAAATAGAGGAACGTGAGAGTGGTGACAGAGAGAAAAGAAACAAAGAGTGTTGTTGGGTTATGCGTGAAGGAGGACAACTGAAAGGAACATTTAATGGAGACAAAACAAAAAGAATAGAGTGACGACGCAGGAGAGGAATGAAGTGAGGTGATTATTTTGATAAAAGGTGGACCAAAAACCCTTGGAAAATTCATTTAATACATAGAAAAAAAGGCAACTGGCGGTAGAGAGAGTTAGAGCAAAACGTGATTATGCGTGAATTTAGGCATGAATGAGAGAGCTGAAAGATATTTAATACAAAAGAACACAAAGCTGGTGGTGGAGAGCAAGGAACAAAGATCATGAGTGTGTGTGAATAAGGTGGAGAAAACTTAATTGTCACATCAGGAAAGAAGGAATTGTGCACGAGCAAGAGAGAGCTACGTGAGAGAAAATACAGCAACGAGAGAAGACTAAATATTGGGTTTTTTTACTTTGTTTTTATTCCTTAATTGTTTTAATTTTTGTGAATTTAATCAATGCAAATATTTATTATGACCATGATTTATGTTACATTGATGAATATGTGTAAGTAAATTTTTTCTTGGTTGAGGTTAAGATTGATATTAGATCTAGGACAATTTTTTAGTATTATTTTTTTCTTGATTGAATGCATATTTAGTCATAATTTAGCTTGATCGCCTAGATTAAGGTGTTAGTTGATTGAATGCCATAATCAATGGGATGCAATTTGTCAAAAAATTAATCAAGCAATATACTTGAGACTAAAGCGTAAACCAACCTTAGGATCTTATATGAGAATACCTAAGATTAACGAATTTAATTTTAGGTTTCTTGTATTGAATGCCTCTTAGTCCAAATTATTTATGAACTAAGTAGGTAATTCAGATTTAGAAGAGAAGGAAATTCCTATTAACATTGGGTTTGACTCACTTAAGTGAAGTAAATCCTAAATCAATCCACTGTTATAAGTTTTAGTGTCTAATCCAATTGAAATCCAATATCTTAGCCAATTTCTATCATTTGATTAAGTATAGTCATTTTTAATTCAAACTTTGCATCTTGCATATTCCTTGATTCCCTTACTTTATTTTATTTTCAAATCAATCAATTCTTGATCGTCTAAGTAATTTTGCATCGTTTAATTTAATTGTCTTGTGTGTTGGAATCCCTTAGGTACGATATCTGATTCTTACCGTTTTATATTACTTATCGACAGGGTACACTTGCTTCTGGTTAGTCTAGATATAATTTAATTTATATTGCTTTGTTTGGAATGTAATAAGTTTTTGACACCGTTATAGGGAAATTTCTTTATTGTGAGTAATTAGATTAGACAGTATTAATTATCTCAGATTTAACGCTTACTTCATTATTTGTTTGCATATTTTAGTTATTTACTTGATTGCTTTACTTCAGTGTGTTTTATTTTCCATTCTTAGCTCTGTTATTATTTGCTTATTATTTTCTCCATTTTATTTATGCTCACTCGTGGTCAAAAGCCTGAGAATTTGCTACTAGATACTGAGAATAAAAAATTGCTCACAGGTTACACAACGAAACCAGATTGGCTCATAATAGTAACATAGAGGAAAGGACTACAGAAGAGCAGTTTGTAGAGATGGAACAGCTCGAGGAGGGGTAGAAGCCACTTCCTAAAAAGAGAAGGGAGTTAACAATGATGGATTTGAATATGGGGTACAATAATAGACCTATGTCTCCCATTGTAAGGTTGACGATCATAGCTGCGAGTTTTGAGATTCCTCATAGCATTACATCTATGGTGAGAGCATCTCAATTTGGAGGATTGCCTATGGAGGATCCGAACACCCATTTGGAGACCTTTCTGGATATTTGTGATTTGTTCAAGCGGAATGGAATGTCGGAAGATGTGGTGACATTAAGGTCATTCCCATTTTTTTTAAGGGATAAGGTCAAAGCATGGTTGGCGAGTTTGCAGTCAGGATCGATTACTACATAGGATAAGATGATGAGATTATTTCTAGCTAAATTTTTCCCTCTTGCTAAGGATTAAAAGATGAAGAACGAGAACACTTCTTTCACCCAATATGAAAATGAAAGTCTATATGAAATGTTGGAGTACCATAGATGCTACAGTAGGAGCTAGTTTAATGAGGAAGACGTCAGATCAGGCCTATAGGTTAATTGGTGAGATGGCCACTAACAACTTTTAGTAACATACAAAAAGGCATCCCAAACGACCTACAGGAGCTTGTGTAGTAGACAATATAATGGCTTTATCAGCTCAGATGGATGTTTTGATGAAGAAGCTGGATAATCTGATGCACAGTGTGAGAGAAGGAGCTAGTTCTTCATTAAAGAGTTGTGTTATATGTGAGCATTATGGTGGAGATTCCCATGCATCTTCTGAGTGCCAAGTTAGGAATCCTTTTGCTCAAGAGACAGAAGAGACCCATTATATGGGCAATTATAACAAACAAAGAGGGGATTCATATTCTAAAACCTACAACCTAAGATGGAGGAATCATCATACTTCTCTTGGCGGAACGATTAGATGGCATAACCACAGTCATCCAATGTTTAGAGATAGCCACCTTCAGGTTTCAAGGCACCTAATCCTACACCATCAGAGAAATCTAATCTTGAAGTACATCTCCACCACTAAGGTTAGGATGTAGAATCAAGAATCTTCTATCAAAAATTTGGAAGAATCAGATGATCCAGATTGCAAATTTGTTGAAGAAAAGACTTTCGGGTTCATTGCCTAGCATTATTGAGGCGAACCCTAGAGAGCATACAAAGGCAATATTATTAAGGAGTGGCAAATAGCTTGAGGAAGTTAAGGAGAAGCAGAAGGATAAAGAAGTGGAAAAGAGTGAAGAAGAAGAGAGTTAGGAAAGTAACAAGGAGGCCAAGGAAGCACTAACTACAAAGGAGGATCATCTAAGATTATTTGCTGACCCCATCACACATTTGATAAAACCTCATATTTCTTATCCTTAAAAGGTTAAAAGGTACGTAATTACATAAGTAGTTTGGTCATTTTCTTGAGATATTTAAAAAAGTTGCATATAAACATTCTTTTGTTGAGGTCATAGTATAGATGCCTTCTTATGCCAAGTTTTTGAAAGAAATTTTGTCTAATAAGAGGAGGCTTAAGGAGTATGCCACGGTGAAGCTAAATGAGGAGTGTTGGGCTATATTGTCGAAAAAGTTGCCACAAAAGCTTAAGGATCCATGGAGTCTTACTATTCCTTATATTATTGGTGAATTGCATATAGATAGGGCTTTGATGGATTTGGGTGCAAGTATTAACTTAATGCATCTTTCTATTTTTAGGAAGTTAAAATTGGTGGAGGCCAAACCTGGTATTATTTCACTTTAGCTGGCAGATAGGTCCATCACTTATCCAAGGGGAATCATTGAGGATGTATTGGTTAAGGTAGAGAAGTTCATCTTCCTGGTGGACTTCTTAATCCTTGACATGGAGGAAGATAGAGACATCCTCATCATTCTTGGGAGACCTTTCATAGTCATTACATGGACCATCATCAATGTGCAACATGGAAAGCTCATCTTGAACTTCAAGATGAAGAACTAGTGTTTGATGTGTTCAATGCTATGTAGCATCCTTCTACTCTTGACTCTTGCCATTTTATTTATATTTATTCTTCTGATGTTGATGATTCTTCTATCGTTTGTGCAGGTTTGTTGGAAGGGGGAGAGCAAGGAATGACTGAAGATTTATGGGAAAAATTGCAAGCAGAGTTGGACATTATTAGAGTTGAGTTGGAGCAGGCCTATTGGATCTATTATAGAGCATACGAGCCTCTCCAACGTCCAGCTAAGCTATTTCCAAAACCTTTAATTGAAGATCCCCCTTCTCTTGACCTTAAACCTCTTCTGAATCATTTGAAGTACATTTATCTTAACCCACCTGAGCACTTACTAGTTATCATTTCTTCTTGTTTGTCAAGTGTCATGGAGGAGCAATTGTTGAGGGTACTGTGGGACCACAAGAAGGCCAATGGGTGGTCCATTATAGATATTAAGGATATAAACCCTTCTTTTTGTATAAACCTCATTTTTATAGAGGATGCAAGCAAGGTAATATTGCAACCCCCTGAGGAGACTTAACCCACACATGAAGGAGGTAGTGAAAGATGAGGTAGTAAAGCTTTTAGAAGCAGGTATTATCTACCCCATTTTTTTATTTTGGTTGGGTTAGTCCTGTGCAGATTGTGCCAAACAAAGGGGGCACCACTGTGGCTGAAAATAAGAAAAACAAATTAATAGCCACTAAGAAGGTAACTGGGTGGAGAATGTGCATAGATTATAGGAAGCTGAATGATTCCACCAGGAAAGATCATTTTCCTTTAATTTTCATTGATAAGATGATTGAGAAATTAGCTGGACATGACTTTTATTGTGCCTTTAGATGGATATAGTGGATATTTACAAATTTCGGTAGCCTTGGAAGATTAGGAGAAAATAATTTTTACATGTCCTTATGGTATATTTGCATATAGACGCATGCCATTTAAGTTATGCAACGCTCTAATTACATTTCAAAGATGCATGATGGCTATTTTTCTGACATGCTTGAATCTTGCAATGAAATTTTCATAGATGAATTCTCTGTATTTGGTACTTCATTTAATGCATGTTTGGATAACTTAGAGAAATTTTTGGTTAGGTGTGAAGAGACCCATTTAGTGCTTAATTGGAAAAAATATCATTTTATAATACAGGAGTGCATTGTTTTAGGTCATGATATTTTTAGCAAGGGTATAGAGGTGGACCCAGTACCCAGCAAAAATCGATGTCATTAAGAAACTTCCACCATCAAACAATGTTAGATCCATTAGAAGTTTCTTAGGCCATGTTGGTTTTTACCATAGGTTCATTAGGGATTTTTCTAAGATTGCTAGACATTTGACTGAGTTGCTTCATAAAGATGTTGAGTTTGCTTTTGACGATAAATGTTTGACATCTTTTCAATTGTTAAAGGATATGCTTGTGACTGCACCTATTCTTATATCTCTTGACCGGTCTCTTCCTTTTGAATTAATGTGTGATGCAAGTGATTATGCAGTGGGTGTTATTTTAGGCCAAAGATGAGGTAAGACCTTTCATCTTATTTTTTATGCAAGTAGGACACTAAAGAGCGCCCATCACCATTACACTACCACGGAAAAAGAGATGTTGGCAATTTTGTTTTGACAAATTTTGCTCATATTTGGTTTTTTCTAAAGTGATTGTGTATACTGACCATGCAATCTTGAAACACTTGATGACAAAAACTAACGTTAAACCAAGACTAATTCGTTGGGTGTTACTTTTGCAGGAATTTGACATGAGCTGAGGGATAAGAAAGGAGCTGAAAATTTTGTAGTTGATCACTTGTCAAGGTTAGATGAAGCTGTCATGGAGAGTGCAACAAAGAAGGACATTTAGGATGGTTATGACAGTCACTCCTTGGTTTGCAAACTATGTAAACTACCTTGCTGGTAATATCTATCCCTTTGATTTTTCTTATACTCAAAAGAAAAAAATTTGTTTGAGGTAAGATGCTATATTTGGGATGATCATTTGCTTTACAATGTTTGTGTGGATGGTATTGTCAGGCGTTATATTCCTGAAGAGGAAATGTCCTTTATGTTACATCATTGTCATTCTAGAAAGGCTAGGAGACATTATGGTGCATCTAGGACAGCTCATAAGTTTTTAAAATGTGGTTTCTATTGGCCCACTTTATTTAAGGATGCATTTATATTTGTCAAATCTTATGATAGTTGTCAAAAGGTTGAGAACATTAGTAAGAGATATGACATGCCATTAACTAACATTCTTGTTTGCGAGGTTTTTGATGTTTAGGGCATAGACTTCGTGGGACTATTTTCTAAGTCTTTCTCTAATCAATGTATATTAGTTATTGTTGATTATGATAGCAAGTGGGTGGAAGCAGAGGCATTGCCCACAAATGAGGCTAGAAGTGATGTTAAGTTTTTGAAGAAGAATAATTTTACACGTTTTGGCACACCTAAGGCTATCATTAGTTATGGGGGGTCGCTTTTTTGCAACAAACTTTTTAATTAATTATTAGCTAAGTATAGGGTGCCCCATAAGGTTGCTACTCTATACCACTCCCAAACTAGTGGGCAAGTTGAAGTCTCAAACAGGGAATTAACGAAAACACTAGAGAAACTATTAATGCTTCTACGCAGGACCAGTCTTTAAAGCTAGATGATGCACTTTGGGCATATAGGACCACATTTAAGATACCCATAGGCATGTCACCATTCAGGATAGTGTATGGCAAGTCTTGTCATCTTCTAGTTGAGTTAGAGCATCGTGTCTACTGGGCTATCAAATTTCTTAACTTTGATTTGTCTTCTACAGGTGCTAAGAGGCTTATACAACTTCATGAGCTTGAAGAGTTCCGTTTGAATGCTTATAACAATTCAAAGTTATATAAAGAGCATGTGAAGAAGTGACATGACAAGAAGATCCTCCACCGAGACTTTAAGGTAGGCAATCAAATATTGATCTACAACTCCAGTCTTCATCTTTTTCCAGGGAAGCTTAAGTCAAGGTGGTATGGTCCATTCAAAGTTATCCAAGTCCTTCCTTTTAGGGTCCTTAAGGTAAAAAGAGAGAATGAAAACCCTTTCTAGGTAAACGAACGACGAGTTAAATTGTATATGCCAAGTTTATGGATAATTCTGAGGAGCAATTTGCTCTTTATGACACTTCGCCTCTTTGACTGTAGTACATACCTTTCAATAGGACTATAGTTTTCTTTCTTTTCTTTTCTCGTTGTTTCCTTTGCATTTCTTTCTAGTTTAATGCATTTTCTTGAGTTGTTTTGAGTTTTCTTTAGGGTTTGCATGGATGGCGGCAAAGAGTTCTTGACTGATTCTTTTCAGGGAAGTTTCTCCTTCCTCTTTCCCCTTTTTATGTTTGACTGTTGGCTACTTGAACATTAAGGACAATGTTCATATTAAGTGTGAGGGGAATTAAGATTATGTGCATGTTGATGTTTAATACTGATGTTGATGATGAGAGATACACACTTGAATGGTTGTGACTCTTTTGGTGGCTAACTTGGGTCCTATTTTTGATAAATTTGACCATAAGATTCTATCAAAGTAGTTGGATGGAGAATTGAGTGTTATGCGTGAATTTGGATTAGGCAGCTTGAGAGGATAGTGAACCATGTGGATTAAATAAAGTAGTTGGTTGCATAAACTTAGTCAATAACTGATGCTGAGTGATGAGGAATATATGGAGTTTGATGGATTTTCATTTAAGCACATATAAGGTCTTGAGCCATATGACTGCATCTCATAGTCATTTATTTCCTTTGTTTTATGTGATGTTTCCCTCTGTGGCTTACCTTGAGAACTTGGTCTGAACCTGTTTGATACTGCTAGTTACATGCTTTATGGACATGATAAACGCCTTTTTTGTTTTTAACCTTTAGCATAAATAAACCATCAAGTCATTTTTTTCCTTGCTACCCCCTTTGAGCCTTTGACCTTGTTTGTTTTCATATTAATCACATTGCATTGAAATCTGAAAACTCTTTTAGCCTGATCCTTTCACAAGTTGAATGAAGCACTAAGTATTTGATGTCCTTGCCTTAGGGACTTTTGTTTTATATGTTATTCTGAGATGTTTTAGAGGTATATCTACTCAGTTGTTGTTGATTTGTGCTACTACTATCTTCTTTTATGTTTATTGTTACCAAAAAAACAAAAACAAAAAGAAAAAAGAAAAAAGAAAAAAAGAGAGATCAAACAGTAGCATTAGATAATGTGAGTAGTTGTAATCTCATGTTTCTATTTGCACACTTCATAATTTCCCACTTCACTTAGTGCTTTATGAATGGTTGTGAGTAGCCTTTGCCTTTTTTACTTTACCTTAACCTAAGCCCGATTACCCTTAGCCTAAGCCCTATTACAACCCCTAGTAAAAGCCCATTTGATCCATGATGGCATGTATTCTATGTAGTGAAAAATAGGTGAATTTGTAAGCCTATAATAGTGTAATCTCTTAGAGGAAGCTTTGAGTGAAACACAACCCTTATACACTTGAATGACATGAGTGAATATCATGAGGAAAGTCCATTTAATTTTATGCTTGCTTTTGATCAAAGATATCTCTACCTTTGATTTTGTTTATGTGCATTGATGAAAAGATTATGATATATGTGGTAGCTTGATACTTGAGTTACCGAAGTTTAAGGGATCACAAATACTTGATTTTCGTTGAAAATGAAATGACAGAATATGTTGGTTATGATCCAAGTAAGTTACTTGAGGACAAGCAATAATTCAAGTATGGGGGTGTTGTTAATGGGTATTTTATATTGATGTTTGATATATAATTTGCTAAACGCTTCTCCATTTAATATTTAAATTGTACTAATTAAGAGTTATTTGTTTTAATTTTAGGCACACTTTAGATTTGGAACCTTAAAAGCTCTTAAAGGAAGCAAGGATAAAAAGATAATGTTAATGTTTTGACCACCCAAAAATGTTAATGTTTTAGCCAAGAGAAGAATGAGAAGTGTGCATGAAAAAGGAGGCGGAATTGGCGTGAATGAGAGATTTAAAAGGTGAATAAGAGGAGTGGGACCTTGGAAGATCTAGGTAGCTAAATATATATTGAATACAGAAAGAAAATAGAGGAACGTGAGAGTGGCAGTAGAGAGAAAAGAAATAAAGAGCATGGTTGGGTTATGCGTGAAGGATGACAGCTAGTAGGAACATTTAATGGAGAGAAAACAAAAAGAATAGAGCGGCAGTACAGGAGAGGAACAAAGTGAGGTGATTATTTTGATAAAGGGTGGACCAAAAACCCTTGGAAAATTCATTCAATACATAGAAACAAAAGGCAGTTGGCGACATAGAGAGTTAGAACAAAACATGATTATGCGTGAATGAGAGAGCTCAAAGACATTCAATACAAAAGAACACAGAGATGGTGGCAGAAAGCAAGGAACGAAGACCGTGAGTATATATGAATAAGGTGGACCAAACTTAATTGTTACATCAAGAAAGAAGGAAAAAATCCACCAGTTGTGCGAACAAGAGAAAGTTGCGTGAGAGAAACTATAGTAGCAAGAGAAGATTAAATATTAGGTGTTTTTAATTTGTTTTTATTCCTTAATTGTTTTAATTTTTGTGAATTGAATCAATGCAAATATTTATTATGAGCATGATTTGTGTTATATTGATGAATATTTGTAAGTAAATTTTTTCTTGGTTGAGGTTAGGATTGATATTGGATCTAAGACAATTTTTGTGGTATTGTTTTGTGTTTGATTGAATACATATTTAGTCCTAATTTAGCTTGATCACCTAGATTACGGTTTTAGTTGATTGAATGTCATAACCAATGGGATTCAATTGTGTGAGGATATCTAGGATTAACAAACTTAATTTTAGGCTTCTTATATTGAATGCCTCTTATTACAAATTATCTATGAACCAAGTAGGTAATTTGGATTTAGAAGATAAGGAAATTCTTATGAACATTGGGTTCGACTCGTTTAAGTGAAGTAAATTCTAAATCAATCTACCATAAAAGTTAGACAAAACAATGAACCTACTATGATTTATTGTCCCTATCTCACTTCCCAAAAACTAGATAAACGTATGCGAGAGGCGATTGGGCCTATTACTATTGTGATTAAACTAGCGAAAAAGCGTGCAAGATTCTCCAAACGTTTGAATGAAGTAAGATAGTCAAGGATTTTGTTCTACAATCAGGGATTTTGTGATTTATAGATTGTAAAGGTTGTAAATTAGGGATTTTATGAAGGATTAAATGGTGAGTATTAAAGAGACTTTATGAAGGATAAAATAGCAAATATTGAAATTTTAAATCACACTTCTATTTAAATAAAAGAATGTCACGTCAATAATTGATGAGTCTCACTAATGTACAATTTTTTTTTAAAAAGTCGCATCTTATATAACATAATAGCTAATTAATAAAGGATAACCCTATATAGATTTTGATTCTTATATGATCTATTTCGTATTGGAGAAATGAATAAAGATGAAAAGCTCAACTTTATTATTCAGTTGCATCATACATACATAGTCAAAGGAGTGAGGTGAATCAGAGAGAGAGAGAGAAGATTTACAACAGAAAATATAAATAGTCATAACAGAAGAATATAATAGTACAGAATGTTAGAATACAAAAATGAGGAGACGTAGGCGGTTGGTACAGTAGACAGAATATTTCCTTATTATGCCCCCTCAAGATGGAGGTGGAACAACTCCAATCTTGTCGGATAGGGAACGATGACAAGGTCCACTAAGTGGCTTGGCGAGCAGGTCCGCAAGTTGCATGCTGGATGGGATATGAGAAGCACGAAGTGCACCAAAAGCAACAAGTTCTCGTACAAAGTGGTAGTCAATGGAAAGATGTTTCATACAAGAATGAAAGATAGGGTTGTGGCACAGATAGGTAGCACCAATGTTATCGGAGAGAATGTGAGGAGCAGATGAGGTGGTGAACCCAAGTTCCATGAGTATTTGCTGAAGCCATAATATTTCAGTGGTAGTGGAGGCGATGGTGTGATATTCAGCTTCTGTTGAGGACTTTTGTTGGAACCGAAACCCAACCGCTTCAACTTAACACTTTCACTCTGGCTCTGATACCATAAATGTTGGATCCCGATTTCGGAACCCAACTACATATACATATTTCCTCATACGTACACATGATTCTTTATGAACTCTTATAACTGTTGGAACCTGTTACCGGATATCCAACCTCTAATCCTCAAATCCCGATATAAATTTTTTTTTTCATCTTATTCATCTTAATCCATTTTCATACTTAAAAACTTAGCTCGGTTCTTTAGACGGTCCAAAGTTGCTTTCTAGCAACTTACCAA
>JANVCQ010000008.1:12089531-12103292 GCA_025531925.1 Erythroxylum plowmanianum | reverse complement strand
TCTGACTTCGTCTGCTTTTCATTCTAATTATTTGTTCTTCATCAAAATCATATATGTAAAGTCATTTGGACTTAACACTATGAATACATGAATAAATATAGTTATCAATGATATGTATAAATATAATTTTGTATGCCTGTAACATACAAGTTTCTTCATTCCTTGCTAGATGTAACTCTACTGTTGATTTTGAATTACTAATTCTCAACTCATATACATATCCTTGTAGCTTGGCATATTCATTCACATAATCAATTGCCTCTATTTTCATAATCTCCTCTTTGTTGCTCTACACATACTTGACTTAACAAATATATTAAGTTTTTTTCTGCATTCTTTAACCATCTTTGTTGTTGAGCTACTAGGCTTCTTAAGTATTCTTTTATTAAAATGTCTTATAAGGAACTTAAATGAAACCAATTTAGGTTTGTTAGTAGTAAAACAACAATGCTCAGGATTGTATGTCTTCACTTTGAAGCATCGTTCGTTCTTGTCATAACCAACATATAACTTTCATAGGCATCGCTCGATGCATCTAATTATGGTCTTATGACTTTTACTTTTTTAAAACTTGACATTGTATAATGTTCGTACTGCATAATCCACAACATAATCTTTAAATTCCTTAATTGATTTAAACTCTATCCCTAATCTCCAATGTGCTACAACATCAAATGGATTATGCCTAATATTAGTACTAGATCTCTGTAATGGTTCACCAGACTCTTCTCTACTTGGATATTTATCACTGTAAATAAAACTATTACAATCAATTGAGTCAATTTCAACTAGTTGTCATCAGAAATGTTAACTTGTATAAAACCCTCATCTTAGTCTCTATTATGATTATCCAGCTCTTCATCAAATTCTGCATTAACTCCTACACTAACTCAACTGACTTCTTCCTAGCTTCCTTAACATGCTCATCATCAACATAGTCTACAATAATACCACAACTTCCTTCTTCACCCTCACTATCTCAATCTTCTCATCCAATTATAGGCAGCATCTCAGGTGAAAAGATTGGAGTGTCTAACAAATGAGTTACATAAACATCAATCATTTAGTAGATTTTATAAGGTTTATAAGCCTTGGAAAACTTTGATTTGATGCAATCAATCTCAGTGGCTCATTAAATTTAAAATTGGTACATTGTAATAGGCCTTATACACTTGAAGGTATCCTAACTCCTTTCCTATTCCATATATTTACCTATAGTTAACATAATCAAGGTCTATTTTATTAAAAAAAACACTTAGTTTTCTTGTCAACGTATTTCAACTTTGGTTCTACTATGAACTTTCCGCCATAAAACAAGCTTATAATACCAAATTTAGTTCATCACACACCTATTTACAAGTAAAGGGAAAGAATTATAGCCTAATCAAAAGGAAAATGCACTTGAATATAGCTAAATTATTAACACCATAGATTAAACTTAAAAGAAAGTAAATTAATTATCTATTATCAACTTTTTCTAATTCATGCATCCAAAATTACTCCCAAACATAAAAGTTTTAAGTTATATACAAATGCACTAGTCAAGTTCATGTTGAATGATTAATAAATTTCTCATTATTGTCTATAGGTAAAAAAACTCATAATTAAACCTCTTATTATAGAGATATTAGACAAAATACTCATAATAGAACCTCTCATCAAGGATTCAATTCATGAGATAGGTAGGTTCAATTCATGCATGTATGTAACTAATGACAGACCATATACACTTCAAAAACTGCCACCACTATCAATCAAGGTGTCATGCTCATGTGTGGGGGAAAGCAATATTTTAATCTAGTTTTATTGTTAAAAATGGTTATGTGAATTTTCTATTACGTAATTGGCATGTATGAACAACTGATTTAATTATTCAATTACTTCAGGTATTCAAATATTCTACACACATTACGATGGTGTTATTAATAAAATTTTGCATACTAAAGTTTAAGTTGTCGATATATTATCTATATACAATTAATTCTTGTATATACATCAAACGAATTGTTTACATATTTTAATTCCTATAAACTAAAACATTTGTAACTTAAATTGCAAATTTATAATTGACTATAATAAGAAAGAACAATCAGTTGTTTTGGTTTCGAGGGCCAACATCTAAAAGCACCTCTCCACCTTTTCAAGTTCTATAATAATATCCAACAATTTTGGTTTCTCTTGAAAGGGGATTTTTCATCAATCAACTAAAGGAAAAGAATGTTCATCTTATAGTTAAGGGATATAATTTCTTAAGTGGTTCCAACTCTAAATTATACTACTTGTTAGGGAAAATATTCCCTCTTATTCATACAAAAAGTAGAAGAATAATCAACTCACTTAAAAGAGTCCTAACAAAGCATTAATGAATTGAGTCCAAAATAAGTAACAAAAGAGGTATGATTTGAATAGATGAATATCAATACCACAAAAGTATTAAAGAGAGAGTAACATATTGATTTCTCTCTGCGTTATGCAATCTTGAATCCTATGAACTTACTATCAGATATCCAATATGCAACAGAATATTGAGTGTAATACAGTCATAATTAACTTTGTAAATTAGTGTTTAATATTTAGTTAATTTATTCTTAATTTAATGATCAAATGAAATTCAATTTCGTATAACTTTGTTACTTTTATCTTTACCAACACATTCACTACTAACAAAAAATCCTTGCAACTAAATCATCAAATAACGGACCACAATGTACATGGAACAACTTAACAAGCATTTCAAGCTTAGGTTCAAAATAGGGGATACAACATACAATAAACATAAACAAAAAACTAGACAAAAGAATCATCAAATTAATAAGGAATAAGGGACCAAAACATATAATAAACATAAACTAAAAGCCATCCAAAAGAATGGACTAACCATAATGCATTGTCCTTATGTTGTTTCCCAAAAATCCAATAAAGGTGTGCAGGAGGTGATAGAAATGTGATGCTACGATTGAGTCTATTGCTGCTATGATTGAATTTGTAGAAGAGCATGCAAGATTTACGCAAACATTTGAACGAAGTGGGAGTTTGAGATATAGGAATTTTTGGTGATTTTTGTTAAGGTTAGGGAATGAAATGGTGAGTTTTGAAAACTTGTGACCCACTTTTATGTTGATTACAAAAAGTGACAACAACAAGTGTTGGGTCCCACTATTGTTCATAAAATTAAAAAGAGTCACGCCCTACATGATGTAGCATTTAACTGATGGAGTGTAACCTTGTTGAATTTTCTGTTCTCATATGGTTTGTTTTGAATGTTTGGTAAACATAATGATTGAAATTAAATGCCCCAAAATATTGTGGTCCAACTTGTATTCTAATGTAAATGTTAGAGTTTAAAATACACTTTTAGCTAACATAAATACTATGTTAGGTTAGTATCATTAGGCATCAAATAATTTGCCCTTGGATTTTATTTTTGTAAGTAGTTACTATTATTAACTTAGTTTTTGACAACAAGAGCATTATGCTTTTATCTCTTCGAATAAATCAGCTAGAGTTGTTTAAAAACTCATAGAAGCAGACATATGGATTTCTATATATGTATTGCATATAATGAGTATAATATATGTGCATGTATAAAAAGAAAAGGCGATCAATGATAAGCATATCTTCTTTAAAATCATGTGGATTAAATCCCTAGTCTCTATCTTGGACAGTTTTAAATCAAATCTAAAGTTAAACTGGTAAGACAAAATGTTTAAGGTTTAAAAAGTTTAACTAGTATTAAATCGTCATAAAACTGGTTAAAGAATGAATAAAATTAAAAAATTTGAAATATGATTAAAAGAAATTGTCTTTACTTGTCAAAAAATTTAAAAATTTAATTAAAAAAGAGATTGTTAAAATGAATAGGTTCATAAATCTGATTAGTTTATGAAAATCAAACGATTAATTAATAAATTGATAGTTGTTAACAAGAAAGATTATTAAAGTAAATCAAATAGAAAATTTAAAAATCGAATCGATAAATTGATCGGTTTCGAATTTTTAATCATTAATTTTATATAACACGTTTTTTAATCATCAATTTTACCCCATATCTTATTTTAAGTTGTACCTACATTTTTTATTATACTTATAATATAAACACTTATACATGATATTATATTTATTTAACTAAAATAGGTAGTTTAATTCAACATAAAAAATCATAGTATATATTAAATATATTTTCTCTAATATTTTTATTATTCCATTATTTCTTTTCTATATCATTCAAATTTGCACTTTTTTATTTTTTAATATTTCTGATTCTAAGTAGACTGGGCAACCCAAGATGAGAATATTGCATATGGATAACCATATCAGTGACTAAATACCTCACCTTTAGACTTTATGAAGGTTCCTAGAAAATAGAAACTACAATTACGAACCAAAGAGGCATCAAAACTAGAAAAATTCGTGCGAAGAGTTCTCTTCTCTATGTATTAACAAGCATCAGCATCAAACCAAGGCTCAAGGTCTTGCGCAGGTCTGCTTCTGACTGCCCCATCAAAAGAAAAAAGTTTTATCAATGAATTAGCTATCTTTTCTTTTATTTCCGTAATTATGCGGGAAATCAACTAACCAAATTTGGTTGCTCCATATCGATTCTTTCAGGAAGTATTAACTACTTGCATTTACGCTCTTGCTTTAATTTTCGAGCTAATTAATTAATCACATTGAGTATCAAAATTAAAGATTCCAACATTGTAGTGTTCAGGGATTGTAAGCAAAGAGCTAAAAAAAAAAATCACAAGGTGGAAATGGAGAATAAGAACAATGAGATGACATGCTTATGCTCTTGTGGAGTTGAATTGATTACATAGAATTAACGAAGGTGATGGGATCTTTGAGACAAATGATATCGCCAGCAGAAAAGAAAAGTAATGCTAAATCATCATCTTTCTTTCCACACATAAACCGAGAAGAATAACCTGCTCAATTTTATTTTTCTTTCGTCATTATCATTCGCAACCATGGCCTAGGACCAAAACACATGCTTAATAATGAACTGATACAGGTTCAATCTATGTCGCTCATTTCTTTAATACGTAATGTACAAATTGAAAACGAAATATCAAACGTCTACGAATTACGCTTACGGTACGTATACAAGTATAATATGATTCAAAATGTTCCTTTCTTCTTGCTTGGATTTCTGTTTTGTCCGTTAATCACAAATTAGATAACTATAATTAACTTCCAATCTTGTGTTGAGCATTAAAAAGTAAATGAGACGACAATGTAACATCAAAAATTCCTCACACATCCCCTTTCATACTTCAGTATATGCTACCAAATGATTCGTCATCGTCATCGTCATCGTCATCGTTATCATCACATTCAGTATGAAGTCTTGCACTGAAGTGGAGTTTATAAATGTCTGATAATACGCGACCTTACCCTTACATGATAAAGAGATTATTTCCAATAAGCCCACATGTAGATATAACAAAAAAATTGTAATGCAAGTTAACAGAATAAATAAGTAAAAGAAAGTAATAATAATAAATCACAAATAATAATAATAATAATACGAAAAAATACTTAATACAAATAATAAATATACAAATATAAAATACTAATATAATAATAATAATAATGATGATGATGATGGTAGTGGTGGTGGTGGTGATGATGATGATGATAAAACTGAAACTAATAAGAAACCCAATATGATGATGATGATGATGATGATGATGATGATAATAATAATAATAATAATAATAATAATAAAAACGCGAAGGACGCCTCTATTGGTGAGGCATGTAAAGTGACAACAAAATTTGACCCCGGCTCTAAAGTACTTGGTATAAAAGTGATTGGTAAGGTTTGATAATAAAGGAGAAGTTTATTTAGAGGTTGGAGTATTAGGAATCGTCAGGTTAATAACGGGACTCGCAACTGACTTGTCTGCAAGCTTGTCAGGATGCTCGAGACAGTAAACTTTTCAGCAGACGTATGATGTTCCGGTAAGTTTATGCTTATCTATTGCAATGCGATAACCACGCATCATCATCTCCAACAAGCACATTGTGCTTGGTTGAGGAGAATAGAGCTCCACCCGTTACGCATCATCCTAGATAACATTCATGGCTCACAAGAAAACGGACGAGTGCAGAATGTATTCGACCCACTGGACTTTCACTATGCGTAACTAACAATAATTCATACTAAAAATACAGAATCACGCTAGCATGCATAACTAATAAATGTAACTACCAAGGATGACTTGAATAACTAACTCTTACCTCCAACGACTTACGGGAGCTATACATGGCGATGACTACTGTCAACATACACATACTATATACCAAAAACTTAGATAAGGGGCAAGGTAGAAATAATACACTTAGATACCAGGAAATGCTACCAAATGATTGTCTTGATCAAATCGGTGACATAAATGATTAATTAATATGGTTTAGGGAATAGGTTGGATTGGACCCGCTTGTAGCGTTTCAAGCCCGTATGTATGTGCTCATGTTTGGTTATGTATACTTATCTTCCTCGGAAAGCTGAATGGGCCTTGTTATGATTAGGTTGGAGTCAGAACTTACGTTTTCTTTTTTCTTGGAGTGGCCCAAGTAGTTCACAGTCCTTCAAATAAGAACAGCAGCCCCTGCTCTTCTGATTCAACTTGGACCTTAATGGGTTAGGGTTTTGGTGATTTTATGTTTCAATCCTGTCCAATTCATCGTACTCGTTCTCTCTCATTCATATTCAAGAGTGTTCCATAAAATTCTGGGACCAAAACGGTTATTACCTCAAGTTCTCTCCTCTTTTTGCTTCTGTTCATTACCTATTTCCCCCTTTTTGGGGACATTGGCTTCTCCATTTCTGATTTCTTTTGTACGGGCTGCTGCTGCTGTTGCTATTATTACGTTTAAGAGAATTGGGTATTTGCATTTTGATTCGGTAGCTTCTTGATGGCTAGAGGCCAAACTGCATCTCTATTTCGGATTTATGCTTCAAGAAACAACGTTTCTAGAGCTAAGATTTCGCTGCCACCTCGAATTTTCATTTCTTTGAGCCAATCTAACAACAGGTTATTGGAGAATAATCGTTGCTGTTCCCTTTTTGATGTGCCTTACCGTCAATTCTCAACCAATTTTCTTGACGTCTTTACTCGTCGATTTGACCCAGAAAACCCAAATGAAGTTAGGATTTCTAAGTCCGTTGATAAGAGACCACCTTCATCGGCCCAAGATGATGAGGGAAGCAGTTTCGGTATAGCTGATGCTAATAAAGATAGTGGTGATAGTATTAGTACTGTGAACTTTGTAGAAAGTGTCAAATTTGAGGGCGTTCTTGAGAATAGAGTTGAAGTTGAGATTGGTAATGTCAATGAAGCTAGTGTAATTCATTCAGTGAAAGTTGAAGGTGAAGAGGAACGCAGTAATAAGGATGTGTATGACAAGAAAAATGTGGGGAAAGTGAATGTGGCATTTCGTGATCCTGTTGAGTTGTATCAAGAACTCCGTAATGCTCAAAAGAATGATAAGCTGAGGCGATCAGATTGGGAGACTTTACAAGAAATATTCTCAGTTTTTGCAAAATCAGGGTGGGCAGCCAATCAGGCTCTTGCAATCTATATTGGAATGTCATTCTTCCCTACAGCTGTTAGCAAGTTTCGTGAATTCTTCTTCAAGAGATGTTCGGCTGAGCTGGCAATCCACATTGTTACGCTTGGTCCATGCGATGAAGCAGTTAAATTTATGTTTCCTATATTCGTTGAGTATTGTATAGAAGAATTCCCTCATGAGATTAAGAGGTTTCGGAGTATGACTGAGTCCGCAGATCTCACAAAACCACACACATGGTTTCCTTTTGCACGGGCAATGAAACGTAAGATTATTTACCATTGTGGTCCAACAAACAGCGGAAAAACTTATAATGCCTTGCAATGTTTTATGGAGGCAAAGAAGGGCATTTATTGTAGTCCACTTAGGCTTTTGGCTATGGAAGTTTTTGACAAGGTCAATGCTCTTGGTGTTTACTGTAGTCTTCTTACAGGTCAAGAAAAGAAGCGAGTCCCTTTCTCAAACCATGTTGCTTGCACTGTTGAAATGGTGTCAACAGATGAATTGTATGATGTAGCTGTTATTGATGAGATCCAGATGATGGCAGATCCATATAGAGGTTATGCATGGACGAGAGCATTACTTGGCTTGAAGGCTGATGAAATTCATTTATGTGGTGATCCTAGTGTTCTGAATGTTGTTAGAAAGATCTGTTCAGAAACAGGGGACGAATTGTATGAACAGAATTATGATAGATTCAAGCCCCTAGTGGTTGAAGCCAAAACCCTGTTGGGAGATCTTTGTAATGTTCGATCTGGGGACTGTGTAGTTGCATTTTCAAGAAGAGAGATTTTTGAGGTTAAATTGACAATTGAGAAATACACAAAACATCGATGTTGTGTCATTTATGGTGCCTTACCTCCAGAGACTCGTAGGCAGCAAGCTAGCTTATTTAATGATCCAGATAATGAGTTTGATGTGCTGGTTGCAAGTGATGCTGTAGGTATGGGGTTAAATCTGAATATCAAAAGGGTTGTTTTCAATAGTCTCACTAAGTATAACGGTGACAAGAATGTTCCAGTTTCGGCATCGCAAGTAAAGCAGATTGCAGGCAGAGCTGGTAGGAGAGGTAGCCGGTATCCAGAAGGATTGACAACTACCTTGCATTTAGATGATCTGGGTTACCTCATTGACTGCTTAAAGCAGCCTTTTGATGAAGTTAAAAAAGCAGGTCTCTTTCCTTTCTTTGAGCAGGTTGAACTATTTGCCGGAAAACTACCTAATGTTACTTTCTCCCAGCTGCTTGAAAAGTTTGGTGAAAATTGCCGTCTCGATGGTTCATACTTCTTGTGTAAACATGATCATATAAAGAAGATTGCAAACATGTTGGAGAAGGTTCGGGGACTATCCTTGGAAGATCGTTTCTACTTTTGTTTCGCTCCAGTTAATATCAGAGACCCAAAAGCTATGCACCATCTTCTTAGGTTTGCTTCAGTTTATAGTCAAAAGATCCCTGTCAACGTGGCGATGGGCATACCAAAGGGATCTGCTCGAAATGATGAAGAGCTCCTAGATCTTGAGTGTAAGCATCAAGTCTTGTCTGCATATCTGTGGTTGTCAAATCAGTTCAAAGAGGGAAGTTTTCCCTATGCAAAGAAAGTCGAGGATATGGCAACAAACATTGCTGAACTATTGGGTCAATCTCTTCTTAACGCTTGTTGGAAAACTGCATCAAGGCAGACACGGAAAATTGAGCCTCAGCAAAAGGAAAAAGCAAACAATAGGCCGAAGGGCCAGCAAAAAGTTGGTTACAATAGGTCTAGGTCACTCATCAAAGCACATATGAGGTAAGTAATTGTAGTTTATCTCATTGGATGGTTTTGTTGCATGTTCCAAACTGTAGTGATTATTGGTCACTGTTTTTTGTGTCTATTTTCGTTTGTTAGTCTATTTTAATTTTTAGGCTTTATGTATGTGTCATACGAAGTTGTCAATAGAAAATAGCTTTCCTGTAGTTTTAGCTTTATGTGTGTGTAAGCAAAACTAAATGAGTTATCAAAAGATAACTCCTTGATTTAATTGGCAAGATATACTGTTTTGGAAATAGAAGCAAAAAACAAAAGCAAATTTTGGCAGCCATTTGAAAAGAAAAGAAGTATTATATGAGGTTTGAATGGTAAATTTATATCAACTGTGCATTTAGGTAAATTGGTCAGGGCAAGAGAAATGCTCATCGTGTTTTACCATAAGTGAAATTAAATATTTGACCGGGAAACTAGATAACCTTAGGAATTTGCCTTGGATAACCTGACAGCAAATCTCAGATAGTAGTCAGTTCCTGATGTCATTGCAATTTGTATTTGATATGTGGATGGAAACAGGTTCCTCTGTTCTGTGGAGGAAGTTGGGTAGAATGGAAATCACAAGCTAGAATGGAAAATCAAAAGCAATAACTACTGGATTTGACATACGTACTATTTTTGTGTTCATCTGTAAGTTATTCATAAACACCAACTGATTTCTTCTCTTCCTACCAGGAAAAGACAAGAGGAGGATACTAAGGAGGTAACCGCATAGTGAGTCTTACAGGTACTTGCAGCTGCTAGTACATTGAATTTTTTCCCAAACATTCCGGTCTCGCTTTGGATTGTTGAGACTGGTTTGCTTCCAAATGCAATAGTTGTTCATCATTGGAATCTACCAATAGGTTCTTAATGCGACTTCTGACCATCTTCATTTTATGGAGTGGATGTTTAGCTTTCAGATGATTCATAATTGGATCTATTGGGAGGTATCCTCAATTGTAATTTATCATATTTGTTGCATACGTTGTTATGGTTGCATATGCTCCAAATTGATGTGCTTGCCAGTTGTGCTGAAACTTTCATATACTGCATGCTTTACATATGTATGATGCATGATATAGCGTCCAACTCCTACTTGCAGGTATAGCTTTGGATAGATGGCAATGTTAAAGACCAGAAGCAACATTAAATTGTGCTTCTAGGCCACAAGTTCCCTCTGCAGCTGATGGAGGAATTCTCTTGAAAGCATTAGAATATCAACCCCCCTTAGCAAAGGTGAGTTTTCTTATGGTCAGGCCACAACAAAAACGTTGAATTAGTACAGGATTGAATGATTAGCTGAGCTGGTGAATCATCTTATGCTCAAGTAACAGCAAACAAATGGTGCAGAATCACTAGCTGGTCATATCACCTAAGAGCGTTAACTGCCAGGGATCAAGAGTTGATTACTCGTTTTGAATTGGAAGCATTGCGGTGGAAGCCAGAAAACTTGGGGGGTATGTGTGGTCGCTGTAGGAGGAATGGAAGTTCCCAATAGTTACATACCAACACCTATAGTTAGTTCAAAAGAAATGTCTGAATAATTGTTGCCGGAAGTTCGACTGTTCTTCAACATGAAATGTGCAATACGGGAAGCTCCTTCTTCACAACTGTGAATCCCTAGGCTTGGTTTCAGAAAAAATTCAGAGTTTTATTGAATTAGTTTGAAACTTGATTGTTTTAGACTTTTTCAATCCATCTAAAACTAGATCATATTTGAACTTCTGTGTCGTCTGAAGTTTAATCATAAATAGATTTGAACTAAATTTGTGAAACTTAAAACTAGATCATACTTGAACTTCTGGGTCTTCTGAAGTTTTAATCATATTTAGATTTGAACTAAATTTGCGAAACTTAAAGCTAGATCATATTGAACTTCTGAGTGCCTGAAGTTTAATCATAATTAGATTTGAACTAAATTTGTGAAACTTGAGTCTACAAAGTTTATTTTGGATTTAAACTTTATGAGACGAGCTCCAAGTTCTGCCATTGCTACTCTTGATCAAAATCTCCGTGCCTTCGTCGCAGCAGCATCTAGTTTCATATAGCTGTAGAAATTGTCCTTTTGTTATCAGCAAGAACTTTTGTATAAGATATTAATTCCCCTTAAACAACAGGAGCAACATCAAGGGGTTCTGCCACAAATACTTCGATACCTATATAAGAAAATTTCTTATTTAATTGAAACTCGTTACTTTTTATTTAAACTTGAAGGACGTCACACTATTTACATTCTATAAAGGACTAGAAAGGGAATAGAGTAATTTAGGAATATGATATAATATTATTATTTATTTATTCAAACAAACAAATCAAGTTAATGTTAACAAATTAATACCTAATCCTAACTATTTGATATTGAAAATCAATTTTGATAATACCTTATAAATTTTCACATCCCCGCTCAAACTAAGTTACAAATATTGACTACACCTAATTTGGAATTGAGATCTTCAAATGTTTTCTTAGGCAAGACCTTAGTTAAGATGTTTGCAATTTATTTATTTGCTCGGGATGTATAGCGATGATATTTTGTAATGTTTTAAGTATCAAATTAAGTATAAAATCAATAAGAAACAGGCTTTAGAGGTTTAACAAGTACTAAATTGTTATAAAATAGGTATGTAATAAATAAAATGTAGAAACCATAATTAAGAATCAATTAAAAAATAAAACACTTTATTAAAGAAAACATAATATCTATTAATATAAAATCACCTAATAATAAATATAATAATTCTAAATAAAATTAAATCTAACATAAAAATTTTAGTCAACTAATATAAAATATGTTTATTTTCAAACCAATGGACATAACCTACTTCTTTATATGATAAGATATTATGTAATATATTGGAAATGTTAAGTTGGAAGGATGCCTTCTTCTGGCAAAGTTTCAGGCTTTCCTTTTAGGGGATGAGATCAATTGTATTAAATGCTGTGTTACAAACTATCTGTTACAGACGATTTCATCTGCCCTTTCAGACGTATCTTTTTCTCACACATTTATTATAGTTGTTCATCGTGCTTAATGATGTCACTGTACAAGTGTGTACCAAGTTAATGTTTTGAAGATGATGATGATGATGGTGGTGGATATGGATGTGAGCAATCGGGTGCTTTGTTAGAGTTTTTTTGAGGTTTTGGGATTACATTTGTTGATTCTAGAGGAAGCTCATCATAATGTTGACAAGATAAGTTGGAAGAAGAAGAAGAAGAAGAAGAAGAAGGGGAAGGACAAGAAGAGGAAGAAAAAGAAGAAGTGGTTCTAGGAGAGAGAAAGGCAATACCAACTTTTTAATGTTCCTTTACTATCTTTTGCAAGCACCTCATATGTTCCTTAATCCTCCACTGAATAAATATTAAGTATTTCGTATCATACCGGCCAAAAAATCAAGGTGTGTGCAGTGAAAAATAACACTGGTGTATTTAGATTTGTGAGAAGAATACTAGTGGGCGTGAAAATGGCTTCAATTCCAAGGAAGTAGTGTAAAGGGCCTACATCTTTTATGGTGAAGGCAGAGTGAAGAGCATTAATGATAGTATGAATAAATTGATGTGAACCAGTGACCAAGATATCATCTACATAAATAAGGAGAAAGTTGGTGTGAGTTGGTGTAGAGTGAATAAAAAGAGACGTATCAGCCTTAGATGAAGTGAAACCAAACTCAGTAAGTTTATAACTTAAGCAGTGAAACTAAATTCGAAGAGCTTGTATAAAACCATAAAGGGCTTTGTGTTAGTGACACATATAATCAGGATGATGAGGATCAACAAAACTAGGTGGTTGTTGAATAAAAATAGGTTCTTGTAAAGTGTCATGAAGGAAAGCATTATTAACATCAAGTTGACGAATGAACCAGTTTTTAGCTAAGGTGAGTGTAAGAGCTAGATGAATGGTGGTTGGTTTGACAATAGGACTAATTATGTCAGTGTAATTGATGATAGCCTTTGAAGACTAGGCAGGCTTTATAGCTATCTAGGGAACCATCAGGATGAAGCTTTATATGGAAGACCCACTTATAACCAATAACATTTGCACCTAGAGGAGGAGGAATAAGGAACCAAGTCTTATTGTGATAGAGAGCTTTGAACTCATCAAGCATGGTTTATGTAGCACTCCACTCCCGCAAGACCCGAACCTGATATCGATGATGACATCCGAGTCCGTACCCCGCGAGGGTGGTGTGCTAATGCACTCAATCATTTAAAAATCCACGTAATTTCTTTTTTTTTCTTTCTTTTTGGAAAATCGATAACACAAAATGCGGAAATCGAAAACTCAAATTGGGCTCACATTCATTCATAAACATTTCCACTTAACCCAATTTTCAATAGCCATTCGGGCCCTTTCATAATTATAAAACACTTGTGTCATTTTAAAATACAATTTTATACGAAAT
>JANVCQ010000008.1:12040017-12053965 GCA_025531925.1 Erythroxylum plowmanianum | reverse complement strand
GCCACTCAACAATTGGGAGTATCTCTAATTTGAAAATTGAAACTATAATATTGGCATCTAACATACTAATACATCCTCTAAAGCTCCCATGCATCCTCTACTATTATAAAAAAAATCCTTTTTAATAATGAAGAACATTTTAAAATTCAAGGCAGTGATAAAAGTACCATTGACAAGTTTTACAGACAATCTTTAACCGTTTATGATCATATTTAGAGATTTTATCTTTCTTTAAATAAGAGAAGTTGTAAGGACTATTTGTTATATTATTAAATAAAATATTTAGAACACATAAAAAATTTTCAATCATATTATATGCAATCCTTAAAAAAATTGTGCCTTATAACTAGCTTGCAACATGAAACACCTTGGCTAAATAAGCTCAAACACTAGCTGAAATTAAATGCAAGTAATTTAAAGAAATCCCACCAACTGTAGAGTCAAAGGTTGAAAATTAAGCGATACCTTATCCAAAAACACTTTCGTTGGTGAACTGGGAAAATTTTATTTGAAAGTTGATGAAAATAAAATATTAGAAATGTTAAGAATTTTATTATATATTTCATTATTTAATTTTGGCACTTTTTCGTATTAGATTTTCAAGACAAGGCTTCAAAAATTAGAAATGAGATGAGGTGTAAACAAGTAATAATTCTTATTTGAATTGGACTCTTAGATAAGAATTTAAAAAATAGAAGTCAATCTTTAATTGAAGTGGGAGTAGATTATGTCAAATCATGGATGGATATCGTGATTAATTCAGCTATAGTGAGATAGGCTTGTGGGGGTGATTTTGTTGGAGTCTTGGAATTGGTTGTGGTATGGATATTGTAAGATAGCTAGAGTAGTTGTTATGTGAAGCATTCCAAGTCTTAGTTTTGCTGTGTGTGTGGCTCTATTTTTTGCACTACACACGTGAGTGATCTGGTGAGGTTTTCTGGTGTGTGTTGATGGTGAATGGGAGAGAAAATTATGCTATCTTTGATCTAAATATTTTACTGCTTTGAGGGAAGCTTGTGTGTGACTTTGTCAGTGTCTTAGTGTGGGTTCATCATAGGCTAATAACATTGTAGGTATATGCAGAAAATTGTGAGTGAGCTAAAGCAATGTAGGTGTGTGCATGAACCATTATTTTGGACGATGTATATGTGACACCTCATATGGAATACCTGTGTGTGTATGATGTTGTCATGGGCTGAAAGATAGATTTAGGGAGCTATAGATTTTGTGATGGGGCATGAGTAACTCCCCTCATGCATAACTCCCTCCTTGCGTCGTTTTTGTTTGGTTGCTGGTGGTGTGTGAGGTGAGGCTATGGGTCTTTTGCTTTGATGATTAGAAAGTGCATGGAAGGATTAATGTGCTGATCTTTATGTTGATGTCTTTATTAGAGTTTCACAAAAGTGGGTTAAAGGTGACATGTTGCACTGAGGTGCTTTAATAGCCGTGTGTCTTCGATGTTGGTTGTTGATAATGAAGTTTTATTTCAGCTGTGTTCTTATTTTTGTCTTTGCATGGTTCAGCTCGGTAAATTCTTGAGTTTTTGATAGATAGCTTTCTATGGTGTTTACGTGATTTTGTTGGGTTGCTTACTATCATCAATAGTGGTTTTTATGTGGAAAACCTCCAACAGTCTTAATGATTTTGTGGTTATCATTTTTTGTGTTAGTGTGCAAAAATTATAGAAGTTTTCATGACTTTGTAACTGTTGTTTTGTTATTGGCTTAGTGCAAAAAGCTTCAGTAGTTGTCTAGGTTGTTGCAGCTCTACTAGGTTAATATTTTGGTGATGAAACATTTGTTAATTTGAGACATTTATGGATGCTGTGCATGGGATGTTTCAGTGACTATATCGAAGATTCATCGCGGATTTCTTACTAGACAACTTCCTGTTCTTTCGTTGATGAATTGGTATATTTAGAATAGTTGCTTTTTATAACAAATGTTTTCGTTTATGTTGAATTTTGTTTAATCACTTAAATTGTTTATTTTATTTTGTTTTTATTAAACATTGTTTGAGAAAATCCTCTATTGAGATTAGTACAAGGCGGTCATACTATTAGGTGTGAAATTCTTTAACGAGAAGTGAGAACTAGGGATAGTGTCAAGGATTGAGTGGTGTTGGCTCAGTAAAGTCTTGTATAAAATTATTGTCATTAGTGAAAGAATTAAGTTGGATAAAGATCTCACAGACGTAAACAAGGTGTGTTGAACTGCGTTAACAAATATTGGTGTTGATTTATTTTGTTGCATTTAATTCTTCTGGTTTTTTATTGTGTTAATAAACGATGATAGTAAATTGAAGATTTTGCGAAACTACTACACCCCTACGGTTCTTTCAATTGGTATCAGAGCAGGTCATATAATGAGAACTTGGTACATCAATTCGGTGCAAATCCTTGTTTCACAATTATGGCTATAAGAGAAGGGGGCATCAACCATCAGGAGACCGTTGCTAGATGGTTCAAATTATCCTATGTAGAAATCACGGATAAGAGTATTTATTCAAGCACAAGAAACAAAAGCATGGAACTTAATTTTAAATAGCTAGAAACATCCTGTGACGACTAATGAAAAGGGAGAAATAGTCCTTAACAATGCATCTGAGTGGACAAGGGCTAAAAAAGAGAGAGTGTTTAGAAATCTCAAGCCTTGCACGCTATCTTCAGTGTAGTTAATGAAGGTTGCTTTGTTATGATATCAGTTTGTGAATCAGTGAAAGAAGTGTACACGAAATTTATGTTAGTCTCAAGACTTCAGTTGTTGGCTATGAGATTTGAAGAGCTGAAGATGGATGAGAGTGAAACCATTAGAGACTTTCATGAGAGACTGTGTGACATAGCAAACCAAGCACATTAATTTGGGAAGAAGTACTCTAACCTGAAACTGGTTAAGAAGACATTGAGATCGTTGCCTCTGAGGTTCATACCAAAAATTGCGTCATCAAAAAAGCCCATGATATCATAGAATTTTCTTTGGATAAGGTAATTGAGATTCTTACTAACTTTGAGATGAATTTGTTGAGGGATAATCGAGAGAAGAATAAAGGATTGGCATTGCAAGCCGAGATTGGTAAAGTCATGAATGACTTAGGAGATGAATATGATGAGAATATAGAGTAAGAAATTTCAGCAAGTATAGCTAAAGACAGTGAAGAAGGATAGATTCGATTTTAGACAAAATGGTAAGAGCTCATCAAATAGTAATTTCAAACAATAAGGAAAACTCAAAAGGGTGAAAGAAAAGTGAAGAAAATTTAATATCATGAGTGTCAAGACTTTGGTTGGACATATAAAAGCGGAATATGCTAACACCTTGAAGAAGAGAAAAGGGAAGTCCTATACATGCACTTGGAGTGAGAATGACTCCGGAAGCGAGTATGATAATGAAGAAGTTGTAGATAATACTGTGTTAGTTGCTTTATATAGCAAAAGTCTAGTTACTTGCTTTACAGCAATCAAGAAGGAAGTAATCGATGACAAAAATGTGAGTAAATCAAAGAATTCTGGAAAAAATGTAGACAAATCAGCTTAAAGCTCAATTTCAGATTATGACAGTGATGAAAGTACTTCAGGTGAAAAAAAGGAAGGTATTTATGAAACCTATGAGTTAATGTATGCTAAATAGGTCCAAACATATAAGAAAATGAGAAGTTGAAGGAGGGAAACTCTTCCATGAAAAAACATCATTCAAGATCTAGAGAAGAAGTTGCTACATTAGATGAACTTGGTGAAACAAAATTGAAGTTGATCAGTACAGAAAAAGGAATAAGAATGTTAAATGGAGGTATAGAAAAATTAGAACAATTGTTGAAAATCGATAAGATTAAAGAAGATCTTTAAGGCATTGGCTACAAAGGTGAATAATGGGAAAAATAATGCAACTAGATCTATCTATGAAGAGCCTCAAGGAAGAATAAGAGGTTCATACCTATATGTCACTTTTGTAGAGTAATCGGGCACATAAGATCGAAATGTTATAAGCTATTACAAATGATATTTCAAATGGGACAAAACCGAAATCTAGACACTCTCCAATAAATTTCTAGCAACAACTCATATTATCAAAGTACCCTTAGGTTAGAAAGGTTCAAGTACAAGTACAAGTACAAAGACACAGTGAAGGAAAAACAAATTATCCAGATTCGTAGTTAGTTACAACTTTTGAAGAAACTATTCAGGCTACAGGTAAGTCAGTTACTTCATATGAAGAAATCAACTAGACAATTGATGACCGAGATAATGTGACACGGAATCAACTCAGGTTTGAAGTTCTTTGAGGGGTACATGGACTGTGTGCTTTACATTTTTGAAGTATAGTTTGATGTTATTTATTAAAAATAACAAAAAAAGAGGTTTAATAGAGTTATCGTTTAGGCTTTCTGAGTTTTTATTTATAGGTTTTTCTAAGGTTCAGTTGATTGAAATTTACATGAGGCTATGCTTGATGATGAGATTTATGAATTTGATTAGTCTTATCAAATGGAATTGAAGTGAGCAATGATATGTTGGCATATGTATTAATTGGTAGTAAATTGTCATCTTGACTTTCTACTACTACACTACATGCTTATGATTCTTCCGCTGCACTTACTACTAGTTTTTATACTTCTTTATTCGCTGAGATTGATCACATTGAAGACATTTTTTATTTTGATATTGTTTTGTTCCAAGGGGAAGACATCAGATTGTTTTTTATGACTGTACAATTCAAGGGGAAATTTTAAGGTGTCTCCATGACTATTAGTCTTGCTTTCTGGCATCTTTTTGTCCTAAGGGAGAGAAATTTAGATAATTGGATAATTGTTCATTATTGTTTCTTTCAATGCTTCTTGAACTTGAAGAATTTAATGGATGTTTTTGGAATTTAATGTTGGATTGAGGGAGAGTATTGTGACTTCAACACTTATATATAAATTCGATTATATGATTCAAGAGAAGTTTCTTATTTGTGACAAAAATCCCAAAAAGGGAGAGATTGTTAAGAATTTTATTATCTATTTCATTATTTAATTTTGGCATTTTTTTAGTATTAGATTTTCAAGACAATGCTTCAAAAATCCAAATTGAGATGAGGTGTAAACAAGTAATAATTCTTATTTGAATCGGACTCTTGGATAAGACTTTAAGAAAAAATAAAAGTATATCTTTAAATGAAATGGGAGTGGATTATGTCAGATCATAGATGAATATCATGATTAATTCGACTATAGTGAGATAGGCTTGTGAGGGTGATTTTGTTGGAATCTTGGCATTGGTTGATTGGTTGTGGTATAGATATCGTAAGATAGCTAGAGTAGTTCTTATGTGAAGCATTCCAAGTTTTAGTTTTACTATGATTGTGACTCTGTTTTCTGCATTACACACTTGAGTGATCTAGTGAGGTTTTCTAAGGTGTATTGATAGTGAATGGGAGAGAAAATTATGTTGCCTTTGATCTGAATATTTTACTGCTTTGAGGGAGGCTTGCATGTAACTTTGTCGGTGTCTTGTTGTGGGTTCATCATAGATGCACGGGCTGATAATGTTGTAGGTGAGTGTAGAAAATTGTGAGTGAGCTAAAGCAGTATGGGTGTGTGCGTGAACCATTATTTTGGACAATGTGTATGTGACCCCTCATCTGGAATAGCAGTGTGTGTGTGTATGATGCTATCGTGAGCTGAAAGACAGATTTAGGGAGTTGCAAATTTTGTGATGGGGCATGAGTAACTCCCTTCATGCGTGACTCCCTCCTTACATTGTTTTTATTTGGTTGCTAGCGGTATGCGAGTTGAGGTTGTGGATCTTTTGCTTTGATGATTAAAAAGTGCATGGAAGGAATGATGTGCTGATCTTTATGTTGCTGTCTTTATTGGAGTTTCACGTGAGTGGGTTAAAGGTGACATGTTGCACTGAGGTGTTTTGATAGTTGTGTGTCTTTATTGGTTGGTTGTCGCCGATGAAGTTTTAGTGCAACTGTGTTCTTGTTTTTGTCTTTGCATGATTCAGCTAGATAAATTCATGAGTTTTTGGTAGTTGGCTTTTTATGGTATTTGTGTAATTTTGTTGGGTTACTCATTGTCATTGATAGTGATTTTTGTATGGAAAAATTCCAGCAGTTTTACTGATTTGTGGTTATCGTTTTTGGTATTGATGTGCGAAAATTTCAAAAGTTTTTGTGATTTTATAACTGCTTTTTTGTTGTTGGTTTGGTGCAAAAAACTTCAATAGTTGTCTTGGTTGTTGCAGCTCTATTAGGTTGACATTTCGGTGATAAAACGTTTGTTGATTTGAGAAGTTTTGTGGTTGTTGTGCATGGGATGTTTCAGTGACTATATCGAAAATTCATAGCAAATTTTTTGGTAGACAATTTCTCATTCTTTTGTTGATAAAGCGGCATATTTAGAAGAGTTGTTTTGTATCTCAAGTTTTTTCGTTTTTGTTAAATTTTGTTTAATCACTTGAATTGTTTATTTTATTTCATTTTTATTAAACATTATTTGAGAAAATCCTTTGTTAAAGTTAGTACGAGAAGGTCGTACTATTGGGTGTGAAATTCTTTTACGGGTAGTAAAAATGAGGAATAATATCAAGGACTGAGTGATGTCGGCTCAGTAAAATCTTGTATAAAACTATTGTTGTTAATGAAAGAATTAAGTTAGATAAGGGCTCCGTAAATATAAGCAAGACGTGTCAAACTGTATTAACAAATATTGGTGTTGATTTATTTTGTTGCATTAAATTCTTCTAACTTTTGATTATGCTAGAAATGACTCTAACCAATCGAAGATTTTGTGAAAATACTACCCTGTAGTTTTTCAGAAAAGATAACGAATTAAAGAGGTATAAATTTACACTCAAGCAAGGACGAACGACAACTTTTTTAAGGAAACTCCAATTACAGACAATGATATTATGACTAATTAATTAATGCTTGAACCAGATCTTGTTAAATAAGACATAAAAATGAGGTGACTAGAACAAATGATATGTTGTTCCGCCACCACCCAAGTTCAAAACCCCAAGGTTTGCATGTAATGCAAGAAGAGAGGGGAGGTTAAAGAGTTTTTAGGAGTCATTAGACGCCAAATGGTGTTAAGGGTTGGAGTTATTTATATGGATATATTTTGGAGGGTAGACGAGAAAAGTCTGCTTCATGAAAGCCGTAATTATGTTTAGGAGTTTTTAATACTCCAACAGAGAGAAAATATGAAGAGGAGATTATCTTTTTGGCGTTGAAGTTTCTCTTCGTTGGAAAAAGACTCCATTTCCTATCCCCACAGCGAAGCTTAAAAGTTAAAAACTTTATGACATCAACATAAGCCTCTTTCCTTTGTTGCGCAGCCATTCAAGCCTTAGTTCCCTCATTTGTCCGCACTTCTTTACAAAAAACACATGTTGTTAGGTCTTTACTAATTAATGTACATATATCTAGAGTAAACGTAAGCAGACTTTAGCTAATGGGAGACTGGCTCTGATTCAAGACTCCTCCCTTAGGCATGTTTAATTCGATCTACTTTTCATAAAATAATTTTCTTGGATCAAGAAAAGATTGAACAAATGTATGATGGTAACCACAAATTAAAATTTTTAAACTTAATTCGGATAATTAACTTTTATATTCACTCTAATTTTGTTTCTCAATATTCGTTTATTGGATATTTTCTGCTACCCGACAATTAGATTTGCATACTATAAGCTACTAATTCAAACTTAGGGCAATCTTGATTACCTCATCCCAAATATACTTTATATTAAGGATGGCGTTTTACTAAATATTCAACGTCATTATTATTAGAACTTTCAAAAAGACCCGGACCCATTTCGCCTTCTGACTTCTGTTCCTTTGTTCAAACTATCATCACATTCCGAACGCATACATTATGTTTTGCCCTTTTAGCATTTTTATTTGTAGCAATCACAAGACAAATTCCTGTTTCTCTCACTAAAATTTCAGAGAGAGACGCACACAGTGGCTAGCGCCTGCCAGGTTGTGTTGGTGGAGGTTGTGGCGTGGGTCTTTGTTAATAAATGACTCTGTCTTAGACTCTATATGTTCAATTTTCCATTCGTTTTCCTTCCAGAAAATTTTCCCTGATTTCTCTTCCTGTTTTTTCGTTGATTGTAACTTGTAATCTTTGTCACGAGACCCTCCTGAATTTCTGAATCCAAAAGTCTTCCGTTCTGTCGTTTTTATCTTCTTCCTTCTCTGTTTATATTTCAGGTTCTCTAGCCTGTTTGTTTGTTCCCATGAATTCTGGCAGTTGATCGTTTCTGGTACGGTCACCCTTTTGGTTTTGGTTTTCCGTTCAATGATCGCATAAAGCCTCGATCTTTCGAACAACTAAAACTACCCAATGAAGCAGTTTCATTCTATCTGTCATTAGTTTCGGAAATCCATGTAAACTTCGAACAGCTCTGGAAGCGTTTTCTTGGTGGATCTATCTCTGATGCTTTAATACCTGTTGGTGAATTGAATGAAGATTCCCAGAATTCCTTTCCTTTCAGACAATTCTTGAATCACGTATCCGTTCTTATTTTTCTTTCCCTGTTTTAATAGTCTAATCTGGTGCCAAAAGCTAAGGTCCTTTCACCTCATCCACAAAGGAATGTTCTTTTTGTTCTCGATGATCTGACAGTCAATTCTTTCTAATGTCATCTCTTTAGAACATAATAATTTTTTGGTGTTTCATGCTTTTGGTTTTGAAGTGGATCATCGTATATGGGTTGTGCAACCTCAAAGCAAAAACGTTGCCGGCACTGTCAAGCACCGTATTCGCCGGTGCCTCGAAGCTATTCCATGCATGTTGTCCATCCACCACAGCAAAAAGGCGATAGCTATCATATGGTTGCTCTTACCTCAACCACACTGGGCACTCTTGCACTAGATTCATCAGTATCTAATCACAAAGATAGTAACGGAAATATTGAAGTTGTAACCAGAAAAGGAGAAGACCGAGGGAGTGGCATCCTAGGAGACAAGGAATTGAAGAACAAGGAGTTTTTGATTCGTGGCACGGGGGCGGTATGTGATATGGAGGTAAAGAGCGGGGAGTGTTTGATTGGTGGCAATGGGGCTGTGGATGGTAAGGAGTTGAAGAGCAAGGAGTGTTTGATTGGTGCCAATGGGGTTGTGGATGATAAGGAGTTAAAGAACAAGGTGTTCTCGTTGGGTCTAATTGAAGCCAAGGCATGGTCCAATGTGATCCAAGGAAAGATCCCGAAAGTTGCTCCAAAGACACCAATCATGACTCCACCTGGAGAGCCTGAGACGATCAATACTTGGGAGTTGATGGCAGGGCTTGAAGATGTGAGTCCAAGCCATTTTGTTAATCATCATTTCCGTAGCTTCTCTTTTGATGTTTCCCGTGAAACATGTGCGGTTGCTGATAGCCCAGAGTTAATGACAGTGCGAGAGAATAGTCCAATCCCATCGGATTGTAACATTAAGCCCCTGTGGCTTCAAATGGAAAATGAGGAATCCGATTCCAGGTGCCCTGAATTCGATCCAGAAGTTATTTCTACATTTAGGAAGTCATTGGAAGAGCTATCTCCTAATCATCCATTCTACATTAAGCCATCAGATATGGGGAACTCAAAGCAACTTCCTTCGCTTGGCAGCGGTTTGACAGTACATGTTATTGATACAAAAATGACCAATCTTGTTGATAAGGATTACAAACATGGAAAGGAGAAGGTGGTTTTGTATTTCACAAGCTTACGAGGAATAAGGAAAACATACGAGGATTGTTGCTACGTGAAGGTGATATTGAAAGGCCTGGGGGTTCGTCTGGATGAGCGGGATGTATCAATGCATTGTGGGTTCAAGGAGGAGTTGAGAGAGCTACTGGGAGAAGGGTTTAGGGGAGGTTTACCGAGGGTGTTCATAGGCAGCAAACACATAGGTGGAGCTGAGGAAATAAAGAGAATGCACGAGGAAGGTCAGTTAGAGAAGATAATTGAAGTTTGTGAAATGGTGAGTAATAGTATTCCAGGTGCTATTGGGCCCTGCGAGGCCTGTGGGGATATCAGGTTTGTGCCTTGTGAGACATGTTCAGGAAGTTGTAAAATTTACTACGAAGCTGATGAAGAAGAACATGGAGAACTAGAAGGAGGAGAAGATGATTGTGAGTTTGGGTTCCAACGTTGCCCAGATTGCAATGAGAATGGGCTAATCCGATGCCCCATTTGTTGTTACTAAGTTTCCTTGATACGGTAAGAAGTTTTATTGTTTTTCTTTTACATTCGAGTCTCTCTTTTCTTTTCTTTCCCACTTTCCTAGCGGGTTTTCCGTTTGCCGGTTGTTTGTTGTACAGTGAGGATTTTTGTATCTATTTGGAAAGTGGTTCGTGTCAGAAATGCAATAGACGAAACAGAGAGCAATGTGCTCTAAGAAGGATTCTTCAATCCCTAGTCATTTGTCCCAGTGACTTTTATACCAAAAAGCTGTTTTGGAATTTGGATGAAAAGAGTCTTGTATACTTGATCTTCAGGAATAAAAATCAAATAGCTGAAAGAACAAACTACTCCGTGTTCCGTTACACCTTTCTCTAATATCTAATATAGATTTTCACCAGAGCACATCGAAGGTGACAAGAGCTGCAACAGAACTATAGCCTATTTATTTTAAGTTCTTGGTATGATTTTGACTCTTTATCTGTTCATATTTTCCAAAATCCATTTCCATTTGATAACTGTGACCTGATTTTGGAAGCATCACACAACTATATGCTTTAAAGAAAAGGGATACTGTTGATCAAGTGACGTGACGGTGATAGACCGGCTGGTTCCCTTACGAGTTTTAGTAATTACTCTTTATCACCTTAGGATATGAAGTCGGTAGTTGTCGGCAGATATTAAAGAATGGGCCAAATTATGGAACTGGTAAGCAAATTAGGTGAAGAAGCCTGGGTCAGAATTGGGCAGCTGCGGTTGCACGTAGAAAGAAGAGCAACAGGTCAACCCTCATATTTTGGACTTACTTTAAGTAATCAGAGAAGCCAAGGAATGAATGTCATTGCCCACAACTCCAAAGTTTTCAATTTTCAACAGAAAGACCGAGTCTGTAGACAAGAAAGCTTTTGTTTTTTTTGAAAAAACGCAAACTGCTTGAAGAGACGGCAATTTGTTCTAACCATTTTTAAAGAACTTTTCTCTTCTCCCATTTTAACTCATTCAAGTCTCCAGTCCAAGGAATTGTTTTGTCCACGTTAAGATTTAGTCAATCATGCCAAGCAAGAAAATGACTTGCAGTTAACTGATCCTCCAAGATAAGTAGAAGATTAAAGAAGGGAGATAAATTGACTCTTGATATCACTTTCTCTAACGTTGTAAAGTTGAATTAGCTAGTCCAGATGGGTGGTGATGGATGGGACCTTTTCTCGATTGCAGGATTAGATGAAGTTGATTAGTCACATAATTGTTCTCGTCCTTCCAATTTCGGCGAGAGATAGCATGAAAAAGCAAACAAATAATAGGAATATATATGCCTAAAGATGCAGGTATCTGTCTTTATCTGCATGTCTTCCCATTTCGGATCCTACCATTGAATTCAGAGATAAATCACACTTAGCTAGATGACATAGTCATATCTAATCATGTCAACTTCTGGTTAGAGTGGTGACGGTTAAGTTCATTCAAGAGGAGAGCATACAAAGTGCAGATTCAGCAACTTAGCGTTCCAAACAGTTTCATTGAGAGAACAGCATTAAGCGTCAATGTGGGGCAAGCTTTCGTGCTAGGCCCCATCTAAAAACCAATTACTCGTAACTCTTATGTTTTGCCCTTCCTTAAAGCAACAGCAGATACCGTTTGATTTGCCTACACCACTGGGTTGGAAAGTTGTTATAAATAAGTGGAACCCAATTGGGCAACGAAGCCTATTTTAGACTTTAAAGATTCGTGCTTTTGTCACAATTTGCAACCCACGGCTTTGAAGTTAGCTATCACCTCGAAAACGAAAATGAATCATTCTTTTTGGTGCAAGTTCCCCAAATTAAGGAGTTAAAATACAGGCGATAGAGGTGCAACTTTTAGTGTCACAACCATGGCTAGTTCAGGTTGTGTTAATAGACTATAAGAGAACAATAAAGGCTCTGTTGGGCACCGGTGGTTGCGGACGAGGAATTGTGCATTAAGTAGTTGGCAGACATCAAAGGATAGATAATTAATTATCAGTTCACATGTGACCTAAAACCGTAAGTGGCCTATCGCTTTTAGACTCCTCCACTCCTGAAAATGCAGACATTTGAACAATTGAAACAGAGTCTGGATGCTTGAGCTTGACAATGACCAAAAGTTGTGGGGGTTTTTTTTATTACATTAGATATCCCAGCTTAGCTGAACTAATCTTAAGCCCTTAAGACCCCACCCTAAGAGCCCTAGAGGAGGTAAACCTGAAATCCCAAGATCCCTCAGGTTCCTACGTAGTCTGTACACTTCTGCGCACAAGGAGTCTTCACATACTTAATTGTTCAGCTGATGATTGATCGCTGGCTCTTCCTGCTCAGCATCAGGTTCTCATCAGCCCCCAGGTTCCCTAATAGCTCCAACTCCCACACTGCCGCTAGAAGCGAAACGTTCGTAATTGATTCGATCAAAGAGTTTTGCCAAGAGGGCTAGAGGATTATCAATAGGAACAGTTCTTATTTCTCCTCCTTTGGCGTGACTCGAACTCAAGACCTTCTGGAAGGGAGAGCCTTAAGTGAAGAGCTTAAACCATTTAGGCGACTCCTACTTGTGGGACTGGTGTGTTTGTAAAACCAGTCAGTTGTAAAATGTTCCAGACTTGACGGGCTGACCAGCAACAATTTTAGACCAGATTCCATAATGAGCATGAAAAAGAAAAAAGTGCAGGTTTTATGACTGCAACAGCTACGGATTTTGTTTTTAGATAAATGGAGTCTACTCCCATCACTTCCAACCCATAGCAACCAATTGGCCATGGTCTTATTGTCTTATAATTTTACTTCCAAAAAAGAAAAAAAAACATTGGTCATGGTCAATTATTTTTCTGGCTTTGACTTCATCAAACACTTGTAACGCCAAACTAATACATGGAAAATTGTGCTAATGGTTTGAAAGTATTTGAAACATTCAGAAATTCCCTTATGTAATAGCTCGTTTTCTATGCTAACGATTAGAACATTAGAATATTGCACATAGACATATCATTGAGAATTCATGAATTGCATTTCATCCATATATATATCGTTAGCACATATACATGAATTACGAATTAGTACAAATTGCAAAGGTAATATATGCACTCAATTGACATATTTCGAGACGTGAAAGATTTAAAATAATTATGATCTGAATTGTGTATTGTTTATGTCTTGAATTTTAGTTTGATGGACTATAATTAGTAAACTTAGAATTTATTGTTACAATTGAAAATTTGATGAATTAACATGTACATTTGGTCTAGGAAAAATACCAAGTGGTAAGACAGATTGACATATGAAAAAAATAGGATGATTAAGCCTATGAATAACTGACATTTGGCATAGATAAATGAGTGACATTTGGCATAAGTAATTAATTGACAAATGACAGCAATGAATGAGTGACAAACGGACTAATAACTAGGTGACATTTGGTGGCTTATGAAGAGAATAAGTGTCTAGCATGTTTAAGGACACCTGTTAATCTAAGATAATGACACATTGCACCTAGTTAAATTAAACAAATGTTGGAAAATTTTTTGTTGTGTTTCATCTTCATTCTTCACTCTCTCCATCAAAACCTGCATTCATCTCATAGCTTTGTATTTTTTGTTTAAGTCTTACTAAATGGCTACACCAAAATCCATGCTTTTACCCTCACAAAGTTAGGTAAAGAATTAGAACATAGTTGTTTTTGTTATAGTCTTTGATGCTAGCCGAATGCCATCCAATTTTCACCTCGAATTTGTGATGATTTTGCATGCATGGAGAGCTTAATTAGTTTGATCTTTGAGATAGAAATTTG
>JANVCQ010000008.1:12004108-12023702 GCA_025531925.1 Erythroxylum plowmanianum | reverse complement strand
TGCAAATATCATAAATTATGAGTAAGCATCTCCAAATTCTTTTCCTAAAATTAAGACAATTGCTATTTTCAAAAAATAAAGAAAAACACGTTGGTTTCAGAAACATTCACATTATTTCAGGATGTCCAAAAATAACGCCTAGTTGCAGCTTTGCAGTGCTTGTTAGTAGGGCGTGTAAACCACATCTTTCGGAGGAGCGTGCAGCAACTGTGACCGGTGGCAAAATTACATCTTCAGCCCCACACCTTGGGAGGAATGCTGAGTGGGCGCAACGGGCTCCAACCGTTTTTCAACTGTTGAGAGGTAAAAAACGGCGCAGTAGTTTGGTAGATTTTTTTTTTCCTGGTATTTCTTGGTCTATGCATTTCATGAATGGTCCCTAGTCCCTACCCCCCCTCTCTCTCTCTCTCTCTCTGAAAATAATTCATCGTCAATCATCACATGCACCATTGTCAGATTTGACCGGTGACGATAATACGTATCCTTATTTTCATAAAATAAAGATATTATTTTAAGTAAATTTATATATAAATGTGACATGAAATTAAAAAAAAAGATGGAGTTAAAAAGAGCAAAGAAATAAAATAAAATATGTGATATGGTGTCAAAATGTGCTAATACTTAATAAGCTATAAAGTACGATTCTTCTTGTCTCAAGTTATATTAGAGCTCCTTACTCAATAGTTACGTGAGTAAATATAAACAATTTAAAGACATGGGATGATCTCGAAAGACCTTTCTTTATATATCATAACTGAAAAGTCAAGTTGTATAATAGAAAGATTTGTCAGCAACTTACAATTAGGAAAGACAAATTAAACACTAAAGTTAAACTTTCTAAATAGTAGCTTGATAGTAAACAGTTTTCAATAACTACCCCAACTATTTTGGAGCATATGCTTTATCAGTATTATAATACGCTAGAATATTTGGCCAATTCTTCAGGCCAACTCTATGGTATCTTTTTTGATCACCACCTGAGGTTCTTATTTGAAATGATGATATCTTTTGCGGTCGTGAAATCATAAGGTGAGGCCTATGCTTGAACTTTCCACATAGTAGTTGGTAACTTTTGTCAGGCTCTATACGTGTTGGGTCTCTTGGCCTAAATTATACTGTACCAACTGGCGTTAGTTGGGTTTCTTGGCATGATTAAACCCGCTTTATAGTTCCTGAGGTCTATTCTTGTGTACTGTCAGACCCGACCAGAGCACTCACCCAATATTCAATGCCATCCAAAATTTTTAATATTGAAAGCTAACAATTACTGTACTGATAGCAACATTTTTATTTTAATTTTTTATATGTGAAACTTTTCAGATGCTTTCAAGCATGCCGAGTCAGGCAGGCACAGTCCATCCTCTAAAGTCTTAATATTTTAAAAATTGGATCGATTTTGTCAATTTTACAATAAAAATTTTAAATTAATTATTTTTAGTTTAATTTTTAAATTTTTGTTTGATTTAGTTTAATAGTCTTTATTATTTAAAACTGATCAATTTATTAATTAATCGGTCAGTTTCTATAAATTAATAAATTTTTATAATATAAAATAAACTGATTAATTTTTATTTAATAATTTCTTTTTAATTGAACTTTAAAATTTTTAATAAGTAAGGGTAATTTTCTTTAATCATTTTTAAATTCTTTAATTTTATTTAATCTTTAACTAATTTTATGAGGGTCGGTTGAATCTTTTAAATCATAAACTCTTGTGTTATCCATTTAACTTTGAGTTCGAACTTATGTATTATCAAATTATGAGTTATCTATAATCACTCTCTCCCTGTATATCCTATATTTAACAATATAGCATTGATTATATTTCTATCTTATCCACCATATGGGATTAATCTTAATTAATAATATAAATGGACTATATATTAATGCCTCTTAGTGTATGTATCAAAATTGATACAATGAGAATGAGTTCATATAATCTTGTCACGGATGTATAGGGTATAACTGACTAATAAAAAGAATAATATTAAAGCATATTCTATGTAATTAAATTGGACATTACAACCTGCTGACAAAAGCATTTTCATTACAAAGATTTACCATAAAACATTAAAATTGTGGATATAAACTTTAATTCTATAAGCGTATGGTTAAAAATAATTCATTGAATCGAGGTTCGAAAATTATTAGAAAGTTAAGGAATCAGTTTCTCTTTTTTTTATTTAGATTTGTACTTTTTCTTGTTTTTTAAGAAAAAGTTAGCAACAAAGGGTTTCGTTCTCTACAAGATTTGGTCGGACTTCGGAGCTGTTCACTTCCACTTAGTCGCTCGCGTGCTATCTTGAAAGTTGAAACATCTTTTCCTGCGAGGGAAAGAGACAAGAGCGCTTCATGAAGAAATTATGTAGGGTTTCGACTTTCGACCCCCTTCACACTTTTTCTTAATTTTTGAAAAGCGAGGTAAGTGATTATTCTAATTTTAAGTTATCATAATAACTTGATACTGAGTTTTGAAAAGCTTCAAATAACTCACCAGTGTGTCGGTTCTAACAAAGTTGTAAAGGTTGCCATAGAAACTTCTGGGAAGGGACATGGTCCATCCTTTTTTTTAATTTGAAAAGGAAGACAAACAAGACAAAATCAATACAAAGCGAAACTCAACACTCTAACTAACGTAGGGTCCTCCGATACAAAAAGCCTTGCTGGTCTCGGACATGATCCATCCTTGAGTGGAGGTTAAGTACTTCAAAGACAAAGTAATCTTAGCGGTCCATCACAAAGGCAACAGTGACAGAAGTGAGATTTATCAAGCTGTTTATATTATTTAAGGTGTCTCCAAGTCTATCAATTGTGTGGTTTCTAAGTTCACTAAAATTGATATTTTTATATTGTTGTTTGCTTTTTCAATAGGTCCCTTCATTCGTCTTTTTTTCATGAAGTTTTAGGTTACACTAAATAAGAGTTTTGAGTTAAAAAAGGGGTAATTAGAATGCATATTAATAAGAAGGAGTAAGTAAATGGTAAGTTAAATAAACAGCTTATTTTTTAATTTACTTTATTCTTTTGTTGTCAAACTAATTTAAACCTATAAAATGACATGCAAGTCTTATCATTAGATGGTATCAATCGACAATATATAACTACATATCAATAAAAATATATTAAATGTTTCTAATATTATAAAAATATAATTAGAAAACATTAAAAGTCATTTCAAATGTTATTGAAATCTTAATTTATACTTTTTTTTTAAACGAACTAAACCGAGTATTGAATTATATAGAGCTGAATTTAGTTCAACAGGTAATAATAGTATAGATTCATTCAATTTCGGCTAAAGTGACACATGCATGTACGAAAATCTAGAAAGATGAGTGAAGATTTGAAGCATATGGGGTAGCAGTATTGCCTAGAACAGGCCAAAAGTACTGCTTCACAATGTGGAATGGCAAAAGTAACGAAGGGAACACATGCGCAAATTGAGGGATTTGGGTAGTGCAGATACATTGCGACTTAATAGCGTTTTCTTTTGAATTATTGAGAAGCTTGTGAACTAAAGGTTCCCCCCTTGGATCCTGCCCAATGTTAAAGGCGACTTTCTGTTTCCTCACCCTTCAACCTCGCTTTCCCTAAAGGCAAAGGGAAGAATATAAAATGACAAAATATATACATGCAACTCTATATACACTCACCTCTCTAGGGTGTATCTGGAGCTCTTCCTTGTCATGTGACAAGTATTCTAATAAAACAACTAAATCATGAGTCAAAATGATTTGTTCTTAAATGTTAAGGCTGAAGTCTATGAATAGGGAAAAGTTATAGTCTGCATTGTTGACAATGCACACAACTGAATATGGTGTTTATGTGGCCAGACTCTTTTCCCTCCATTTGAATCCATGGAAAAAGGAAACTGGACAAGAAGCTAAACGTATGGTAGATTGTCAACTATTGCACATTATTATTAGTCTTCCATAATTGGTTCAAAATTTCCCCGGTAGCAATCAACCACCACCAACATTTTCTCAAACCTCTCCTTCAATAATTACCAACCATTATCTTTGCTCATTTGGCCTGGATTGACCTTAATTAGTGAGCTAATTAGTAATCAGAGAGGTGGTGCTTTCTTTGTCCTAATTAAATGTTTCGAAAAACTAATGATAGTATAGTTGATGGCAAGTCCCTGTCAATTCCCTCGTTCGAGAAATATTGGTGCAGGGATGAAACCTTAGGTCATGACTGCTCAAATTCAAGATTTTATTGCCATAGCCCCACTTCCATTTCATGAATAAAGTAATATATTCCCCTGCATTAGCTCATAGTAACCACTACATTTTCTTTTTTACCGCCATTGTTCCACTTAGATACAATGTCTTTATCACTCGACCAAACTTGTCTTTCAATTCTGCACTGGACGTTATATTACTTGGTCACGGGATTTTGTTGCAAGGGTTCAGTCCTTTTCTGCCGTTTGGTCGCTTGGAAAATTTGTGTGGACATGATGATCTTTTCAGTCATACGGTACTCCCATGCAAGCAATAGTCATCATATGGGAGAATATTAAGCTCCAAGTCAAATTTTCTTTTTCTCCTTTTTTTTTTCCATCTTCATGATTAAACAAGGTCGAAAGTTTCTAAGTAGAGAAGCCAAATTCTTGTGTCTCCATTCCGTGCTTGATGGAAATCCCACTTGTACCTAGAAAAGTTTACGCTGATAAGACTATATAACTGATCAAATACTAAGTGCATAGTTGATGTCATTTCCTTGAACCACTTCCTAAAAAGATCACTGCATAATTACTCGAAATCTTGCTGACAAATGTTGTGTAGCGCAACACTTTTCAGTGAAAAGAAAATTTTATTTGATGTTTCCTAACATAGCACCTTCTTTTTTCATCCAAATAACAAATTCCAGGATTGATCATTACTTGACAGGAGCAATATTTTAAATAACTGATTGAATGTGACGCTGGTGTACAATTGCAAACCAAAACAACTGTCATAATAGTAGTTGCAATTATCGGCATAATTGCAGTATGTGCTGTTGTAGTTGTTGTAGACCCATATTTTAAACCTAGAAAAGTGATTGCAACATAGAAAAGGTCCGGGCTTGCTCAATCTTTTTATCAGATTTATTTTAGTCTTTTCTTTTTTCCTTTTTGATGCTTTGAGCTGGTTTCTTTCAGGAATTAGAGAATGATTATCGTTTTCAAGTAGCATCGACTGATCTATGAATCACAAGATTGTAAATATGACTTGTCAGTAAAGTGAGTCAAACTAATATTAATATTCTATCAAATCAGGATCCGGAGATGATTTAGCCTTTTTTGCTGACATTATGCCGCTTGATCCCTACTTACCGACAAAACCACCCTGTTACTGTATTTCCTTCGTTTGTTGTTGCTCTTCTTAAAAATGGACAAGACACTAACCATAAAATTCATGCAGATTCATACTTCAGAACCCTGACGGGAACAACCTATTTTTATGTCGACGAACTGATACAAAATCGTCAAATTTAATTGCTAGCATGATTCGCAGAAAGCATTTATAAACCATACCTTATAATATATAATAGGCTTTGCTAGTGCAAGTCCTTTACTTATTATGCAACTAAATTACATACTTGCCTACCCACATGGCATACCTTAAAATACACTCTAAAACCCTGTTTGATCTAGTGATCAAAAGCCATCTAGTCATTAATAGTAGGAAAGTTGCACTACTGAGAATTATACTAATACAATTTATTAAGCATCTATTACATAATCAAACTCCGGATTATCGATGCTTCGGGACTATCGGCATCAATTGTTGCTAAAAGCTGAGACAACCGCTCGCTCAAGTCATCCACCTCCCTGTGTAAGTTCCTGATATAGTTGCAGGTCTCTTGGAGAACCTTGGAAGCTGATACCTGAAGCAACAAAAGTCAAACCCAATTCACTACAAGTCTATCTTTTAAACGAACCCTCCCTTCCTTCACCTTTTTACCGTCATTGTGGAGATTTCAACTTATAATAAGAAAAAGATGAGATTAGGGATGTGCACCAATTTAGGCAACAGTAAGAGTTTGGTCCAACTATACACAGTTAACTATTTAGGTCAATAAGAACACGAAGACCTATGAAAATATTGTCCTTGATGTCCGGTTCACATTTCAAACTATCTGAAGAAAGCAATTATTATAACTGTAATACACCGTTGATCATGTGTTACAAGTTCTATGCTTGCATTGTGTTTTTATTATTTTCCCAACTTTGTCTTCTACCTCCATGTGGAATGATATAGTTGGCGTGCTCCCACCGGTAATATTCCAGGCCAAGAGCAACAAAAAAAGGGCTTCACGTAGCCATAGTTTTAAGTGCATAACATGAGTCGTTAAAGGGGTGACTTAAAAATTAAGTACCTTATCAGAGCGCCTGACTCGAATTTCAGGCAAGAGTTGACGCAACTTGGAGACAAGCTCGATGATCTGATCATCAGTGATCCTCGGAGCACTACTTGATTGCCTTGATCTTCTGCTAGACATCTTGCACCAAAAGAGTGTATGTAGGTCTGTTTTCAAGCTCAAGCAACAGGCTATGCTCAAACTATGAGAGACGAATTAGCTAAAGCTCCAAAGGGGAAGATATTACAGTAGCTATAGAAGGTATCTAAAGTTAAAAAGGGTAGATTGGATGGAGAAAAGAGAGCAGGGAAGAAATGGAAGAAGGGAATTGTATGTTGGATAAAAGAGATATGGAGAAATGGAGAAAGTGATAAGAGAGTTATAAAGAGAAGGACCACAAGCAAACAGAGAGAGAGAGAGAGAGAGCGCGTACAATATCAATAGACAGCGATGTTGGATGTGAAGAGGACAAGTGCATTGGAGAAAGAAGTGGACTAGTTTAGGCTTGAGTGTTTTAATTTGAGAGAGAATAGAGAGAGAGCATATACACCTTATGCATGTTCCCAAGCTGGGGTTTGATTTCAAGTGCGCTAAGAGAAGTGTGTTTGTTTTTGAGCTAACAAAGTGGGCCTTCATGTGCATGTCTCAATACACAATACCATGTGATCATAGGACATTGATCCTCTCCAATCAGGGCCTTTTATCACTGAATTTCATAAAACAAAAACAATCGCCCTTTCCCCACACATTATATATGTATATATATATATGTATGTATATATATATATATGTATGTATATATATATATATATGTATGTATATATATATATATATGTATGTATAAATTATGTGGCGGTATGTAGCTGCTGCCAGTACCAGTACTCTCAACAGTACTGTACGCTATTAACTCCATTAATTCTTATATATTTAGCAAGTTGTGTTAACCCTAACCCCTTGATAGGTAGAGATATGCCTGCCTACCTTCCTTCTTCTCATTGGTCAGTATCAGTCTTCAATAGTCAGTGTTCATGCTTTTTATAAACTCTGAAAAACTAAGCACAAATTAAGTACAAGTGCATGCGACTTAATATTAGTTATGCTAATCATATTCAAAATCCTATATTAATTCCAATTAAAATATGTATTAGATTAAATGTTGGTATATATATATGGGGTTTAATTTAAGACAAATCTGTACGATCTTATTATAAAAGAAATTATTTTCCTCATCCTTGTTTGGGACACAAGTACGTGATTGTTTGCAAACCTTTCGTCCCTCACCTCACATGCTCTTTCTTTGGCATACACGACATGACACGTGTCATGTCTTGCTCTGGAACATTTTATATTGGGGGAAATTTCTAAAACGGGCATGCTTATGTAGTTTTCATGCTTTTGTGCCTATGGATGTCACGTGATTTAAGATAATCTTGCTATAACTTCTTCTAATTGGCTTTTGACAACACAACTGCAAATTAATTAATTGTAATAACCACTCCATCACAATCCGATTTAAACCCCTCAAGCTTTTATACATCTTTCCCAACTTGAATTTGAATAATGTCTGTACGTACTTGAAGTTTCTCTGCTGCCTGTTACAGTACAATGTTGACTGGGCACCTTGTTTTCCCGTCAACATCCATCAAATCTTGGACTGGAACTGGGATTATGCATATATATGTCGTTGATGTTCAAAGGTCAGGTTTACTTCGACGGTATTCTTATTTTGTGAGCTTTAATATTATATATATGACAATTTCAGATGGTTGATGAAGCAAGTTGATAAGGGTTGTACCATGTATTTATTATTTAAGCATCTTTTGTCACTTTGAAGATTAGAAAACAAAAAATACATGAGACTCAGATTTCCTTGTCTGCCTTGCATTGTCCCACAATTCTATTAATTATTTTTCTTGTATCTCCTCATGTGAGTATGAGAGACAGAGAGCAAGAAGATGGTACAAGAGAAACAAGGGGATCAATCTAGAGATTTGACGCTATTTTATTATTTTTCTTGTCAGTGATCACATTAGGGTTAACACATCACTTCAGCATTAAGAATGTGGGTGTAGACTGTAGAAAGTCAATGTAAAAAATCATACACCATCACTACCTGATCGCTCACTAGCCAGCACACCATCACCCGATCGCTTACTAGCTAGTTATTTAGAGAAGGGACCGAACCCTATAGTGTCATTAACTACAACTCTGATATGGTACCATTGCATTTGTTAGTCCATGTGAAAATGGGAGAATTGACCAAACCATATTCTGTCATTAACTGCTAGAGCCACCTTACATGTTAGTCCATGTGAGTTTTTTCCGAGTAAATCAGGTACTAGAGCTACCACATCACATATCCATTTATAGAGCATGATGAGAGATATGTAATTTTTCACCAAAAACCACAGATGCTCTTCCCTTCCCTCTGGGACCAAATCAGTAGCAATTTGCCACCATGTCTAATGGGAAATACGAATGCTTTTCTATTGTTTCTAAAAAGTCAGTTTTCTTTTCCCTGTTTCATTGTCTTCCCATCTCAAGTGTATAAGATGGAGTTTTTAAGCCAAAAGGAGGCTACTAAATGAGTCTGGTAGATGTGTTATCATGATTCAGTGGACTCCTACATCTTGAGTAAGAAGGCCTATCTAGTTTTTTATGTTGGTTCTTTTTGATGCATATCTAAAGTCGCTGCTTGACAGATGGGGTGTTTGGTCAGGCAAAGCCAGGAATTGTGGCAAATTCTAGCAAATGCAACCTTTTCATCAACTTCCTTTACCAAATTTAGAAACATCAGTAAATTCCTAGGGTACCACTTTTTGACCATACATACAATCACCTCCAAGTTTACAGCATGTTATGGGATCTTTCAGGATTTTAAAATAATCACTTCCATTTATACCGTTATATCGGATAACCATAAGACACATGGGATTAGGTCCACAAACAGTTGATTAAAACATTCCAATTGGATTCGCAAATATTTAACCCTCAGAAGTCAAATCAATTGAAATTTGGTAAAAATCTTTAGCTTGAATGAAAAGGAAAAATGGTGCTTATTATATATGACTCAAATATCTATTAGGCATATACGACATTAATATGTATTTAATTAAGTCACAGAATATTAAAAGGGCATTAGAAATTTAGAATCCCCCCCCGACATACAATAAATGATGTTTTAACACATGCACCAACTTTGTTGACAAGTAAGTTGATCTTTAATTGTTACTTAACTGCTTTATCCTCTGTAATTATGGTTTAATGCCATTTCTCAACTACCTTCTCTTCTCTTCTCTTCTGTACCACACGCTCGCTTGCCCACTTCAAAGTAATAATTTGTCGACAGTAAGTCAAGAAAAGCAACATTACATTTGCTCAAACGTGTTCATGAATTGAAACGTATAACAAATAGAGTACTCATTCCTAATTGACCCGATATATAATATCTACTTGTCTTTTAATATAGTATGAGGCCAACGGTCTAACTTCTTCAGAACTTGGTTAAATATATCTTTTTGACAAAATGATGGTCCCTGACTATAGTTCAGTTACCACAGACAGTTAGCCTCAAATTAAGTTAAGGACATTTTTGTGAAGAATTAAGTTAAATCTTCGTGGAAAGAAAATATCTATGCTAGCTTACCAACAAAATTTCCCTCTCTGCAAACTCAAGTCGTCGAACAGAATCATATTGCTACATATATATTTTGAGATTCTGGCTTAAGAAACTAAGGAGTAGTCAACTTTTCCCAACTTTAATTCTTTCGTCAAAAAGGGTCTTGGTTAGTTAATGCAATGATTGAGCAAAACTAAAAGAGAAGACACGCATGCATGATGGAGATGGACTTCCAGAGAAGCTTACAAAGTTAAGATATTGATTGACTACATTGGCAAGTGTGCTACTCTCTTATGATGAGAACAAAATCAGCCCCGTTGGAATTGTTTTGTATTTTGCTGTTGCTCAACTTCAAATATCTAATCAATATGTTTCTCATTCAAACAACTAATTACTGTCTCAAACATGCAAAGAAGCGAAATTTTGTAACAACACTATCATTTCAAATGAGAACAGAAACTTTGTTTTTAACCAACCTCATAGATTCATAATCTTTTCGGAATGTGATGTAGAAAAGATAAGCAGTGAATATTAAGTTTAACATCAGAAAATAATATACAAAAACTTAATGATTAACTAAATGGCGGTATAAAGAAGACCTCTATATATTTTCATAATTAAAATAACTTATTATCGAGAGTATAAATGATTTCAGATAAATAATTTAGATAATGTACAATTAAGAAAAGGGCAATTAGGTTTGGGTAAAAATTTAGGATTGTTGTATTAGCTGTTTTTTTTTATTTTTAATAAATTTAATGATGTGTAATATTTATTTTTTTATAAATGCTTACTTGTTAAAATGTTCTATTTATATAATAAATTTAAGTGTAAGATTGATGTCAAACTAATTTTATAATAAATTAAAAGTTGAAACATTTTTTTAATACTCTTATTATTAAAACTAATATTATTCATTATTTTACTCTGCTTTCTTCAAAGTACGCTAATTTCTTGTATTTTTACAAATTAGTGCTTCTCTATTTCCTATTTCTACAATTTTGATTTCATGATTGTTAAATCGTATTGAATAAATGAGGAGACTTTTAAACACAAATCTTTATTTTCTAAATGAAAATCTATAGATTATGCAGATTTCATCACGCTTGAAGAGATACAAGCTAGCTACATTATTAATTTGCCTTCAATCCACTCTGCGAACATAAGGTGTTGTATATTTAAAAGAGGGGGGGAAATACTGGCCATCATAGTCTAAATGCATGGGATCCATGCTTCTCTGCAAAAAACCAAAGTCAAGAAATGAAAGCTTAAGCCAAAACGTACTAGCTAATGCCCATACACTCCCTTGATTTTCACGCAACATATGTAATATAACATCAATGGCTTTTGACGCAAAAGGCCAAGTATGCTCATGATCGAACTAACTTGAATTTTATTAGCATCCACTTAATAAAGATGATAGTCCGTACAATAGCCTATTCTCTTTTGTTTTCTTGATTTGAAAGAAAGCCTGGAAATATGTTACTGGTTGAGACATCAACTGGGCATGCAGGCAAATTAACATCATAAAATTAAGGACAATATAGTACGCTCCAGTCAAACTAATTCACCCACCTTAAGTCCAGACAATATGATTAACCCTTCGGCTATGCATAAACATTTGGTTGCTTGACTTTTTGAAGCTTTAGTTGGCATTTTAGTTGACTTTCTTAACACCTCTACTGCTCGATTGGGTATTAGTATTTATGTTTTAGTGGACCTTCCCTATTGGATATGGGTTTCATCCAAGCCCAAGATCATGTAGGAATTGGCTGGGCCTGAAATGGTCCTCAACTTAGGCAAAAGTAAAACAAGTATGCTTTCATTTGTTTTATTATTTTCAATTAACTATAATTGTGCTAACCCAACTTTAATTAATAGTGTTAAAATGATTTTTAGTATAAGTGCAATATTTTTTAATACAAGAAAGATTATCTTTTACCTTGTCTTACATATCAAAATTAATAAAACTATTTTTAATTACCTGTTTCTTCTAAAATAACTAGAGAATTAGGAAAATAAAAGAAAAGATTGTTTAAAATAAGCCTTTTTAAAAAAATAAAGAAAAAGCTCTACCTGGATCCTATTATTAGAACAAAAATGTTTGAAGAGGTAGTATTAGCAGCAAGGACAACTGTATGTTGATTGATAGTTTGTAGGAGAGGAGTTGGGGTTGGAAAATATAATAGAAAAACTGCAATTATACAAGGGAAAGCTCAATTTTCTTGCTCGGTCTCGGTGGCAACAATTTCAATCAAATTGTTGGCAGCAGCAATTGGAAAGGGCAAAAGGTACTTCTTGATGGACCCATCAGTGTACTCTTCCTAGGACCAATTGTGAAAACCAGTCTCGAGTTTCAAAGATTGACGACCCTGCGCACCCATTTGGCTTTTTATGACAGAATTCAGCATCAGAGAGTTTCAGTGTCTCTAAAGTTTTGCTGATGCCTTCAATTGCCTTATATCAGAATGCCAACCCCATAAGGCCAGAAAATGCTGGGATAGTACTGTCAGAAAAATGGGACCCTTTCATGGCTACTAGACAATACTTGTGCTGTAGCCTCAACTTAACTTATACTTTGAAAACAAAGGCAAGACACTGTCAAGCTCAGAGTCAGAGAGAGGAGTCCTGAAATCTAATTAAGTTAACCTATGCAAAGACAATTTAAGTTCTCACATAACCCCTCAGTTGGAAGGTAAATGATCCTGCTGTAGCAAATCCTTGTAAAATCAACAAGTAAAGAGACAGCAACAAAAAAATTAGTTCATGTTCTTTCCACCCACATATGAAGAAATTATAACTCCCAGACTTTTTCTGCCATTTATCGTCAAAGTATTGTTGAGGCACATACGGCCGAATCACTGCCTAATATCGGCAAAAGTTGCAGGCGGGCTCATATAATGAGACTGAGACACTGCAGACTGACATGATAAATCACCTCTGCTATGATATTATCTTTTGAATCAACACTGTTTAATCCATTTTTCTTTAGGACCCCAGCACCAGGAATCCATTTCTGCATATGTTTTCTGCCTCTTTTTTCCCCCCTTTTTTTCCTTCTGGAGTCACCCCTCTTTTTATTCACTGTGCACAGTGAATTAGAAGGTAGGAAACTTCTTGGTTTTCCTTTTTGACAGATCAATTACTGTGCCATACAATCACTTAGATAAAAGGAAAAACATTAGTAACTTCAAAATCTATAATTGATAGATAGCCGGGCCCTTTCCATGCGCATTTATGACCTTCACTTTTGAATTGCATGCTTTACTTTACATCTAATAGAACTTTAAACTCAACTCATATATTACTTTTCTAAATACAAAAGCAAAAGAAAAGGATGGTCTTATCTCACATCAGCTTAACACATGCAATGGAAAGAGTGACGGTGATAACCAAAAAAAAAAAAAACTTTCTAAACATGTTTCTGGGTTGCTTTTTATGGTTACAATATTAAAGTAATCACTTACAGAAAAAGGTGGAAGGAAAAGTTAATTGAGCACCAACAACCAGATGGATGATAGATATAACAGGCTTATGAACCATTAGATATATTGAAAGATATATAAAATTTTTCCTACCCCCATAAGTTGGAGTGGAGAAGAGGTATTGGCAACATTCAGGAAAGTCCTCATATTTCCCATATCTACAACTGTCATCATCATTCCAAAAAAAAAAGGCAGAGGAAAAGGAAAATGGAAACATAAGGTTAATGGGACCCCAAACATAATTTACCAACCAACAAGGCCATGTTACTTCAAAGAAACCCCCCCTCCCTGCTCCCTCGCCCCTCCCCCTCATATGTGATGGTGCTGTAGCTGCAACAGTCTAGAATATGCGCTGTCAGGCCGGCTAACTAATTCAGAATGGCTGCCTTGCTCAATGATCCTACCATCTTGCACAACACCAATACTATCCACACCTCTAATGGTGGATAATCGGTGAGCCACGAGCACCGTGGTCCGGCCCCTCATTAGCCTTTCCAGTGCTTCTTGTAGGACACATTCTGATTCAGCATCTAGTGCACTTGTGGCCTCATCTAGTAGAAGGATTGTTGGGTCCTTGAGAACAGCCCTGGCAATGGCAATTCTTTGTTTTTGCCCTCCAGAGAGCTGAACTCCTCTCTCACCAACAGGTGTCTTGTAGCCATCCGGCAATGCACTTACAAAACCATGCACATTGGCTGCCCGAGCAGCCTCAATTACTTCAGCCTCAGTTGCACCATCTTTTCCATAAGCAATGTTATCAAATATGCTTGACGCAAATAGGGCTGGCTCTTGTTGCACCAATCCGATTTTAAGCCTCAGGGACTTCAAATTTAGTCTTCGAATATCCTTCCCATCAATCATGACTTTCCCTGCTGTTGGATCATAAAATCGTTCAATCAATGCAATAACCGAACTCTTTCCGCTCCCACTGGCTCCAACAAGGGCCTGGCTTTGGCCAGCTCGTATTCTAAGGTTCAGGTCTTTGAATACTGGAACATCAGGTCGTGAAGGGTAAGCAAAATCAACATGTCTAAGTTCAATTTCCCCCCGGATTGATTCAACAGGTTCAGCCTCAGGATCATCAGGATCAATCTTAGTGGAACGGTCCAGAACAGAAAAGACAGAGCCAACAGCTTCACCACCCCTAATAATCTCTGGAGCGAGACTAACAGTTTCTGCAACTGAATTAGCTGTTACAACTAGTACCACAAAAACCTTAATAACCTTGGAGAATGTGGATGCACCCTTGCTAACTAGGTGAACACCGTACCAGAGAATGAGAGCTTCAGAGGAATACAAAGCAAGCTGAGAAAGGCCAAAAAGAAGGCCAGAAGTTTGGCTTCGACGTAAACTATGGAGTTGTGGAACCCGGAGTTCATGGCAGAATAAAGAGAGTATCTTTCCTTGAGCATTGAAGGCCGCAACAGTTCGGATGTTGCTCACTCCCTCACCAGCAATCATGCTGGTCTTCGCATGGGCCTTGGCTGTATCTCCAGCAAATCCTTTGAGAGAGAGTTGCTGCCGTGAACAATTTGTAAATGGAGTTAAATAAAACCAAAATGCATTAACATTAATGCCTGCATTTTAAATCAACAAGATAAATCTAATCAATTCTTTACATTTGATTATATTTGTATAAAAACTTAAAAAAGAGTTCACATCTGCCAGGCGGGGTCCTGAGTTGGAGTGTTTCAAAGGCACAGGAAGGTACTGCAAGACCACACATCATTTGTTTTCTTATATTTTTATTCAGATACTGGTTAGGGTATGGTAAAACCTACAGATCGTTTTTATATAGAACAGCCCTGTATAATTGTTGTTCCGTCACTGTGTCCCATGTCAATTGTGGCTTCCTTTATCTGTTGGTTTGAAAGACATGGGGCATCTTGGAAGAGACTGTCCGCTCAACTTTGAGGTGACCCCATGACCACGAGGTGGAGCCTTAGCAGGGTCAGTGAAAGCAACCCACCCCTACAGAGGACAAGAGCGACTGTACACTTCCAAGTACATACCCTCAATCAATGATTTTCACTTCGGGCCATTCACCAAATTAAGAGCAACCCCCATGCAAAGACAAAAGCGTCACTGTTTAGGACTTTTGTGTACCTAGATTCTAGAAACCCTAATTTATTCAATACTAGACCCAACCAACCTTGGCTGTCACTGCAAAAACTTATGAGCCTGTTGATTGCCAAACCCAGAAAAGAAAAAAAAAGAGATAAGAAAGATAAGATCTGCCCGAAAATTAAAAAGATTCACGGGCCAAGAATTCCCTTGAAAGACTCGCCTGGTTGCAGATATAAAATAAAAGCACGAGTAACTAAAACTGACAATAATATATAGTTATTTTCCATGTACAGGGGTGCACTGTCGGTGGACCGTTGAAATCAGATGATGCAAGAAAAACAAACAAAGCAAAGTTCAAATTTTGACTGGGATAAGATTGCTAATCAATAAATATATATATATATATAAAAGATGAAGGCCTCTATACGCTAAATCTTGAAGGAACATAAAAATATTATGCACAGAAGGTGGGAGGAAAGCACGTGGTGGTCAGATGTATGTGACAAAGTTGTAGTTTTTAGCTTCTGTCGTTTAATGGGAAGGTAAGATTCCGAACATCAAAAGAGGAGTAGGAGTTGTTTTGTTCAGTAAGAGTTCACCTCATCCGCCTTTCTTGTACCTACGTTATTGCTACTTGCCATCTGACTGACTAAACCCTCTTAAATGGGAAAAAGATCGCACAATTACTAATTTATTTTTAAAGTCAGAGCAAAATTAATGTCCAGGAAATATTTATATCGTCTACCTGCAACACAAACATGATGATGGTGCTTAAACCACAAGTAATGCAAGTAATGTGAACCTACCTGGGCAAAGTTGGCAAGGACCAGGAGAGGAAAGGTGGCTAAAATGAGAAGAGAGACCCTCCATTCTACAATGAAAGCAACAATGAAAGAGATGAGGAGGGAAGTCATGTTCTGCAGTATCACTGAAATTCTCTCAGCGATTGCAGATTTCACGTCAGCAGCATCTGTAGCTAATCTTGCTGCAATAAGGCTAGAGTTGTGTTCTTCTTCATCAAACCATCCAACTTCATTCCTCAAAATAGCTGAAGGAAGTGAAAAAAAGACTTTTTAAAGAATTTTAAGGAAAAAATAATAATCTTTTTTCTTTTAATGAATATATGTATAAAACAGCATAGGGAACCCTTAATTTTACCTGCAAGCATCATCCTCCTCACTCTCGTGGTGAGGTTCTCACCCATGATACTGAAGAAGTAATGCTGAATTAGATATGCAACCACAGCATAAAGGCCAGTACCTATGTAGATGAAAACAAACTCCTTTGTTTTTCTTTCCATGGAAGCATAATTTCTGTAATAGAAAACCTCAATCATATTGCTCATTACTATGGCGAAGGTGGGGCCAATGAAACCAGATAGCACAGATCCTATGGCGCCCATTATTGAGTAGGGCCATTCTGGAGCATTTAGCATGAGTAGCCTGCAGAAATAGCCATCAGGAGCAGGATTTTTACGGTCAGTCTCAGCATTTGAGATCATCTCAATACGACCATCAGCACCAGTACTGTATGAGTAGCTTAAGTTTCTTAAACTGCCAGAGCGGAGGCTGAGAGACTTTGTGGAGAGTGAATGGCTGAGACGAGATGAGCGTGATCGACGGGTTGATGGGTTTGCGAAATCTCTATTTCTTACCGTTTCTTGGAATCTGATTAATGAAGCATATGATCCACCCTTGGCTATCAGTTCTTCATGAGTTCCTGTCTCAACTACCTGTCCTTGTTGGATAACTGCAATTGTATCAACGTTTCTGATGGTGGAAAGTCGATGTGCGACAACTACTGTAGTTCTTCCAACCATAAGACGGTCCAGTGCTTCTTGGACAATGCTCTCGGAACCTGCGTCAAGAGCACTGGTTGCTTCATCAAGGAGGAGGATCTTAGGGTTCTTCAACATAGCTCTGGCAATTGCAATTCTCTGTTTCTGGCCACCAGAGAGTTGGACCCCCCGCTCTCCCACCTAGTTCAGGATCAAAGTAAACATGTCATCTGACATGCCATAATACGTTATTCAACTTAAAACACTACGCTTTGCATTTTTCTGCTGGCAGTTGTCACTCATATAAAACTGTATGCATTTGCATTATACTCGGGGAAACAAGCTTGCCCTAATTTAGTTTCTGGTGAAATAAGCTTGCCCTAATTTAGTTTTGTACTTTCCCAACCTGAGTGTTATATCCGTTGGGAAGCAAGGAGATGAAGCTATGAGCGTTAGCAGCAGAGGCAGCAGCCTCCACTTCAGCCATTGATGCATCGGGCTTTCCATAGTGTATGTTCTCAATTATAGTGGTTGCAAAGAGTGCAGGTTCTTGGTTTACCAACCCAATTTGATCACGTAACCACCTTAGTTGCAAGGTCTTTATGTCCACATTATCCAGCAGAACTTGTCCTGTTCACACAATAAGCAAACATTATTATCAACACAATAGTCCATCAGTGGAGGATAAGATTTTGACTGTTCACATTTAAAAAAAATGGTCTACTGATTACCCTCATTAGGATCATAAAACCTCTCTATCAGAGTGACAACAGTGCTTTTCCCTGACCCACTACCACCAACGACAGCAACAGTCTTTCCGGCAGGGAAGAAGATAGAGAAGTCCCGAAATATTAAAACGTCTGGTCTTGATGGGTAGCTGAAGGTCACGTTTTTGAATTCTATATTACCATTGATTTCAGTTAAGCATTTCCCATCTGATTGATCCTGAATTATGGAAGGCTTTTGCTTAATTATCTCCATCAACTTGTACCCAGCTGCTTTGCCTTTGCTAAAGGCCCCAAGATTTGAAAATGACTGCCCCAAACTCCTGTAACAATATAAACACGGTTATTATTATGGGGTAATTCTGTTTTCTGGAGTCTAATTCATCAAATTTTAGTTTGATATTTACATGCCGCCAACAATGGCAGAGAAAATTGCCGTGAATGCCTTCCCTCCGTCAGTTTGTCCATTCCTGATAAACACACCAGCATACCAAAATACAAGTGCCCATGACATGCAAGCTATCCCGTACGTACATCCCAGCCCCAGACCTTTGGCCATTCCAGCCTTGTATCCAAGCTTTAAGGTGTTCTGTATGGCATCTGAATAGGAATTTAATGCCTTGCTTTCCCCAACGTACGAGTATACAGTCCGAACTTGAGCAACAGCCTACGGAAAGCAGAAAACTTCAAGCATATTAGTTGTCATTAATTTTAAAATCCATTTGCAGGGTCTTATCAGAGACCAGCTTTAAATTAAAAATCCATAAACACAATTGAAAATTATAAAAAATACAAAAAGGCCAATTCCCCTTTAAAAAGTTGCACATGCCTAAGCATGATTTGATCCACAAAGGGCCACCATTTCTTGCAACTTTCCAATGCTTAATAAAACAAAAGAACTCCCATGACATTAAGGCCAGCTGTGTTTTATATTTCATTAGTCCATTAACAGAACCAAGACAAGGACATAAATTTTACTGAAAAAGCAGAAACATAGCGTTAACTCAAGAAAGTATGATATAAAAATGGCATCTTTAAAAACAAAATAAGCAACACTTTTATGCCGTTCAAGGCACTGTGATGAAATTTGTGGGCAAATCAACTTTACCTGCTCAGCGATAATGCCAGCTTGTGCGTAAGATTCGCGGCTCTTTGAAGTGAGGCCGGTAAGAGTGTATGCGTATAAGCCCCCAGCAAAGGCTATTCCAGGTATCACTGCTATACTTAGTAGAGCTAGCCTCCATGCTGACACAAAACCAACCACTAGCCCAGCAAGGAAAGTTGACAAGTAATGTATAAAGTTCCCCACCTAAAACACCCAAAATATATTAGAAAGCTTGAGGAAACAGAAAGAATGATACTTTCGTCAACCTAATGCTTAAAATTGGTGATGATTTGATTGGTCGAGGACCCAGATCTTCAAAAGTCCAAACTCGGACCTTGGTACATGTTAACTAGGATCTGCTAACATGGACCGTCAAAGACAAGGATTGACCATTGAGTTGAACCCCACATTAATGGGCAATCAACAATTCAGAAATAAGCATGTTTGCATATTAAAGCAAACAAAACACTA
>JANVCQ010000008.1:11982874-11997504 GCA_025531925.1 Erythroxylum plowmanianum | reverse complement strand
TTAAATAATATATATTTAAATAATAGTAAATAAAATTATGAGAAGAAAAAAGAAAACGGAAAACAAAAACTACTTTTTATGGTTTTCATAATTTTAAAAAACTGGAAAAAAAACTAAAACCAAAATCAAAAACTCAAACAAACAAAGATTTTTTATTAAATTTGAAAACAAAAACAAAAAATAAAAAATAAAGTGGAAATAAACATCCCGTAAGTAATAAGTAATGTAAACAACACAGTTGTATAAATAACCAATTCCTACATATACAAGAGAATGTAGTACTATGGGTTTTACTTGATATCAATAATTAGAGATTCATATGTGAACTCTACTCACTTAGTTTTACTTCATGAGACCAGAATTGAAAGATGTTATGGTTGATATTATTTTAAGGCCTCAACAACTGAATTAACGTTTCAAAGAGCATATATATTCGTACTCTACGAGATTTGTTTGTGAAAAAAAAAAAGGAAAGCAACAACAATTCATAAGTGAAGACACAAATTTTATTAGCGGGCCTAAAGTCCATTGGGCAGATGCAGTCTTTTATTCAAACTCAATAGGCTTGTTTGTTTCCCAGCTAAATGAAGATGGTACGCATCTTTTATTGAAGCCCATTAACGAACAGTATAGATTCAAATATTCGATGCAAATGGGCAGTGGCAAGAATCAAGCCCAAGTGGACAATCCATTTTTTGAGTTTCTAACCGGGCTCATCGAAAATAACGGCTGAGAACATCTCTTTCCTTGTGGGTCAAGATGATTGCGCTATGAATATGAATTACTCGAATCTTTTCAGTATACTTTTACTTACAAAATATTTTTATTTTTAATTAACCGCTACAAATAATTATTTAATCACTTATAAAATATTTTTCTAAATATTATTCACGCTAGATTTCATCAGAAACTAATAAATAGCATTACAAGAGGTTCAAAACAAAATTTATTAAAATATTTGTTTGTAACAAAGCTAATCCCAAGTTGATAGGTATAGCCGCAAATCATCTAATTTCGGCCTTTAATTATATGAATCATAGGTATAATAATATGATTGTGTATTGAAATATGCCCACGTCAGGCACACGTAACCCAACCTCAAATACGCGAGTTTAGATTATCTATTTCCGTTATCTTATTTCATAACCATATATTTATCTAATTTCTCTCCATCCTATATTGAAAGAATGAATCCTCATGAAACATGATATCAGGAATGAGCGGTCGGTTACCCAAACACACCTTGCGACGCTCATGCTACATAACATAAAAAGGCTAAAAGAGGATTGTGATTTTCATCTACCAAATGCAAAGGTCCTTCACTGTACATAACCACTTACATCTAATTATTGCCTCCTTTCCACCAAATCCTAATTTGAGCACTGCCTCCTATACTTTTCTAAGTAAGAAACCAAACCATTAATAAGCTAAAGAAAAAACAAGTAACATGCACCATTTCACTACACCACTTTCATGCCTAAACCTAATCCTCAGCTCCTCCTTATTTTCTTTTTCTTAGCCATCTTGGCCTGTTAACTCTTTCCTGCCCAGAGAAACGCATTCCACAGAGCGATGCCTTCAACATGCCGGATCCTTTAAAAAGACAAAAACAAATCAGATATTAAAAAATGAGAAGTGGAGTTCAAAGGTCCCTCTTAGCGTCAAGAAATAGACGTCTTTGTTCTCATCAAGAAAAAAGAACCAAAGGTAGAACGCGTCGATTTACGAACCTTTACTTTTGATTACTTCAATGATTGCGGTGGTTGCACCACTCTAAGAGGCGAGCAAGGCAACACCTGCCTCGGAAAGAACACTACTCGCCTGAGCTGCAAAATATGCCCCAAACTTCCATTTTCCTTGTTCGCATAATTCCATCCCTCAGTGAAATCTTCTCCGAGATGCGAGTCCTCTTCCTTTATTCTCAGCACCTGACTATGCATAAACCCTTCCTGCTTCCACTTCCCCACCACCATCGACGATTCTGAGTTCTCAAAAGCACACCGATCCTCCATCACCATCGACGGCGATTGATCCATGGACCTGTGAGGCAACAAGAAATCTTTGTATTTGGGTTGAAATTGGAGTCGACCTTGGGCAGTTTCTTTCACTGTCATGCTCTTGTATATATAGCTCCAAGAAAGAGAGAAGGAAAGAACAAAAGGAGCCTCGCCGATCAGGTACGTCCCGTGTAACGCTACAACTAACAATAATTGCAATACAGGCTCACTTGCGTTATTATTATTGTTATATATATATACACACACGTATATAGTATGGAGTGATCTTAGACGGTGCGTTTTGGTGCCATTAGGTGGCTTACATGACTTGGCTTATTTGTATCGAATTGGAACTGTTGGAAAAATTAACACGTGGCAAGAGGGCGAACGAAACACCATCACGTGTTGGACTTGTTGGGACATGTGGGATTAATATAATTCGGAGTCTACTAAAACCGTTGCCGTTTATTCGGAAAAATATCTATTATTGGGATGCAGCTAAATCAAATATGTTTCTTTAATAAATTAAAATGAAATGGTGGGTATTGGGGTGGAGGAAGGGGATTGGATACGGGGGTGTGTCAGAATCGACTTAGAGGGTCGGATGATTACGATTGTCGAAATGACGTGACCGTGGCAGAGCAGGAGCGTTTTGATTGTGACCGTCGGTGGATATCGGGGAACAATTGGCGTCAAACTCGACCTTACTTATGTGAGGTTGATGCATGTCAAACTCCAGTTTTGAACGGAGCCGAAGGCAGGTCACAAGAAGCGTGGGCAAATATTGCCGGGTAGGCCCAAGTATAACGTGACGTGTCAGGCCAGAATTGAGTTTGGGGAGATCAGAATTCAGAGGAATAGTGGTGGAGCATTCATAATCGACTGGTGTACACGCTAAGAGGCAAAACTAGCTACGAAAGTGCAGCTGAGGTGTACGACCACGGGCCGAGATTCAACATTTCAACCCAAACACTATTAGCAGCTTGATTCAATTCGGACATATGTCTTATGCACTCAATTTCATTAACTAAAAAACATTAAACATACATTCATATGCTCTATCAAATCCGTTATAAAATCCTAATATCCAAGTTGCAGATAGATTTCAACCATCCCATGCTTTACTCCTCATCCTCTTCATCTCCGTCTCCACCAGCAGCCTTCTTCGCTGCGGCTCTCATGTTCTTTCTCTTCACTCTTCCAGGGCGCCCACCTCCGAATGGACTTGTAAGCGAGAAATCAATATGCTTTTGAGAGTCAACCCTTACCATGAAGGATGGCACGTTAACAACCTGCCTCCCAACCCTGATGATGAAATCAGGACAAAGTTAGCATTTAAGAAAGCAAGCACATATATTCCACAGAAAGATACTTACACAAACAGACATACATCAGGCATATCATGGATACAATGGATCCAAATCTATGGACTGATACAGACAATGCTGGAAACCAAAACTATTTATTGCAGTTCTCTAAGACTCGATATAAATGAACAATCACTATAATCTTACTGCTGGTTAAATATTTAATTTCATCAAATTTTAACTCAATTAGAGTAGCACAAATAAAGGCATCAAAAACAGAAGTTGCACAACAAATTCCATACAACCTTCAAACAAAGCAGTCACTGATATTTTTACAGAAGATGCAAATTTACCTGATATGTCTTTGTCTAATAAGAACACGGGCATGATGGATGGACTTCGCCATACCGGACTTGAACACAAGGGTCTGAAGTCGGTGTTCCAGGAAGTTCTCAACAGTGAGCGCCAAGACATAATCAAGCTTGTTCTGACTCTCATCCAAAAGACCATACCTGTTCATCCTGCGAAGAAGGGCTTCACCTTCAAAAATACGCCGTGGATCTTTCTCATCTAGAGTGAGAAGCATTCTAGCCGCATTACGGATTCGGCTCAGAGCATACTGCACTCTCCACAACTCCCTCTTGCACCGCAGACCATATTCTCCAACCAGCTTCAATTCAGCATCCAACCGTTCTTTCTCATATGGACGTCGGGGCTTCTTAAAAGTCTTCCCATCTAAAATCCACGAGTTAATGCATTCCAAGTCAAACCAAAATGTACTAAAAAATAAAACTTTCCTAACATACTGATGAATATTGGCCAAATTTATTCTGTTGACCTTCGTATTCCAAGAACCAAAAAAAAAAAGTTGAAACTTGCTAGGAAATGATGATTCAAAGACTCATAACAGGCGAACATCAAATATTTTTCCCCACAAACCCAACAAATTCATCTATTTGGTTTCCTCGACAACAACATTACATAACTTCAGTTAATACAATACAACCTTATGACAATCAAGGACTCCTTGCAACTAAAGGACCAATCCACAGAAACAAAAATTCCCTCCCTTTAATCTTAACTTTCAAGAACCATCCTGAACACATCTTACATTCTAATAAACTGGATTTCAAATTACAGCAACCAATGTATACCTACAAAATGACATGATATTACAAATATTTTTTTCCTGAAGCAGCTGCATTGCTATCACTAGTACAACATCAATTTCTTATGCATACAGTAATTGCAGCTAAGTAGACCTAAAGCGCGATCTATCTCAAAAAGCACGATAAATTCATAAATCCAGGTAAGGAATAAATACTCCCGTACAAGGATTAAACAGGTCATATGGAAAAAGTAACTCGTAAGAAAACGCAAAAAGGGACGAATAAAATAGTAGTAGAAGAAAGAGAAACGACAGAAAGGGGGACTTACAATTCCTGTAGAAACTGACGTGAACCATGGCTCCGCCGGTTTGTGTTCAGAGGGAAGAGGAAACAAAAAAGAAGCGGCGGGCACAATGGAACCCTTTTATAGGTGTTCTGCAACACCCTCACATTAAACTAAAACCCTAGTGGTGTGCAGGCCTTTATAAAACTTTTTGGGTTATCAAACAATATGCAATATTATTCTAATTTTTAATGTAACGAAATAAAATGGGATGGAAAAGAAGATTTTGATATTATATCTTATCCTAACATAAATAGTAAAAATAAGAAATCTTCTCCTAAATAAGAATTTAGGATAAAGCGTACGAGAAAAAATAAATTTTCACTATATTATATTATAAACTCTTCTTTTAAGCAATATTTTACTATATTATATTATTAATTATTCTATTTTTCTGGATAATAATTTTATAATATTATATCCATTTATACTTTATTACATTAAAAACTATTTCATTCTATTAAAAACTTTGTGTTCAACTAAAAATAACCTAAGTAGTATCTTGATTGAGGTTGGAGTTCCCTAGGATAGAATAATATGTTCATTTTGGTTTATCTTAGGTGGCTCTAATTTTGGGTTTCATCATAAATTCTTAAGCCTTTACTCCATATTTATGAACGTAAATATTTGTTTTTTGACTTGTTAGATAAACCAATTTAGTTTGATGCAAATAGCTCACACATATTATGGTTTTCTTAACTTTTGTTGCCTAATTTTAAAAGACTAGTAGATACATAATGCACAAATGCGCGGTAATATAATATCTAGCTAATTTAATTCTACCATTATTTATTCTAACATGTTACATTATTATATAATTTTAATGTATAAACAAATATCGGGGTTTTTTTAATTCGTAATCGAATTATAAATATTTAAGTTTTAAAATGTATATTTTATTTAAAAAGTTAAATTTTGTTATATTAATAATATATAAGTTAGAATAGTAGAAATGAATAAGTAAAAATTGGGATGAAAATTTAAACAATTAAGGAAATGTATAGGGTACTGTATATGTTATAAATGTATAAAATATATAAAATAAATTAAAAAACTCAAACAAAATAAGTTAAAAATAAATAAATATTGTGTAATTTAAAATTTTGTGATAAAGTTATTAATATTTAAATTTTGAAATATATGATAATAAAAGAATTATGATATAATTATTAAGAATATATAATTTTGAATATTAAAAATGAACCAGTGAAATAGTTAGTAAAAAATTGGAATAAAAAAATTGTTAATAGTAACTATATAAACAATTAAGTCATAATTAAATTATACCATGAAATGATTAATAAAAAAATTTCTATTTATTAATTAACAATAACTAAAAAGTCTTTAAAAAGCAAAAACTAAATAATATGAACAATCATGGAAATAAGTCACAGGCGTGACTACCATTTATATAAATTTAATATTATTATACAATACTTAACAATAATTAGGAATTAATAATGCATGGTTGTTAATAATATATATACTTAATATTAATATATAGTAAGTAATAATATAATAATTTGTCACAATCGTAAATAGGTATATATATATATTAAGATATTAATATATAATACTAATTAATTATTATTAATTATTATTAATTATAACGATAAAAACTTCACAATTAATTATTAATAATTAATTTATAAATAAATTATATTTTAATAAATAAATTAATTAATTATATTTTAATTATTATTAATTATATTAAAATTAATTAATTAATTATCATCATCATCATCATCACCCAGTTCGAAATCCCGCAATGAAGCAGGATCTGGGGAGGTCCGATAGTACGCAACCTTACCCCTACATAGTAGAGAGGCTGTTTCCGGTGAACTCAAATGCAAATGAGACAATATAAAATGATGCAGAGAGATAAAATTAAGAAAATAAAATAACAATACAAGAAACAAGGTAATACGAAAATCAAGCATTAGTAAAACTATATATTATATATAATTCTACTAAATAAGATTAAACTAATAATGATAATTATAACAAAAATAATAGTACCGATAAAAATACCCAAAACTCAAAATATAGGGAAAATAAATGCAAACAGTAGTAATAATACTAATCTCAAATAATAATAATAATAATAATAATAATAATAATAACAGTAGAAAAATAAGAATAATAATTAAATTTTTAATATAATACGAATAATAAAAATAATACTAAAAAATTAAAGCTAAAAAGAGACTCAGGAAAAGGGTATTAATAGTATAATACCACTAATAATAATAAAATAATAATAATCTCACTAAACTCCTAGGCAGAAGAAAAATAATGAAAAAGGAAAAAAAAATGAATAATCCAATAACTTGGATAAAAAGAATAAAAGACTAAAGAAAATAATGTGCAAATGAAAGGTAATGATAAACTTAGTAAAAGGGTAAAAGTAGAAGAATAATGGAAACGATAATTAAAATAAAACTAAAAGTAACAATTGATACGGCACAACCGAAGGTAAAGTTAATTGAAAGAAGTATTTAACAATAAACCCATGCAAAAGACATAAACTGGGAAGGGCATGTGAAAAAAAGAGTCACTGGGAACAATAAGGAAATGCAAGGAAAAATATCAAAACACGCTAGGAAGAACTATGTCTCTTAGAAAACCTCAACCTTGGATTCTGGTCTTGAAGGCTTTTACTGAATGATGAAGAGTTGGGTAAAAAGGGAAGGGAAACAGCTTCGGGGATGCCTCGAATAAATATTTGCGCAAGGATCTAGAGTGAGCACTCAACGGTACACACAAGGAATGGTAGGCCGCGGCTTTCTTAAAGCAGCGAATATGTTAGGCGGCTCAACAACGGGTGTACGTCAGACACCAAACAATAGACACTTAGCCAAAATAAGTAACATGAAGTCAAACATTCCAGCGCTGTCGAAAAAGGTGAAAAGAAAGAGTAGGCTGTAGGACTATAGAGACAAAACAACTGGGTGAGCTCTGGACAGGAAAAGTAATACTGAAGAAGGTCACCAAAACTACACCGACGCTGAAAAACCCATGTGCTTCATCCTCTTCAACAACTAAAGACAGCTACCAGAACCCACCAAAACTCCCGACTAAAGAAAATAACCCCATTACCAACACACACGAACACGCATAACTCGAGGGAGTAGGCTTAGTAAAGAAATAGCTACGAATCCAAATAAACAATGTCAAGAGCACAAAGTGAACGATGCTCACCTGGGAACTATCTGGGGCGGTGTCCTCATGCTCTACATATATTAGCAAAACAATACAACTATCTATTACCTTCATCGAATGCAGGATCTTCGAGAATATAGATGTTGTTAACAAAATAGATTGCCTGCATGTTCTACAGCCCTTGAAATTTTCAGATATTGAGGAGGCACTTTGGTTGCTTGAACTTGCCCCAACTTCCCTGAGAAAAGCTAAAGACAGGCAACTCCCATGTCACGCCTGTGACGATTAAGTTAGAAGCGTGACTAATTAAGCTATATATATAGTGAAGAGATATATATATACACTGAATATTAATATATAATAATTAATAATAATAAAAAATTAATAATGCAGGTTATGACTAACATATGTACTAAATATTAACATACATGTACTATTGTCCAATTAATCATATTTTAATATGTCAATTAATTAATTAATTAATAATTATTATTAATTATAACTTAATAAGCTTCACAGTTATTGATTAATAATTAATTCATAAATAAATTATATTTTAAAAAATCAATTAATTTATTATATTGTAATTATTATTAATTATATCAAAATTAATTAATTAATTAATTATATTTTTATATGTATTAAATACATTATAATTAATTAATCAATTAATTATGTTATAATTAATAAACTAATTTAATAATATTTTAATTAATTAATTAAAATGTTATAACATTATATAGGTGTTAATTAAGAAAAACAAAATAACATGCACGATTGTGACTTACGCCTGTAATTATGACTACTTAACAGCTAAATACTAGTATATAATAATTAACTATTAATAATGCATCATGAATAACATATATACTAAATATTAATATGTACTACTTAATCAATAAATTATATTTTAATACATTAATTAATTAATTATATATTAAATATTATTAATTATAATTGAATAAACTAAATAGTTAATGATTAATAATTAATTTATAAATAAATTATATTTTAATAAATCATTTAGTTTTGCTATATTTTAATTATTATTAATTATATGTCATAATTAATTAATTAATTATGGTTTTATTGATTAATTATATTTTTATAGGTGTTAAATATATTATAGGAACAAAATAACAACTCCCATGGCACGCCTCTAACTATTAAGTCACAAGTATTACTACTTAAGCTATATAAGAGATATATATATACTAAATATTAATATATAATAATTAATAATAATAAAAAATTAATAACGTAGCTCCCGGATAACATATATATTAAAAATTAACATTTACTACTTAATCAATTAATTATATTTTAATACATCAATTAATTCATTATATATTAATTATTACTAATTATAAATTAATAAACTTCACAGTTAATGATTAATAATTAATTTATAAATAAATTATATTTTAATGAATTAGTTAATTTATTATATTTTAATTATTATTAGTTACATAAAGATTAATTAATTATTTATATTTGTATATGTGTTAAATATATTATATATATTATATATAATAATGTTATTATGTGTGTGTGTGTATAGAGAGAGAGAGAGATGCATCGGTAGGGTGATCAAGAAAACCCGCGAACTTGTGAACCGGACCTAAATCGCATGAACCGAACCTGTAAACAAGGTTAACCAAATTTGAGTTCAAGTTCGGTTCGAACCGAACCTAAAAAATTATGTTCATAGTTTAGGTTCAAGTTTCTAACTTGCGGTTCTAAGTTAATCAAACCTAAACCGAACCTATAGTAGGTTAATCGAACTGAACCTAATTTATAGGTTTAGGTTTAAACCTGAACCTAAAACACTTAAAAACTTATCACATATTTAGATATAATTTAAGAGGAAATTAATAATAATAAATTCACTAGTAAATTCAGTTTTTCTAAAAAGAGGTAATTCAATCCAACGGTCTTAATACAAACCTTGTAAATTTATGACTAAGATCGCTTGAATCACAATTAATCTTCTATCAAATATTAGCCATTGAAGTTGAAAGATTTTTCCCTCCATGAAAATAAAGGAAAATTAAATATCATTATATTCGTTCAAAAAAGAAAAAGAAATTTCATTCAATCTTTCATCCTACAGTCAATTCTCAACCTCTCATCTCTCAAACTGTAACACTCACCATCTATTTCTCCTCTTCAAACATAAAAGTTCAAATCACGATCTTGATTCTTGAAGAGAATAGGTATTTTTTTATTTATATTTTTACGATTAAAGGAGGCATGCCTATTGTTCATATTGGAGCACTTTGACAAACTGAGTGCTAAGTAGTGGTATGTTCTATTTCATGTCTACATAAGTTCCTTGGAATGACATCAAAACAGTGGCTTATGACTTTGTCTAAACCTATATTTCCATTGTTGTTATCCGACAGATAGAATTAAACCAGCTATATAAACACTTTCAGGTTAATCTAAATGTTGATTTTTTAAATTTTTAACGATGACCTGCATCTTATGTTTGTGATTAATTCCAAATAATTAATGCTTTTGCTACCATTTTTTTGTGCTAGGTTTATCAATACCCATTGGTCCAATTTTCTTTGAATGATTAAATTTAAGATTCATTTAAAGCAGGTTTAGCCTTTTGCAAGTTAATCGTTTAATATTTGCAGGTGTTCAACTGTTCATGTTTGATCCGACGGATAATGCCGGAAAGACACACAATTAGTTCACGAAAGAACTTACTAAACCCATCTAAGCTAACTTGAGGCAATTGTAGGTGGTTTCACCTGAGGCATGGATATTGATTCTTACATGTAGAACCTTTTCTTTTCAATATCCCAAATTATTATTGTTATTGTCTATGAAATCTACAACTACAAAAGCTTTAATTTTTTTGATCAGATGTCAATCTCTATAGACTGCACTAGCAATGCCCCACCATTGACTCACGGAACTAATGAAGATACTTCTCACTTCTCAGAGTGTTGATGGTGTTGACATGACTTCTATAACAACTTCTGGTAATCCCCAAATACCTGATTCTAATGAATCAAATCTCCCTAAACCTCCTACCACCTCTTCAAACAAGAAACGATTTTGAGTTTGGGAACACTATGCCAAGTCAGGTAAAGCTAACGATAGAGTTGGTGTGTGTCAATACTGTAAGAAATCTATTGCTTGTAAACAGAATAATGATACTACCAACCTGATCAATCACTTGAATAGATGTGTTAAGTATCCATAAAACAAGCACAAGGAACCTGAAAATAGACAAAAAACTATAGAAGGAAGAATAGTAGAAAAAGATGAAGATGAATGATTGGAAATTATGCAAAAGAATTATAAACTTTTGCCTAATTTCTGGTCATTCACGCGATACAATTGTTAGGGCTGTTGAGACTTGTTCAGTTAGTTGGGATATTGAAAAAGTATTCACTATAACGGTGGATAATGCAAGTTTAAATGATGTAGCTATTCAATACTTGAGAAAAAGAATTAATAGTTGGAAGGGTGGTGCATTGACAGGTGAGTTCATACAAATGAGATGTGCTGCACATATCTTAGGTTTAATTGTGAAAGAGGGGCTTTCAGAATTAGGTGATTCAATCATTTGGATTCGCAATGTAGTGAAATATGTTCAATCTTTTCCTGCTAAAATGGCAAAATTCAAGTCTTGTATAGAAAATGACAAAATAGACAGCAAGAGTATTGTTTGTCTAGATGTTGAAACAAAATGGAATTCCACTTATTTAATGTTAAAGTCAACTTTGAAATTTCAGAAAGCATTTGATTTATTAGAGTCAAGATTATAAGTGTGTTGAAGACATTTCTAAAAAGAAGAATAGCAGAGGTGAGAATAAAAATAATAAAGGAGTTCTTAGTGAAAGTGATTGGGAGTATGCATGTAACTTGTTGTCTTTTCTTTCTATCTTTTATGATGCTACTTTAAATTGTCTGGCTCTCATTATGTAACTGCTAATTAGTACATGAAAGAAATTTTTAGCATTGAGATGGTTATTTCAAAGAGATGTGGATTTGGTGATTTTAGTGCAAGAAACATGGTTATGAGATTGTAATATTGTCTCCAGGCTCTGATTCTGCCTTTGCTCACTCTGTTTTGCCATCTTCGTTTGTGGTCTCACAAGATACCCAAAATCAACACCATCTGTTGTTTCGATGAGATAGATCTGGCTCTTTCTGGAACTGGGTTGTTTCTATCTTTGCTTCTGATCAGCTGTTGTCTGCGTTTTCAGACTGTAGTCGACTTCTGATTCATTTGATACTCTGTTCCTTACTGGAAATGCAGATCTGGAAGCATTGGTACCTCTAGAGCCAGCTGAAACAGTGAAAGCAAGGTAATCAAAGATAATAGCTTGTTTGGGTTTTTCCCCCTATATTAGACTGCCGAAAAAAAAAAGTTTTTATTTTTCTGCATTTTGAGATAGTTCCAAGTGACCATCCATTGTTTTCAAAGTACATGTCGGTGTAGCGAGAGATTCTTGAACTGGGTTTTTTGAGTTTGTAAGTAATGCTTTTTTTTTTCTTCCTTCCCTCTTTTTCTTCCGGAATTATGAGTCTTTTGACATTTCTTGTGAAGTGCTGTTGCTACATTCTATATTTGTTTCAGTAGTTAGAGAAATAGATGGATGAAAGGGTTTTGGAACAAAGTGAAATAGAATAGGGGAAACATACGATCTATTTCTTTTTAGTCATTTTTGGTGGTGGTGAAACGAGGTGAGATTTCAATATTAGGGTTTGTTAGTTATGGCGGAGAATGTAAGTGAGAGAGATAAGAGGAGTTGAATAAAAACAAGACAGCAAGAGGGAGAGGGAAGGGTTTCGTGAGGGTCGAAAGTGATGAGACTTTTTTAGGGCCAAAACACATTTTTGGGAAATGGATTTTGTTCAGGAGTTGAAGCTTTTAGCGAAGAAGAAGGATCGCTTAGCTTTGGATTCCGACATTGATGAGCTTGTTCAGATCGGTATACAAAGGTATTCCATTTCCCAACACAATTTCTTTTGGTTTCCATCAGTTTACTACAGATTTGTTTACTTTTTCCCAACACAATTTCTCTCTTTCACTAGTTTTTTTATTTATTAATGGGTTATATATATACACATATAAATTGTGTTTTTTGCCTCAATTTGGAGTTAATGGAAATACATATATTTGTTGCTTGTCATCGGGTCTCTCTCTTTTGAGAGTGGAGAAGAAGAAGAAGAAGCAAGGTACTTTTGTTTTATGTAAACATGCTAATGGTACGTCCCTTCAGCTTAAATTAGTAAAGTTCCTTCTTTTTGTTGTTAGCATTCATGGGTCTTGCTTCAAATCTTCTTTGATCTTCACTTTCTCAAGATGTTGCGTCTTTACTGGGATCTTCTGGTTTATGGATCCGTTTTCTTATTATTGTCCGTTAAAATTTGATTATTTTTATTTTTATTTTTATTATTTTTATCATGATTATTTATTGATTTTTTTTAAATTTATGTTTATGTATTAAAAAATACTAATTAATTGATTAAATTGAATTTTTTTCTTGTTTTTCTATTTATCTTATTTTAATTTATTAGTCAATTTTTACCCTATTATTTTGTCAATATTATCTTGTCACATATACATGTGGGCCTACTAAAAACAGCCTATCTACAATGTAGGAGTAAGGTTGTGTACTATCAGGCCCTCCCAGACCCTGCTTCATTGCAGAACTTCGGGGTATGATGATGATGATGAAACATGGTTATGAGGATGAAGAAGAAGCATGATAAGTATTGTGGAGATGTTAATATCAACTGCATGTTGTTTATTGCTGTCATTCTCGATCCATCCTACAAATTGAAGTATATAAACTTTGTGATTGGTAAAGTATATGATGATATCAAATATGAGCAGCTGTGTGAGAAAGTAAAAATTATTTTAGATTTGATGTTTGATTTCTACCGATCCTCTATGTCTTTTCCTGTTGCACAATCAAGCGTTCAATCTCAAGCTTCAAGTGATATGGAAGTTGATAACATCAAGGATGTTGCAGTATTTTTTGATAATATTTTTTATAAGCAGGAAGCTAGTCAAGCAAGTGGGGAAACCAAAAGTGAGCTAGATAATTATTTAGTTGAAGATTGTGAACCCAAAGACAAGACTTTCAATGCCTTGAGTTAGTGGAGACTAAATTCTGCTAAGTATCCAGTGCTTACTTCAATGGCTCGAGATGTTTTAGCTATGCTTGTATCTACTGTTGCACCTGAGTCGGCTTTTAGTACAGGAGGTCGAATGCTTAATTCATTTCGTAGCTCTCTTACTCCAAAGATGGTGGAGGTTCTTGTTTGTGGACAAGATTGGTTAAGAAAATAACAAACTTTTCTTTACGTAGAAGAGAGATTTGAAGAACTTGAGCAAATTGAATCCGCTAATCTAATTTACTTTACCTTGTTTTAATATACAAATAAATAAAAAATATTTTTTCAATTAAAAAAGAAATAACGAGTCTAACTCTTTTTATTCTTTATTTTTTACGGATGTGGCTTCATGTATAACAGTGGATCTGAAGTGAATCACACGTTATTACAAAGCTTATAACAGGATATATAAATGCACGAGAAGGGGGGGTTGAATTGTGTATTCCCCTTTTTAAAATCTTTTTAGAAAAACATTTTGTTAAAGCCAAGTTCTCTTACAGAAACTTGAGTAAATCAGAGTTAATCGAAACTTTGAAAACTTGATTAAAATCTAAGTAAAAAC
>JANVCQ010000008.1:11946170-11976205 GCA_025531925.1 Erythroxylum plowmanianum | reverse complement strand
TCTCTTCAATGATTACAAGTATTCTTTCTGAGCCTCTTCAGGTCTCTACACTCAGTATTCTTTCACTCTTAGCCTCTACAGGCTATCTGTACTACTTTCTTACAACAAGTGTTTTGAACTTTGTTACAGTAAAAAAATTCAACTTGTTTGTTCGCGTATACATAAATCAGCTAATATTCAAGTAAGTTTGCAATCTTCGACTTTGACTCATATTTATAGCCTTCGTCTGTAACTGCTTCTTGATTCTTGCTTCTTGATTCTTGCTTCTTGAATCTTGAAAGAAACGATTAATCAATTGAGTTCTGTAACTAACTCAAACTGACTCTTGCGTCTGCTTTTGTTTCTACGTTTGTTTTTGTATAGTCCGTCTGTTTTTCGTTGTTTGTCTGCTTTTGTATAGTCCGTCTGTTTTTCGTTGTCCGTTTGTTTTTCATTGTCCGTCTGCTTTTTATTGTCCGTCTGCTTTTTGTTGTCCGTCTGTTTTTCGTTGTCCGTCTGTTTTTCATTTTAATCATTTGTTCTTCATCAAAATCATATATGTAAAGTCATTTAGACTTAACAGGATCATCCTACCATCCTATTCGAAGAATAATTGTTTAATAATATATCTTTTTTCCATAGTATGGATCTTTTATAAGACATTGTTTGACTTATTTTTATTTTGCTTGGGTTTAACATATGAATTAATCTTTGATGGATTTTATATGCATACTTTTATGAATAATTTGTGTTTGTTTTCACCAATAATTTTTATAATTTTTTGTCATGTATATTGATATGAATAGGCTCTTGTTACCCTAAGAACCGAACTTGAAAATAGATTAACCGATCCTATAGATTCTTTAGGTTCAGGTTCATGAAATTGTCAAATCTGACATTTAGGTTTAGGCTCAGGTTGTTTATGAACATGTCAGGTTATCCTACTATGAACACCCCCATGCATCGGATACAGGCGTGAATACTAATTAAGTCACAGGTGTGATAAGTTATATATATATGTCCAACATGATAATGAATAATTAATATTAATACGTACTATTTAATTAAATATTTATATTTTATTTAATTTATCAATTAAATAATAATCTATTAATTATAACCAAAAAAGTTTATCTAATTAATTTATAAATAAATCATATTTTAATAGATCAATTAATTTATTATATTTTAAAGTGACATCAAAATTAATTAATTTTTATTTAATTAATTACTTTTTAAAAATATTTTTAATTATATTATAATTAATAATAATTATATATATAATAAAATTATATAGGCAGTAAAATCAGATAGCCATAAGCGTGACTAATAATATTTATATAATGTGGGGGATGAGAAAAGAAAGAAATACCGGCGAAAAAAAAGCCGTTGGATCATTTGAATGGTGGGATGAAATTTTATATTCGTCCATACGTTTGTATTTAATATTATATACTTAAAAATGAATCTAAAATTAAAAATATTTGTTCCATTCAATTAAGCCGGCTGTATAGTATATGGTCTTACTGCAATTTACAGAAAATTCACTTAAACTAGGAAAAAAAAAGTCAATTTTTTAAAGGGATTTTGGTCAAGTGATTTGTTTTTTTTTTTTTTCAATTTAAAGGCGGCTTTGCCTTTAACCCTAAAAAGAGACCACCGGTGGGATAACTGGGCTCCAACTCTTCACCCGTGCCCTGATATTACTTTCCCGCTTTGCCCTAAACTGATCTTTGTGCGCCCCGGTCTCCGTTACCTGACAACCTAAGCCGCCATCTTGTTACTCATCTCTCCATAACTTGGTCATCCAAAGCCAGCACCTTGCTCCTCTCTGCTTCTGTACTTGGGCAGAGAGAAGTAAAAGTTTGGATATTTTTGACAATGTCTGCCAAATGGCGGGCACTACAACACCGCCACCGATACACCTATAGTGCGGCAATCTTCCCAAACTCATATACGGATTCCTTGTCTCAGTCCCCTTTGTCGTTAAACCCCAAGTCGTTACCTTTCTTTAACGAGCTCAATCACCTTATCTCACTTCCTTCAGTTTACTCCCAAGTAACACATGCCAAGAACTTAGCATCTTCTTTTACCCAGTTGATATCTTCTACGAAAGGTGATGACTTGTTAGTTTTGGAGACTGCTTCGCGTTTTTATACATGGATTTTGTTTCTTGAGAATTCCCTTCCCTTGCATCGTACTCTGGTTTCTGCTTTGGCGAAGGTTAATGATAAGGAGTTGCAGTGCTTGGTTGTTAAGTGTTTTAGGGAGCTTTGTGAGGAGTATGGGGCCAACAAAGTGGAGAGTAACATGGGAAAGCAGAGGTTTTGTTTGTCGAGAGTGGTGTTGTCTGTGATGGGTATGCCTAAATTGGGGTACTTGGGGGACGTTGTTCAAGACTGTGCAGTTTTTGTGGCTTGGGATGCTGTTTATGGGTTGGAGAGTGTTGTCTCCGAGACCAAAGAGTGGGCTAGGCCGTCCCCGATTGTAATGGAGCAGTGTCAAGAAGCCATGTCTTGTCTGTACTACTTGTTTCAACGATTTCCACTGAGATTGAAGGGTTCAAATGACTTTGATGCTGGAGAGGTGAATGTTATGGAGAGGGTATTGGGGGTTTTAATAAGCGTTTTGAAGTCCATGGCTTTCTCGAGGGATTGCTTTGTAGCTGCTGGGGTGAGCTTCTGCGCTGCTTTGCAAGTATGTCTCGGTACTGAGGAGCTTAGCATGTTTATCATTGAAGCAATATTTTATCAGACCACCTGTAATTTTAACGCGCCTAGCAAATTTATTTTGGAGATTCCATATAAAGGGGATATATGTTCTGAGATACGAAGTTTGGCTGCCTTAAGTAGACTTTGTTTGATTAGAGGCATTCTAACTGCTGTATCTAGAGCCGTTCTAAATTCTCCTTTTGTTGTACGAAAAGATAAGATGAGTGGCGATGATGGAAATGAAATAATTGGCAGTTCTATCAAGACCATTTTGTATGATGCGATTTTGCCAGAGTTATGTAATTATTGCGAGACTCCAATTGACAGCCACTTCAATTTTCACGCGTTGACGGTCTTACAAATTTGTTTGCAGCAAATGAAGACCTCAATGTTGAGTAATCTTAGTGATTCGTTTGATAATTATGAACCATTCCCAGTGGAAATGGGGTCAAGAGTATTGAGGATTATATGGAACAACATGGAAGATCCTTTAAGTCAAACCGTGAAACAAGTTCATCTAATTTTTGATCTTTTTCTAGATATTCAATCAACTATCCACTGGGGAAAGGATACTGTGAGGATAAAATCTTTCTTGCAAAAGATTGCATTAGATCTTCTCCATCTAGGTCCACGTTGCAAGGGGAGATATGTTCCATTGGCTTCATTGACCAAGAGGCTGGGGGCAAAAACTCTGTTAGGCATGAGTCCTGGCCTGCTTTATCAGACCACACAAGCATATAGTGATGATGATGTTTGCTGTGCTGCAACAACTTTCCTGAAATGTTTCCTTGAGAACTTACGTGATGATTGTTGGAACAGCAATGGAGTTGAGAGGGGGTATGCAATTTATAGAGAGCAATGCTTGCCTCCTTTTCTGTATGGTCTATCTTCTGGGATTTCGAAGCTTCGCACTAATCTAAACACATATGCAGTACCAGTTATTCTAGAACTTGATGTGGATAGTATATTTCCCATGCTTTCTTTCATCTCAGTTGGCCCTCATGGGGAGGATGGACTACCAAACCTTGAGCTCAATGGTGCAAACATGGAACTGAGAGTTGAACAGCAAGTAGCTGTTTTAGTTTCCTTGCTTAAAGTGTGTCGTTCACTGGCATTGATTGAAGGGGATGTTGAATTGTGTGATACTGTAGAAACATGTCATAGCGACAATGGAGAGCCAACAGAAAGAGTGAATCTCTATGCTAATGTCTGCATCAAGGGGATAAGGGTTAAGGTTCTTGTTGAGTGGCTAGCTGTGGCATTGACCCATGTTGATGAATCACTCCGTGTAGATGCCGCAGAGTCCCTTTTCCTAAACCCAAAAACAGCAAGTCTTCCTTCCCATTTAGAACTTACTCTCTTGAAAGAAGCTGTGCCTTTAAACATGAGAAGTTGCTCAGCAGGTTTTCAGATGAAGTGGACCAGCTTGTTTAGGAAATTCTTTTCTCGGGTTCGAACAGCATTGGAGAGACAAGTTAAGCTGGGGAGCTGGCAACCCCTTGTGAATTGTGATAACAATGAAGCGTGCTCAAGTCTACAAGGTGAGCAAGCTATAGTTAGAAGGGCAAAGAATCTATTCAATTTTATGAGATGGTTGTGTAATTTTTTGTTTTTCTCATGCTATCCCTCTGCTCCATACAAGAGAAAGATAATGGCCATGGAACTCATATTGATAATTCTTAATGTTTGGTCTATCGTGCCATCTTCTCAAGAAATGGGTTTCGTCACTCATGATAGCTATCTTTATCCATATAGTAGGGGAATAACTTCTCCGGAGTCTACTATATTGTTAGTTGGCTCTATTATAGATAGTTGGGACAGGCTGAGGGACAGTTCTTTTCGCATATTGCTACATTTTCCTAATCCCCTTCCTGGAATTTCAAGCAGAGACATGATCCAAAGAGTGATAACATGGGCAAAAAAGTTGGTTTGCAGTCCACGAGTGAGAGAAAGTGATGCTGGTGCTCTTACTTTGAGGCTTATGTTCCGAAAATATGTATTGGAGCTGGGTTGGACTGTTAGATCTTCTGTTAATGCTGCATTTTTTCCCTCCCTTTCTGAACCATTTGATCAGGAGACTCAGTTTAACAAACCATGTGCTCCTGTAATAGAATACATTGGAGCATTGGTTGATTGGCTGAAGAATGCTGTGGAGGAGGGAGAGAGGGATCTTTTAGAAGCTTGCAAGAACAGCTTTGTTCATGGTATATTACTGGCTTTACGATATACCTTTGAGGAATTGAATTGGGATTCTGATGTGGCAGCATCAAGCATTTCTGATATGAGGCGTGTATTGACAAGGCTCTTGGAGCTGGTTATGCGTATAACTTCTATGGCACTATGGGTGGTTTCTGCAGATGCTTGGTATCTGCCTGACTTGGATGAGATGGATGATGATAAAAATTATGTAATGGATGTAGATGTGATAACACCCTCAGGAAGTGAGGGGAGTACTTTAAAACATGCGCAAGATATTAGGTCATCAGAACAGATAGTTATGGTTGGTTGTTGGTTGGCTATGAAAGAGGTACTTTACTTATTTGTTGTTCCAAGGATGTTGTCAGTCATACTGTTTTTATGATAATCCTTACATTTAGAATTTAGTCTTTCTTATTGCTACAACTTTAGACTTGTACCAGAAACTGATTTTTGGAGCTTTCAAGCATGATATATCATTGTGGTATCTTTTAGTTATAAATTAAGAGAAAGTAATTGGTTATATGCTACCACATGGTGTGACCATACCACTAAATTAATTGTGTTCCCCTTTTCAGGTGAGTCTTCTGCTAGGAACCATCGTAAGGAAAATTCCTTTACCAAGTAATAGCTCAGATTCATCTGAGCCTGAGGTGTCCTTTGATGATGCCACCGATGCCTCCAAATCAACAACATCCAATGCCATACTTGATTTAAAACAACTGGAACAAATTGGGGACCATTTCTTGAATGTCCTTTTGAAGATGAAGCATAATGGAGCAATTGATAAGACAAGGGCTGGATTTACAGCTCTCTGCAATCGTTTGCTTTGCTCTAATGATCCAAGGTGTGTTACCATTAGTCATTTCCTCTTACTCTTTTTTGTTATCTTTCATTAGTATCTATTAAGTCTATTGTGTGGTTATAAACAAAGTGATGAGTTTTGCCCTTTATAATCAATTAACTTGGTTCACTTAGCCATCTGACCTTCATTTTTGGATCTCAATACTTCCGAGCATTATTCTTTGTCTGTGTGCACTATGTATCAAGTAGAGACTTGGAGTTCTCGAAAGCAACCTGTTTATGTAAATACTTTTTCCTTTGTGGGCTCCATAATGTTTAAGCCTTCAAAATAAGGGTAGGAGGTAGTTTTTTAGAACTTAAATTGGTGTTAGTGCTTATTTAGTTTTTCTCTTATCGTCGCTTATTGGATTCAATTTCAATGGCGGTGAAGTTGAGGACCATCTATTTAAAGGGGATGAAATAGTTTGAATTTGAGATTTTTGCATCTGTATTGGAGGCCTTTTATATTTTGAATTGGTAAATACCTGATAAGCACCTTTCCTTCCTCATTGTTTATTGCTTCTAGTTTCTTACTTATTTTATCCTTCCAACATCTATCTGCATAAACATTAAATCAATCTCAAACTACATGAACTTTAAATCAATCTGTATAAGCATACTTTTATCTCCCTGGATATCAATGCTCAAATCCTTTTCTGAAGAATCATCTTCTCGCCCTTACAAGTATCAACAAGGATTTATGTCCAATTTATCCTGCGTACACTTTTTGTTTGACATGTGCTTGTTCGCATGATCTTTATTTTTCATATTTCACTTGAACAAGTGTTTATAGAAAAAGAAAGTATATCACAAATCTATTTTTTCATAAGTCGTCTCTCTTTCTAGACTTTGTAAGTTGACAGAGTCGTGGATGGAACAACTTATGGAAAGAACTGTAGCCAAAGGACAAACAGTGGATGACTTATTAAGAAGAAGTGCTGGTATTCCTGCTGCTTTTATCGCTTTATTCCTCTCAGAGCCTGCTGGTGCACCAAAGAAGCTTCTTCCACGTGCTTTGCAATGGCTGATCAATGTAGCTAATAGCTCTTTAGACACTTCATTTGATGTGAATGGCACAACTGTTGACTCATATCATTCTTCAACAACAAATACTGGGCCTGAACCTGATTCTGCAAAAAGTTTTGATTTGAATAAGCTGGAGAAGAACTCTAAGATCCGAGTTGAGGGCGTAGTTCCTACTGTACATGCATTCAATGTTCTTAGAATTTCGTTTGATGACACAAACCTGGCTACCGATACATCTGGTTTTGCGGCAGAGGCATTGATTGTTTCAATCCGCTCTTTCTCCTCTCCATACTGGGAAGTCCGCAATAGTGCAACTCTGGCATACAGTGCTCTGGTACGGAGAACGATGGGGTTCCTAAATGTTCAGAAGCGAGAATCTGCAAGGCGAGTGTTAACTGGGCTTGAATTTTTTCACAGGTATGCTTTGTATGATTAAGAGATATTATTGCAGCTATTTATCTGTTACATTTTCTTATTTTTTGTTGATTTTTGTGCCTTCATGAACAATTAGAAACCTGTGACTGAGCCCCAAAACTTAATTTCTAAGTATGCTTTATGAGAGTAGGAGATGTTATTGCTGTCATTTATTTGTTGGATTTTCTGTGTTTTTTTCTGGTGATTTTTATGCCTTCATGAACAATTAGAAACCTGTGAATGAGTCCCAAAACTTAATTTTTCTCAAAACATTTCAAAAGTTTTAAAATCTTTAGAAGTTTAGTACATATTCTCTCTGTCTTTCTTTGTGAATAAAGACCAGTGATGATCTGTTACTATTTTCATATCTGATTCATTCAAGTTGCTGTTAATTTATGGAAACACTCTTTATGGCTTAGGTTTTAGGTTATTGTTTGTTGACGTTTATGACCTTTTGCTCTTGGTAAACTTGAGGTCGTATGGGAAACTGAAATGACTAAATAAATAAATAAACAAAAAGGGAAGGAGAAGAACAGTGTTCATTGCAATCATGTTCTTAGGAACATGAAGGAATTCATTTCTCAAGGTTCATGCTAGATGCTACCAAGTGTTTTAAAAAATGGGTGGCCTGGCATCACCATTGTCCTTTTGGGTAGTTTGTTGGCTGAGTTTGCTCTTATAATGTTTTTTCAGAGTCTCAAATTATTCATAGTACTTGAATTGCTGTAAGCTTTTAACATTTGATCTTGTATACAGCATCAGATATACTTTTACAAGTTCTATCATTCAGTCTCTGCCTATCATCTGTAGTTCACTTTGTGGGTTTCATTTATAGCTTCTGTTGTTGTCTTGCGATCCAGTTTGTTAATTACTTATAATATCATGCTTTACCATATTGGCAACTAATTGTTGTTTATGATCTGCAGGTATCCCCCACTGCATCCATTTCTCCAAAGTGAACTCAAAACTGCTACAGATCTTCTTTTAGAAGCAACTTCTCAACATGCAGAATCCAACCTTGCAAAGCTTGTTCATCCAAGCTTATGCCCTATCTTGATTCTTTTATCCAGGCTTAAACCTTCAACAATGGCTAGCGAGAGTGGTGATGATCTGGATCCTTTCCTGTTTATGCCATTCATCAGGCGGTGCTCAACCCAAAGCAATTTACGTATTCGTATTCTTGCATCTAGAGCTTTGACAGGTCTTGTATCCAATGAGAAACTGCCAATTGTACTCCTAAATATTGCCTCTGAATTGCCTCGCTCTGAGAATCAAAGTACAGCAGATGAAACAGACAGAGTTTCCTACAATGCTATTCATGGAATGCTGTTGCAATTACGTATACTTCTAGATGTCAATTGTCGAAATCTGGCTGATTTTGCAACAAAAGAAAAGATCCTCAGTGACATGGTCCAAATTCTTGCAGCCCGTTCTTGGATTGCTAGTCCGAGACAGTGTCCTTGCCCTATCCTTAATGCTTCATTCATAGAACTGCTGGATATCATGCTCAGCATTGCAAGAAGAAGCCAGATTCATAAAGACCTTTGTTCCATTCTTGACATGCTGTTGGAGCTATCAACAAACTGCTTAGATATTAAAGCTTCTTGTGCACTGCCATTTTCTGATCCAGCAATAACAGAGCTTCGTAAACAAGCAGCCATTTCTTATTTCAGTTGCGTGCTGCGGGCCTCTGAAGAAGATGAAGAACAGGTTCTTCAAGTGGCACAGCCATTATCTCCATTGAACTTGAACAATTATGAGCCATCTGTAAAGAATTTTTCTGCTGGACTCCCAGAAAGGCTGATTCACTCGCTGTCAGACCCTTCTTATGAAGTTCGGCTTGCAACATTGAAGCGGCTGCTGAAATTCCTGAATTTTATTGAATTTAATAGTGAGGCTAAGGATGAAGTTGGCACTGAGGTTATGACGATTCAATACTGGACTAAGTCACATCTGCAGCCAACAATGATGAAGCTTCTGGACTCTGAGAAGTATCACAGATGTAGCTATTATATTCTAAGGATTCTTTTTGCTTGGAACTTACTGCAGTTCCAGAAACTTGGTAAAGGAAATTGTGTAGACACTAAATTTGTTGGTAACTTGGACTATGATTCTGTGACCCAGTTTTGGGATAAATTGATATACTTGTACAAGTTCACAAGGCATGCAAAGACACGGGAGACACTCGTCTGTTGTATTGCTATATGTGTCAAACAATTTGCGACTTTGTTGACCAACAACATTCTTGCAACAGCGCCTAGTGCAGTGGATCAGTTGGAAAGGGTTGGCCATTTTTATGAATGCATAACCCTCTTTGTTAACCTGATTAAAGAGCATACTTCCTCATCTGAGCCAGTAAATATGCGCAAGGCAGCAGCTGAGTCGATAATTGCATCGGGTCTTCTTGGGCAGGCTGAGTTTATAGGTTCTTATTTGTTCTGCCATGAAATTCCCTCAAAAATATCAATTTCCTCTTGTGAACTGAAGGGTGTTGGCGTTTATGCCCATCAAGTGCTAGAGATGTGGTTCAGTTGTATCAAACTGCTGGAGGATGAAGATGATGCAATAAGGCAAAGCCTTGCTATGGATATCCAACAATGCATTTCGTTTAAAGGATCTGCAAATAACCCCCATGCTGTGGGAGTCCCAACCCAAGTGGAGAGAGTGATTGAATTGAGTTTTGTGCATCTATCTTCTACATTTGGTCACTGGATTAATTACTTTGATTATCTTACACAGTGGGTACAAGATGCAGCAAAATATGTGGTAGCCAAAGGGGATTTTGTTAGACGGGTTTTTGACAAGGAAATCGATAATCATCATGAAGAGAAACTCTTGATATGTCAGATTTGTTGCATGCATTTGGAGAAGCTTCCAATATTGAAATTATGGTTGACTGAGATGCCTATCAGAGTTGATTTCAGGAACTACCTATATGACTGGAGAATGAGGTTTTATCATCAGTTGACTTCATTTGCAAAGGATCATGTCGAGCAACTGGGAGAAGCTGATTGGATAGGTGGCGTGGGCAACCACAAGGATGCATTTCTGCCGCTGTATGTGAATTTACTCGGTTTTTATGCTCTTTCTAACTGCATGTTTTTTGGAGAATTTGAGGATGGAATGCATCTACTGTCTCATGTTATTGAACTTGGGAAAGTTATCAATCCATTTTTCAGGAACCCTTTGATTTCTAACCTTTATTTGTTAGTTGTAAAAGCACATGAAGAAAAGGTTGGTGCAATTGCTCACCATTTAGATTCCAAATTTATAGATGACACGATGTGGGATGATTTTGACCCATATTTTCTTCTGAGGTAAGATAGTATTTGTACTATAACATGTAAGAAAAAGGTTTTGCAAAAAAGTATTTTGATGTGCAACCTATGTCGAGCTTATCATTTCCATGTTGGCTGCATTTATTTGTTGATCCAATGAAAATTTTAACTCAACCCTTATTTCTGATATTCAATCCCATAAACTCGTTGAACATTAGGATGCTTTAAAGACTGCGGTTGTTTGATTGACGGAAAACATGTGAAGGGAAACCAGCTTCTTTCCCTTTTTATCATCCCATTTTTTTTAATTAATATATAGCTAAGGCTGAATGAAAGTACCTGCGACATACCAGCATAGTTTATGAAGTGAGTGACGAACCGGTGATCCCTCTGCTAGTCCAACAACAAAGGATATAATGAAGATCTTTCACAACATACCACCAACAAAGGATATAATTAAGATCTTTCACAACATACCAAGAGAAATTGCAAGACACTGGGAGGGAGGACAGAGCCAGGGAACAAACAAAACATCAGAGAACCATTTATGATTAGTGACGAGCCTCTCAACATTTCCAGTAGATGGCAAAACAAACAAAACACCGAATTTCCAAAGGAGAGAAGAAGTACAGAACAACAAACAAATAGCTATCGCAGAACAAACAAAAAAACCCAAAAAACTGTTTGTGCTTTTTGAGTGTTTCACATAAACACTAATTTTTTCTTCAAGTAACTTGAAGCATAAATAAATTGTAATTACTATTTATGACTAATTATAATTTATTATTTTATATTTTATATTATATTTAAAATATAACATAATTTTTAATTATTTTGAGACATTAAGAATATTAATATTTATTGATCAAACAAAATAGAATTTTATTTAAATTTTAAAGAAGTATATTTAAAAAAGAATACTAAAAAATTATTAACTAATAATTTAGTATAGATAAGAAATTTTGTTTGAGATAATTTTAGAGTATTTTAAGAAGTAATATTAAACTTTAATTAGCTCAATATATAATAATAAATATTTGTGTATTTTTTATTTCAATAAATTATTTATTTTTGCTTATACTTATAACTTTTACTTCTCATTTATTACATAACGGTTTTATAGCGGTTTACTATCGATTGAATCTTTAAACCTTAAATCTTTCCTTTGATTGATTCGATATCCGGTCCGGTTTTTAAAACATTAGTTTTTATAAACAAAAATAAACTGATTAATTTTCATTTAATTGTCTCCTTTTTAAAATAAAATTTAAAATTTTCAATAGGTAATAATAGTTTTCTTTAATTATTTTTTAATTTTGTAATTTTATTTGATCTTTAACTGATTTTATGAAGATCAAATTATGATTTAACTTTTTAAACTTTAAACTTCCCGTCTTGTCGATTTAACTTTCAATTAGATTTTTAAAACATTGATTGCAAATATGGTTATCAGAAGGGAGAAGCTCTCACTAAAAAAAGAGAGATCATCTATCAAAGTAGGGTACCAAACTATGCTAAAATATAGTACATTTCTTTTTAGACTATACCATTACCTTTTGGACTATTAATATTATCGATTAATATACTAAGTATCAAAAAGTTAAGGATTAAATAAATCATAAATTATTTCTCTTGTCCTCGTCATTTATTATCTAAAAAATCTCAGATTTTGATTTCCTAAACCCTTATCTTCATCGATCTTCCTCCTCGTGAAAGCACTCTCCTTTTATTACATTACACCCTATCACCACCTTGAAGTTGTTAGCCTTAATGGGAATTAAGTTGAAGGAAAAAAAAGGAAAAATGACAAGTAAGATGGAAAGAACACGAAGAAAGAGGAAGTGAATTGAGATGAAGATAAAGGAAGCGTATTAGTATGTAGATATGCAAAATTGCTGTTGTGTAGAATTAATGGATTAGAAACAAAGAGAAGAGATGACGTTGTCTGAAGAGCAGTTTTTAGTTAATAATTCATGCATGTGTAATCATTTGATTGGGTAATCATCAACGGTTAAAATAGTGGATGAATAAAATGTTGGAAAGAGTTGAGTAATTAACAAATATAACTACCTTTCTCTCATTTTTGCTAAGGCTTGTTATAATCTGAAAACCATAATCTCAAATTAAGCCTTAAATTAACTACAAATTGGTATTAGATTACATTCAGTTCAATGGACAATGACAGAAGGAATTCAAGCTAAAAAATGGAGCAAATTGAAGAAGGTTTGCATAATCAGATATAATAGTTGGAGCTTTGCCTAGAAAGAAACATAAAAGAACTAAAGGAATGAATTATTGCATTAGAAGGATAATGTAGATTTAATAGGGAGGGGATATGGAGATCAACACGTTCTAAAGGCAAAAGGCTCGAAGAGAATGTTCTATAGACATTACCCTATGCCTATAAGATTTATTAAGATTGAATTTCTAGGTTTAAAAGAGATGGGTTGCGAGTTTGGGTCTTTAAGTGTAAGTAAATTTTCATATTTGATCAGACTCTAGCTAAGGTTAAAGTGGGATTAGTGCTCATACACTTGGAAGGTGAAGTAGTGGTTTGGAATAAGTTGTATATTTTTAAGAGGATAATGAGCGAAACTACTAGGTGGGGAGAGTATTTATTGACACTTAAAGTAGAGGTTTGGTGAGTCTTATTTAAAGATCTTATAGGAGAATAAAAAGAGTTAAGATAAAAAGGTATTGTAAAAGATCTTGTATTAAGTTTTATTTGTTATCTCACAAACTAATCATATCAAAGTTGTATTTGGTGATTATGTACTTAAAGGGGTTCAAATTTGAAATAGACTAGAATTTGGAACTCCAAGACTTTGCAATAGTTGTATGAATTGGCGAAGAAATACAAAGTAATGGCTTTTCATTATTAGGGAAAATATAATCAAAGGAGTGGTTACTCAGTAGGGTATTCCTTTAATTCATTGAAATCATCTCAATGTATCTTATTTAAACTAGGATCAAGAGGAAGTCAAAGGTTGGGAAGTAAGTCGAAATGGGAGAAAACAACATATGTTAAAGAATTGGATGATATAAGAGTCAAGGGACATTGATGATATAAGAGTCAAAGGACATTGTTTCTAATGTGAGAAAAAGTATGTTCTGAGCCATAAGTGTAAAAGAAAAATTTTACAAACGTATATAATGGAGGATGAAATGAAGGAGGAAGAATCAAAGGAGAAGGAAGAAGATAGCAATGCACTTACTATATCACTATAGGTAATGGTGGAAGTCAGTGAGGTAAAGTACCAATAGATGAATATTAGGAACATGATTTATAGGGCAACAATTCATATATTGATTAATAGGAGAAGTATACACAATTTTATTGATAAGGAGCTCCTAAAGAATATTGGAGATAGCTAGAAGAGATTTAGAATATTGCAATAATGGTAGCAGAAGGAATGCATATCAACAATAACCATATCTATCGTAACTTTAGATGAAAAATGAGTGGTCATAAGTTTATCACTGATGTCATAATAATTGATATTAGGGAAAATGATATGATTCTCAGTGTTTAGTGGTTATTTATATTGGATGAAATAGTTTGTAAATATCAAACATAAACAATGAAGTTTTGGTGGTAAGGGAGTGAGTTGGAATTAATGAGTGAAGAAATTAAGTAATTATAAAAAGTTTCAAATAAGAAAATGGGGAGAATCACTGGTATAAAAGGTGTGGTATGCTACTTCTTGATAAATTTTAGGCTAAACATGAAGAACATGTTATGTTATAACAGAAGGAATGTTGAAATATTTATATGGAGTTGAAGAAGAATAAATTATTAGGAGAATACAAAGATTAGTTGCCCAAGTTGCAACAAACTTATGGTGATGTATTTAGGCAACCTAAAGGAATTCCAAAGAGATTTCATGACCATAAGATTCCTTCTAAGGAGAGAACAAGGTCACTAACCTCAGGCCCTATAGGTATTTTAGATTACAAAATAGAGTTAAGAAAGCATTGGTTAATGAAATGTTGGAACAAAGAATTATATGACATAGTGTGAGTCTCTTCTTAGCACATATGTTCTTGATTAAAAAAAAGGATGGATCATGATATTTTTATATTGACTATAGTTCCTTAAACCAAAGTACTATTAAGGATAACTTCCTTATTCCACTAGTGGAGGAATGTTCGATGAATTGAATGAAGCTAGATATTTTTCTAAGGTAGATTTAACAGCAAAGTATGATAAAATTAAGGTCTACAAGGAAGATGTTTACAAGATGACATTAGGACACACGAAAGGCATTTCAAATTATTGTTTATGCCCTTTGTATTAACAAATGCTTCAGCTACGTTCTAAATTTTAATGAACCATATATTCAAGGTTTACTTAAAGAGGTTTGTCCTTGAATTCTTTAATAACATATTAGTATATAATAAGTTATTCGATCAATATTTAGAACACTCACAACAATTACTTAAGACTTGAAGGATGCATCAGTTATACCCGAAGCTAACTAAATGTTCATTTGGTGCACTCAAGTTGAATATTTGGGACATATAATCAATTGCGAGAGAGTAGTAACTGATCTAAATTAGATACAATAATCCAAAAAAAACATAAACTAAAAATGAGGGAGTTCTTGGGCTTATGTGAATACTACATAAGATTTATTAAGGATTATGATCAATTGAGTAAACCACCTACCAATTTATTGAACAAGGATGCTCTTGTTTTGACTTTGGAGACTACAAATGTTTTTCTTGGCTTTAAGAGATACATTAACATTAGCTCTAGTATTGAGTTTACCTAAATTTACGAAGCCTTTTGCATTAGAAGCTAATGCGTGTGAAGAGAGGTTAGGGGTAATCATTATACAAAAGAGTCATCCTATAACATATATTAGTAAAATGTTATCGTATCATTGTAAGCACTTATCAGTTTATGAGAAATAGTTCTTAACATTAGCCATGGGTATTAAGTAATGCTCACATTACTTAATACAGAGGCATTTTACGATACAAACCGATCACCACAGTTTGAAATATTTGGTGGATCAGATATAAATACACTTTTTAAGTAAATATGGAATCCTAAGCTAATTGAGCTTGATTTCGCTATTCGTTACAAAAAGGGTTTTGGTAATTCAACAGTTGATTTATTATTGCATGTAACTATCTTTAAATTATTCACCATATCGATTTCTCAATTAAAGTCAAATTTAGTTCACAAAATACAATAAAGTTGGCAAGAGGATGATGAAACTCAAAAGAAGATTTCACAAATGAATAAAAGGGAATATAAATGCTCCATTTATACCTAGATTAATGAACACTTAATATGGAAGGGGCATTTAGGAATGGGTAAATTGTTACCTCTAGGGCAAAAGATCATCCCTTTACTTCATACAGGGTGGCTTGGTATATATAAGAAATTGAGTATGTATTTTTTGGAGGAAATTACAGAGAGATGTTTATGAATTTATTAGGAAATGAGAAGTTTCCCAAAAAATAAATATGAATTAACAACTCCTTTTTCTCATTACAACCTTTACCAATTTCGAAGCAATTATGGACATACATTAGCATGGATTTTGTAAAAGGTTTACCACAATCTAAAGGCTACTCAGTCATCTTCCCAGAGGTGGACAGATTAAGCGAATATGCTCACTTTATTCCACTTCATCATCCATACATGATTGTGAAAGTAGGTTGTACATTTATGGATGGCTTATTCAAACTTCATGACATACCCAAGACCATTAACAATAATTGTGATGTCATACTCACCATCTCTTTTTGAAATGAATTTCACATATAAGATGTTAACTAACAATTCTCAACCATATACCATCCTCAAATAGATAGCCAGGTGGAGGTCCTTAATCACACAATGGAGACATATTTTTGATGTATGACTTCTAATTGTCCTAATCACCAAAGCATATGTTTGTTAATGGAAAAATGATGGTATAATACTACTTTCTATTCGACCATCTCCATAACACCTTTTGAAGCAATATATGATTATTCTGCCCCGTAATATAAACCCTATTTAGCAGGTGATTCTCACATTTTGTTGGGGGATCAGGTCCTGAAGGATAAAGAAGCTAAGGATCATGTGCTAGAATTCCATCTATAACGTACTCAAAATCGTATAAAGCAACTGATAGATTCCCATCAAACTGAGAAGGGATTTCAAGTTGGTAACCTTGTTTATATCAAATTGCAATCGTATCGATAACATAAAGTTCAACATAAGTCCTCACAAAAGTTAGCCTTATTATTCCTCAGTCATTTTAAGATTTTGAAATGTTTTGGTTCAGTTGTATATCAACATGAACTTTCCCTTAATAGTAAAGTTCATCATACTTTTCACACCTCGTAATTGGAAAAGAATATATGATAATGTCTTACTATCTCCTTTTGTTCCTTAATTGACATATTCAACTTTTCGTATTTCGATGGTTATGTTAGATAGGTAATTAGTTAATTGTTATAATAAACTTATTGTTCAATTCTTAGTATGATAGTGTTTGATGAAAGTATTGAACTTTTTTAAAGAATATCTCTATGATATACATTTATGATTTCTTGATGTTAACCATGTGGATAAGGTTATCGAATGGTTGGTATTATTATGAGCAAAAATGAGAATTAAACTGAAGAAGAAGGAAAAATGATAAATGAGCTAGGAGAAAGACAAAGAAATAGTAAGTGAGTTGGGAGGACGGTGAAGGAAGTGTAGTAGTATATTGGTATGCATAAATAGTTGGAGAATGATTCAAGTTTAAATATGGTCCTAAAGTTTTTTTATATTTTTTTCTTTATCTTAGGTCTTTAAACTTTTAAACTTTTGATTTGTTTGGGCAATCTTTATCGAGATATTAGCTAAGTGTGCTATTTCATTGCCTATATATTTAAACCTTCAACGTTAATGTAAAGGGTACTCATCAATAAATTGCCTATTACATTACCTCTTTTCTACTCTATTTTTTTGGGTTAATTTTTAGTTTTAAAACTTAACATGGTATCAGAGCTTCTGATGATCTTAAGGAGCCTGTGAGTGTTCGACAGACAGTAACAATATGATATTCAACAATACATGAACTCTTTCACCTCCAATTTTTAATGGTGAGAATTATCAAGTATGGTCAATCAAAATGTGTCATATCATTCTTGAAACATAAATAGGCCACCTTTTGATTCCACCTTATTGTTCACTTATGATGACTAACTTTGATGTAAGATAATGTAATAATAAAGTTGTCTTAAATTTATTAAATGATCAACTGCTCTTAATTGTAAACTGCACGTGACTTAATAGTGAGAATAATAAATATTTGTGGAAATTTTATCAAGTGATCGCTATAATAAAAGACGCAAATTTGATCTTATGTAGTGAAATTTCTTTTAGCATATAGTATTAGTTTAAAGTTATTATTTATTTGATGGTTAATTACAAAAAAATATAAAATTTTCTTCAATTTTTTAATTATAGTCCGAACTTTCAAAAATAGCGATAAAATGCTCAAACTTTTAATTTTTTTAATTCTCACCTGGCGTTAGTGCCATCGTTATATTTGCTGACGTGATAGTGCCACATATACAAAGACCTTTTTTAATAAGACACGTTAGCAGTGGTTAAGATTCAAAACCCTCCTTAGTTAAATGACATTGTTTAATTAGTTTAATAGGTTTGAGATCATGTTGTTATTTGGATCTTTCTTGCCACCTCTACGTTTACAGAGAGTGACAAGCCTGACTATTTTTGTTGCCAGAGGACATGGTTAGGTGGTTGGGGAAGTGTTGTCAGAGAGTTGACGGCAATAGGGCCTGTGATAGTGATTGCATCTTCATTTACCAACATTGTATATGAGCGACTTCCTTTAGATAAGGATGAGTAGTTGCAGATGCAGAGTGGTAGCGATGGAGGAGGTGGAGGTGTTGGTATTGGAAATAACCATTTCCCTAAAGTTGGTTTAAGCGGTCATCTATTCTTCAATTTGCCTCCCAACGGACAGTTGTCGACAAATGGATGGGCCAAGAATTCCGAAAGTAAGGCTTAATTTGATTGAAATAAAAAATTATAAGGATGTTAGCAATTTGTAGGAAATGTGATTGAACTGTTTATGGGAAAAAAAAACTATGTGGCTTTTTTGTTGGATTAGAGCAATTTGCAATGACATAAATTACGCGGATTGGTTGATGGATCATAAAGGTCGGCAGCATAATTGTTGGATGACTTGTGTTCTCATAATCATCATCATCTTCTTTTACTAGTACTACTACTTCCTTTCTTTTGTGATGTTTTTAAGGCCAGATTCTATAGTTTTGTTAGAAATAGTATTCTTGTTCATTATAGGAGGTTGTAGTTAGCCACGTGTGTGGGTTTAGTATAGTCTATGTGCATAAACCAAGGGAATAATAGGGTTATTTCTCTATGTAATCTGGGAACTATGTTCAAGCTCATAAATGGAGTCTTTCAGTGTTGTTTTGATGACAATATGTGAATCGAATGATGCCAAACAAAGAATGACGTCTGAATGAAGTTTTAAATCCGGTGGGTTCTGCAATAAGAAAAAGAAAAGGGGTACAGAGAGTTGACGACATCAGGACCTGTGATAGTGATTGCATCTTCGTTTACCAACGTTGTATATGAGCGACTTTCTTTAGATGAGGATGAGCAGTTGTAGATGCAGAGTGACAGCGACGGAGGAGGAGAAGGTAGAGGTGCTGGTGTTAGAAATAACCCTTTCCCAAAAGCTAGTTTAACAGGTCTTCTATTCTTCAATTTGCCACCCAATGGGCGACGAATGGATGGGTCGAGAATTCCAAAGGTAGGGCTCTATTTTGATTGAAATCAAAGAGAATAAGGATGTTAGCAATTTGAAGGAAATTTGATTGAATTGTTTATGGGAAAAAAGCTACGTGGTTTTTTTGTTGGATTAGAGTAATTTGCAATGGCAAAACCTACGAAAATTGGGCGATGGATCATAAAGGTCAACGACATAATTGTTGGATGACTTGTATTCTGATAATCATCATCTTCTTTTACTAGTACTACTACTTCCTTTCTTTTGTGATGTTTTTTAAAGCATACTCTATGGTTTTTGATGGAAATAATATTATTGTTCATTATACGAGGTTGTAGTTAGCCACATGTGTGGATTTAGTATAGTGTATGTGCATAAACCCAGGGAATAGTGCGGTTATTTCTTTGTATAATTTGGGAACTATTTTCAAGCTCATAAATGGAGGCTTTCATGTTGTTGTTTTGATGACAATTTATGAATCGAATGACATCAGACAAAGAATGATGACTGAATGAAGTTTTGGATTCGGTGGGTTCTGCAATAAGAAAAAGAAAAGGGGTTACATCATTTGAACATGACACATCATTTTTCTAAACTAATTAAACGATGTCATTTAGCTAAACAAGGTTTTGAATCTTAACCACTGCTGACATGTCTTATTAATGAGGGTTCTGTACACGAGACACTGTTACGTCAACAAAGATAACGGTGACACTGACATCAAACTAGAATTGAAAATAATTGATAGTTCAAGCATTTTATTGTTCCTTTTTAAAGTTTGAGCTATAATTAAAAAATTGACAAAAGGTTGGGATTTTTTTGTAATTAACCCTTTCTTTTAAGTATATGTACCCTTATTTTTATAAATAAATAGAGAGAAGTTCAAGAATTTTTGATATTTTAACCTTTTGAGGAAAATTGGATGATCCAACTTGGCCTAATGTGAAATTAGTTTATGGTATGAGAAACCTTACTATATATTTGTATTGTAAAAAACATTTGAAGGTGGAGGAATGACTAGGTTAAAAAAATATTTAGCTGAGATCAAGGGTGATATGAAAACATGAAAAAAGAATAGTTATGATATCAAATTGACAAATGAAATTTTTGCTTAAAGAATAAAAGAATGAAAAAGAAAGAAGATATTGAAAGTCGTATTTCATTTGGAATTAATGGTGAGACTATTGATAATATTGAATATAGTATGCCTACCCATACAAGGGGCTTATAGATTCCTAGTTGATGGGAGGAAGAGAAAAAGACAATTATTTAACTTTTGTTGTTCAACAAACAAGTCCTAAAGCTCAACCTTCTATCTATAATGTATTACAAACTAAATAGTTTATAATGTGAAAATGACAATAGCTAGATGGTGGTATAATATAAGTGTTTCTTTTAATTCTACCCAATTATAATATTATCAACCTTTGGTAGATGCTATTGTCTTTGTTGGTCCGAGATTTAAAGTTAATTCAATTGATAATTGTAGATGTAATCTTTTGAACAATTTTTTTATTGAAATAAAAAAAGTTTTTTTGAAAGAAACAAGACTTAAACAACCTATAGGCGTTCAATTATATGTGATGGTTAGATAAATATGAAAAATTAGCTAATTATAAATTTTAGTTTATTCTACTAAAGGTCAATGTTTTCAAATTTATATCTGGTGTTGTAAGAAATGTTGATAATTTGTAGATATTTTTGATAAAGCTGTGAATAAAATTAAGCTTAAAAATAGTGTTCATCACTGACAATAATGTTGCTTATAAAGTAGCTAGGAAGATGTTGTGAAAAACGTATGGTTCTTTCTGTTAGAATCTTTATGTTGCTTATTGTATTGAACAAATGTTAAAAAAATAGAGAATAGTAGATACTTTCATATTAATGAAATTGTGTGAAAAGTATAAAAATCACTACATGCATTTATAAATATGCATGTATTTTCATTTCGCTGGGAGAAGATTTTACAAATCATAGTAATTTATGTCATCCTACGATTACAAGATTTATTTCCAATTTCTTATTATTTTAGTATTTTATTTAAATGAAAAAGTTAGTTAGACAAATATTTACAAGTGATAAATACGTTGCATCTTAGCATATCAAGTTTAATGCTAAAACTAAAGTCTCTAGAATTATACTTAAGAATAATAAATTTTGGTCCCAATGTCAATTTGTCATTTGAGTTTTTGATTCTCTGTGAGCATATTTTATTTTGCTATTAATGATGGTTGACAATAGATTACCTTTATGATATTATGAAAATGACATAAGAAACAATCAAAATTAAATATGAAAATAAGTCTTCGTGGAACAAACCTTATCTTATTGTCATTAATGAGAAACAGGATAAACAACTTTACTTTCCTTCGTATATTATTGGTGCATTTCATAATCCTAGTTTTTATTTTAAATCAAGTTTAAAAAAATGAAATCTAATACGGGAATCATTATAACCAGTATAACAATTATAAGGATACATTTTGGGAATTAAATATTTTGGGATTTAAGGATGACTATTACAATTTATTAATGAGACAAACTTAGTTTGAGTATACTTTTCTTCACTTGTGCTACTTGTTTAAAAATAGTCATTACTTAATTTTGTTTATAGTATTGCTTTTGTTATCTTGTAATTGCATGATGAGACCAACTTATAAGTGGTGTTCCAAAATTCCAAGAGTTTAGAATTAAAATTCTTATCTAATGTGTGAATGTTACTAGGTGTGAGAGGAATTACAGTATATTTGAACAATATTTTAAAAGTTGGACCAATCATCAAATCGGTATGAAAAAAAAGTTTAAGGTTTAAAAGTTTAACCATTATAAAATTGTTGAAAAAATATAAATTATTAAAATAACTATAAAATAAAAAACTTTATTAAATTAAAAATGAAATATCAAATAATAAATCTAATAAACAGTAAAGGAGAAACGTGTAGAATTTCAATATAAGAAACAACTTTTACCTTCTGTCTTCTTTACCAGAACTGCTTTCATTCCAACCTGCCAAAGTTTGTAAATTTTCATGTTATAAACTTTGAATAGGACAAAGATCATGTCTTGCTACTGAAATAATTTTAAGAACTTGTGGAAAGTTGTCAAATCTTTCTTGAATTAATTAGTATTTGTTTAACGATTTGTGACCAACTTACTCAGTTTCAAGAATAACCGTTGCTACACGTTGGTTTCTACTACAAGGTAGAATGGTAGATTTAAGTACACTTTAGGAATTGCTTAAATTGAATTGCAAGAATGTTTTGTCTAGCTTCCATAATGGAAACAAAGCAAAATGCATCGACTTTGTTGTTTGTTTTAAGTTGGTAGTTCATTTGGTTGATCCTCTGTCGAATGGAAAGAAGCTGAGCGAGACGACCTCACATCATCTTTCTGTTGATTAGTCCAACTGAATCTTACAGCTTAAAACAATGAAAAAAGGGGGAAGAAAAACTTGTAATATCATATCATTGAATCCAACAAATACACATTTGAATTGAGTTTTACAACAAATGGAATTTTGGAGTAAATCCACATAAAAGAATAATTAATTATTTTTATATTTTAATTAGATTAAAAAAAATAAGAAAAAACCGCTCCAACTAATTTGGAAGGATTAAAAATTGATAGATTATCACCTTAGTTTAGGGTTTAAAAGGTTTTTACATAAAATTAGCCCACTCTCAGTTCGGTCTAATTTAATTTTGCATTCATTAAAAAAAAAAAAAGAAGTTGAATAATATTTTCTTGAAAAATGTATGCCATTATTATTGTTAAATTAAATATAATAATATAACAACGATCCAATTTACCTTGATTATAGAGAAAGTAAATTGTGTAGAAAAAGAGGGAAATAAACTTTGTCATTAGATTTAAATGATAATGATAATGCGACTTTTTAAAAGAAAAAAAGTTGGAACTAATATGATTTATGGGAACACGTTGAATAATGATTTTTTAAAATATCACATGCATTTAAATATGTAAGTTATAAGTTAGAAGTCTGACCCAGATGGACATGTATATTTAAAACTTAGGCATTTAAACCATAGTAATTTCTGCCTCATTGAAACCAAAAGAATGCAAGGCCGGAAAGAGACGAATCAAACAACTTCAGTCATCACTGTCGTCGTCTCCATCTTCTTCACTACCATCTGCGTCTCTGTCCTATTCAGTATTGGAGTCAGTAGGATCTTCCATAATTAACATCAAAATGCAGAATATCCCTATCAAATTTTACAATCGTCAAACTAGACAATAGCAACAACCAAAGAATTGCATATTTTTCACATAGCTTAAAAAATAACTAACCGCGATTTCAACCCTATGCTTGCTAATTTGCATTACAATTCACAAAATGACCTCGATTATGAACAAATTTTAGTTACTCTGCTTGTCTTCTCAATTCATCTGACTTGTGTGGCACTCTTTACCATCCCAAAATGTGATGTTTCATAATGATTGAGTGCAAGAAGATGAGAATACTAAATATTCTTTGCAGGTTTGATATTCCACGCTATCCTAATTTCTTTTGTAGTATGAGCTACCAATTTGCAAACAGAAACCATGCTGCACCAAATACTTGACCATCAGCAAAATTCCACTAATGATGTGAAATTTGTGGTTACTGAACCCCTAACTCCATAACACAAATATTTCAAAGTTTTTTTGCTGATTGTGCCTAGGAGGAAAACAATTAGGCCTCCGCCTTAATTCCTACCGTATTAATCTCCAAACAAAAATCTATGATTTATAAACACGACTAAGTCTTGTGTTCTCAAACATAGATGAGCTCTAGCTGTCTTAAAGTCAATAGTCTATGCTAATGTTTCAACCACATATCTCCACTAACCATGTTTTAGCCATGAAGTCAAAATTTAATACAAACCAATATTTGAACAAAAGTTGAGATGGACAGTTTAATTGAATAATTTGAAAAGGTTGAGGAGCGGTTTAGGATTTTTTTTTTCCTCATAGCACATAATAATAACTTTATTACTTGTTTATCCTTATCTTCATCTCCACCAGAATCAGAATCCTCTACATCAGCCTCCTAAGACAACAAAATGATGAAATTCCTATATTTGAATGGTATAATTTTCAAAATTTGAAATTCAGTTTGGTCTCTATCCAATAGCTGGCAATATCAAATGAACGGAAATTATATGATGGCAAAGAATATATTCTTCAGAGGACCAATTAAGCTTTTCCCTAGAACAAAATTGCATCTTTCTTACTTGTTTATCTTCATGTCCATCAGAATCCTCTTCATCAGCCTCCTGAGACAACAAAATGGTGAAATTTCTATATATGGATTTTTCAACGTGGACATTCAAGTTGCTACCCATCCAACAGCATGTAATATGGAACAATGGGAAAAGTATGAAGACAATAAGTTACATTGTTGAAGTACTTCAAAGGATTGGGCCATAAGTCCTCCTTAATTATCTCTGCCACCTGCAACAATGGGGGAACCAGAAATTGGTAGACAACAATCCAACTAAGATTGATTATGTACGTTTCAGCCGAAAATTGGAGCATTCAAAAGAAACCAAATTTATTAGCTAGCACATCTTTTGCCATTTGTAATGATATGAAATATTAAAAACTGTTCCTACCTCATCTTGAAGTTCTGATATATCCTTCTGCTCTGTTTCACTAAACCAACTAAAAAAGCTGCATCCAGTTGACAAACAAATAATTAACCAAAGTTAAAACGTGAAACTTCTAGAAACAAAGTTGAGAGGAAGTACACATTTCAACAACTTCAGCATCCAAATTCAGTCAAAACCTTATCCTCTAGTTGGCAATTCTAATATTAACCTATACATTTACTCTCATGAAAACTTAATTCAATATTTTCAATCTGTAGAAGAAAATACATATTCTTTCACAAAATATTAATGGCAGTTCCATCTATCTAAGTCATTTAACAAGGCTTATCATCTCAAATGAATTAACAAGAGGTCTTAAGTGCATCTCAGTACAAGAAACTGAGCATACACATCAGAGGCGTATCTTATCATTACCATTGCCGTTGTCATCATTATTGTCCTCATCATGCCATGACATAGTTTAAGAGTAACCTGTGGGCAAAATCTATAACACAAATGTCCATCCTTTTAAGAACTCAAAGATGACCATATTGGTAAACTACAGAGTTACTAGGTGTACAAACCAGAGTAGGTTTTGACCCAGAAAAGATGTCAAATAAGTTTATCATTTACCAGTCTGGTCCTTTATTATCTTAAAGTTTCTCCACATCTGATTTCTCTCTATCCATCATCCATTAACACTATCAAGCTCAAGCATGTGAAGATGAAATATCTGAAAACTTCAAATTGTGAGGACCTAATTTTCATTTGTAGGGAAGAACAGTGGTCCTTTTAGAACAGGTTACAGGAACCAAAATGTGTGACCTCAAGCTGTTATCCCAGTCAGAAGAGATTCATGACAATAAAGTTAATAAGACACTAACACATTAATGACCTCAGCTTCACACTCAAGCTCTGTATTTTGTTATCTCGGGAAATTCAGTATTCTGAGATCATGAAGCTTTCAGCTTTTGCGCTACAAACCAGATGCACAAGAATTCATAGCGTGACAGAATCTAATGTAGTGATATGCAAAATTTGGCACCAAAAGAAAGCAAATAAGACTCAGGAAAAGAAACCTTATCTCCTGCAATGCTCGTTTGTTTCCTTTTTTCTCATTATTTAGTCCATTAACAACACCCTGGTGAAATGTTCATGGCACATATGGTAAGGTACTGCACATATATTCATAATTACGTACATACAAATAAAGAGTAAACATATGGTGAATAGCGTCATCATTTACCATGCCTTCCTTCCACCTGATGTCTGTTCCTGTTATTCTTGTTGTACCCTCCTCAAAAAATGTAAAAGTCTTCATCAGCTTCGTATCTTCAAAATAAGGATTCTCTTTGAAGTTCTGAATGTGAAAGAAGAAAAAGGGAAAAATGAGGAAAAAAGATCAACTGTAAGTCATCAACAGGAAGGTTAGACCACTAAAGCAGCTAAACAGATAAGCAGCATCTCAAAAGAGAGACAGATAATAAAATAACAAATCATTCAATTGCCACAATCCAAAATTTAGAAGCAACATTGACAGACTACTGACAATAAGACAAAGTGGGATTGAAAACTTACAAATGTAATAGAGTATCCTGATTTCACATCTTTGAAATCCTCCACATCCAGAGCCTCTAGATACTTGAATATCTAAACACAAACAACATATGATTTGTTACAACTGAGAAAGCGTGATTGATTAGACACTTTCAACATTCTTATAATCTTAATAAATTGTTAATCACCGATGAACTAAAAGCAAGATGCTTGAAATCAATTGATAAAGATAATGAAAGTTTTACAAAAAAAAAAAAGAAAAAAAAAGCAATTTTTTGGATCACAAGACGGACCTTCTGGTCTTCCTCAGTTAAAAGATCAGAAAGAACAGGGTGGCTTAGGAACTGCAAAATATACGCATCATAAAAAGTAAGAAATTAATAACTAAAAGTGAACCAGAAGTTATAACTTTGTGAGAGAAAATGGGTGACAAAAAATGAATGACTTACAGCTGTTAACCAGAAGTCAGGAATAGATTTGATGACCTCATTCCGTCGGATGTAGGCAGGCCTTCGAAACTCATTGTACTTCTGTTCAACCTCCAACACCTTATCACTGGCTTCTTCATTAATCTGTAAGTTACGAAAACAAATATAAAGCTTATTCCTACAATATCCATTTCCTCAGAATTACCAAGACTACACACACAACATCGGTCATTTAAATCTACTAGCGTTGTCAGGATCTTCCAACCATTAATCCCACATATGAAAAAAAAAAAAACCAAAAGAACACAATTCCATCTTTCAACTCCAAGTCCAAGGTTTGCGTGCCCACATTTGATCGAGACTGAGAAAGTAGCCCGGAGAAGCAAGAAAGCAAATTGCTAAAAGATGTTTACACAGCAGACTCACACCAACCTAGAACCTGAATGTATTGTAGTAAGCACCGAGAAGCCGCAATGGAAAATGATATCCAACAAGCTACAATGCTATTGAATACACACGAATAAAACCATGGATATAATACCCGCATTCACACGGAGATGACCATACACCTGCAAACAAAAAGAAGGCTTAAGAGAATTAATAAAGGAAGGACCTTTTCAAGTTCGTCTTGGACCTCCTGCAACTTTTCGATGGAAATGACGAGCTCACTATCAATGTGTTCAGAATCTTCCTCTTCAGCGACCTTGGATTTCTTTCCCTTCTCAGCCACCATTCTGTCACAAAAAAACAGAAAAAAACCTAACTTTCTCGAGAAAACGAGGGAAGAGAAGCTCAGCTCCTAATCGTAAAATGGGTTTTATTTATGGTTGCCCCCACAGACGGAAATCGACTCCTTGAAAGAGGACAGCTTTTCTGAGTGAAACCGAAGGGTTTGTTTGGGGTAATCAATACGTTAATTATTAATTAGAATAAATATTCGACAAATGTCCATATTTTGTTACCTTTTTACCAATTTCAAATTTTATTTCTCCCCTTCGATCTTCTTTGCATATTATATAAAAAATTGGAACGATTCGATTTGAAGATCTTATCCACAAATCAGTGGATGAAAGAGGAAAATTAGTGGACGAGATTCTCTCGCATAGGGTAGAAACTGGGAAATTAACACAGAGAATCTCTTTCTGTCGATTTAAGTTCTCCTAATGTAAAACAATTGAAGTTTGCAACTAACTTATTATATCTTCTAGTAGGATAGAAGAGCAACCCTCAAGTGGGTTGTGATACCAATAGATACCAAGTATAAGATTCTTGACGTGATTTACTAGCCAATTCGTAGCTCGATTAGCTTCACGATAGATATGTCTAGCTTTTATAACCCACTCATGTTGAATGAGTTGTTGAATCCCCAAGAGTAGAGTGTGGTATGGAACTAATGATGCTTCAGAGGATGTTAATAACTTAACGACTATATGAGAGTCCACTTCGAGTTCCATCTTGCGAAAGCCTTGCGTCCATGCAAGTTGCAAACTGAAAAATACCTTCCACAGCTCAACATATACTGATGTACAGAATCCTATATTGTGCGCAAAATCCCCTAACTATATCCCTGTGCTGTCCCGAAGTAGTCCTCCTGTTGTGGCCTGCGATTTGGAACTAGTATAGGCTCCATTAGTGTTGATGCGTATCCAGTCTTATGGAGGTGAGCTCCATCCAATAAGACTTTCCTGTCGTAATCTTGGACACACCACTGTTCTTTCTACCAATTCCGTGGCATGCACTATCGATCGGACGTACTAGAGTACGATGACTTGAGGGTTGAGCGGCCATGAAAAATTGATCTCAAATAATGTTTTATTGCGTCATGATCATAGGAACCAGTACACCGTTCTAAATACTACGGCCTAATTGAGTCCTTGAATGGTCTGCTGCTATTGTATGTTGACAAAAATCTAGCTTTTTTTTTCCTCTCAGAAAAAATCATCATTAGTTATGCTGGTTGTTAAACCTCTCCAAAAATTGCAGGGTCGACATCCGTCTCTGACAACATGTAAAATGGATTCGATTTCACCACATCGATGACAGGTGGGATCCTGTGCCTGCTGTCTAATAGCTCTTTGTTGATTAGTGGGGAGTTTGTCCCGAGCTAGGAGCCATAGGAACATACGAATTCTTTGTGGATCACCCTATTTCCATACTTTTTCCCAAAACATGTTGCCATTACTATCCGCCTGCCCAGCTATCAAGTTATATGCAGAGTTTGTGGAATAGACACCATTTTTAGAAGTGCCCCAAATCACGCGATCCAGACCAAACTGTGGGCAAGGGGGAATTATGCCTACAATCGCCATGCAAATTGAGTTGGGAAGTAAGTCTTGAAATAGTGTCCAGTTCCGTCCTCCACGGTCATCCACAAATGCCATAACAGGTTGGGACAATAGATGGTCGGGAATAGGGAATGTAGTTTGATCTTTGAGAGGACCTAAATCATGTACCAATGCATCCTCCTAGAATAGCGTCGTTAAACCATTACCCACCACCCATTTTCGTCCTCGTATCACATGCTCCCATACCGAAGCTATGCCTCGCTAGACCATGGATCCTCCAGCAGCTGATAAAGAGTGGGTAAATTATTTCCATCGAAATGGTATTTAGCACTTAATACCTCTACCCATAGTGCTTCTAGACGGTTGATCAGATTCCAACCAAGTTTTGCCAAGAATGCATCATTGATTACCCTGAGTTTCTTGATCTCTAACTTGCCTACCTCCTTGGGTGTACATACTGTGTCCCAATTTACCAGGCTACTCTTTCGTTTTTCCTCCTTAGATCCCTACAGGAAGCGACGAATGATCCTTTCTATCTCGTCATATAGTTGTCAAGGTAGTCTCACAGTTTGCATTGTGTAGTTTGGGAGAGTTGACAATACCGACTTGATTAAAGTAGTTCGGACGGCTAGGGACAGAAATTTGCCACGCCACCTGTAACACCCTACTCCTGCAAGACCCGAACCCGACATCGATGGTGATATCCGAGTTCGTGCCCCCGAGAGTGGCGTGTTACATCACTCAGTCAAAACTCAGTATAAATTTTTTTTCTTTAACACATACACACACACATTAAAATTTATGCGGAAAACAATTTACATAAACAATTCAATGATCTCGGGGCCCTTTTCATAAATACAATTTATTTCAATCTGTTGACCTTACAAATTGACTTAATCAATAATACAATAATTCAGAAAATAAAAACACACTAATGCAGACGCGAACTG
>JANVCQ010000008.1:11912080-11926187 GCA_025531925.1 Erythroxylum plowmanianum | reverse complement strand
CTCAAGTTCAGGTTGGAAAAGAACAAGTCTACCTCTCCTGGGCATGCACAAAATCAATCACAGATAAAAGAAATAAACAAAATGTTCTACATGAAATGAAAAACTAAACAAACACATTATATCTAAACTCCTTAGATATTAGCTGACCAGATATTAGCTGACCAGTTCTTTGAGTCATTTCTTTTTTCGAAAATTGATAATACTAGACATCAACTAGATTGCTTTAGATGCTAGGACTCCTCAGTACTTGAAAATCAATGTTGCAATTTTGATGAGTTTTACAAACTCAATGAGTGAACCATCATTGATGTGATCACTCAAGTCATAACATAAACATCACAAGTATATAACCAAATTCATAAGTATATCACATTATTCATAATCAAATCCCATATATCACATCATTCTGTTTTGTATATCAAATCACAATATATATATCATATTTCAACAAGCATATTATGAATAAAAACATTTTGTATTCTAATTACAAAATAATCCAATCATTCATATCATCATCATATACTCAAGCATTGCATATCTCTATATCAATACAATTTATTAATTCTTCACAATCATTCACCTGATATATATATATATATATATATATATAGACACATCTGCAAATGCAAATGAGATTCCACTTTCATTATTATTTTGTTGTAACTGAGTGCCTATTTACTATCTCGTATCCCTTGTGAATATCGGGCTCATTTAAAATACTGTCCCGTACCCTTTTATGGACACCGGGCTTATTAATAACTGAGCTTGTGACTCTTTGTGCGCATTTATGACCTTTAAGCTCTTTTCATACTAGTCACTCCAGTCACAACTCCTTTATCTGATCATGCGTATTTACATAATGGAATGCATCATTTCACACAATATGCTATCAATAACTTTCATTAAAAGTGAACAGTCACTTATCATATTCATCGTATCTAAGTTTGGCATTCAACGTATAGTTGAGAACACATTTGATATTGAACATTCAATTTAAAAACACGTCCAATACAATATCGAATATCAAACTCCTCAAACTAACAATGTTTGAAATATCACAATCATATCAATAATAGTTCAATATCTGAAAGTTAATCAAAAACAATTGAAACATAGCGAGAAAACATCTAAGTTAACTCACAGTATGGTCCAAATAGTTATTACCATGACATTCTACCAATGTCTTGATATGCATGCTCAATTTGTGCTTCTATATCATGCAATATACACATATTTATACATTACTAACTTGTTTAATCAAATGAGTACTCAATTATACACATATATATATGTTATGTTCATTGCATGCTCAATTGACTACCCTGAGTATGTATCCTTATTCACAAGACTTGATCATTCATTCATTATAGCTTGTATTTATCTAGTTTCCAATTAGGTTATTCCTTAATTAAGTTTGATTACTTTAAATTCATCAATCATACATTCATCAATCCTTTCCTAGCATTATATATTCACACAATCTCACAATTCTCATTTAATCATACCTAATTCATTACTTATATCCTTTGAATCATTTTGCATTCATAAGAACATCTTTATACCATTAATAACTCATACTTTCCAAATTCATATACATTGATATCAATCAATCTATTCCTTAAGTTATAACATCAATTAAAAACCTAAACTTATCAAACACTTAATTAATTAATTAAGCAACTATCTAAGTTCATTGTAAGCCCCAATCATGTCCAAATGCACCAAAGTAAAACAACTTATGTTTAAATATCACACAAAACTAAACTTTTCTCACTTCCAAGCGTTGCCCATAATCATAAAAAGGAGCTAATGTAGCTCACACGATCGTGGGATGAGTGAACCGAAGATTCACTATCCTTGTCCTTTAATTTTTTCTAGCTGTTAACATCTTCATACTAAATTCAACACATCTTCATTATAGTCCATTACTTATACTTCAGTTATAACTTAATTATATGCCAATTTATCATCAATTCCATATCCAATTCCAATTCAAATCATTCATTTAGTAGCTCACAATTTATGGTCTTTTCTGCATAAAATCAAAACATAAACTATCATTCATTTGATCATACATATAGTTCTAGATCTTTCCTATTTCAAGATCACTATATTAGCATCTTTCTTTAACTTAAATTTACCTTCATTATACCTCAAATACCAATTCGATTCATCTATGAAACAACCTATAACCTACTATTTTTATACCTCAAAAACAAAACAGAAACCATCCATCCATGCATCATTTTCCAGCACAACCTCCTCATCAATACTACTTGCAATTCATCCCAATTCAATCATCATAACCCTTATATTATAACATGCCATAAAGATAAATCTTTTACTTACTTGTCTAGCTCAAGTTTCCACCTCAAACATTAAGCTAATTCAACTTTCCATGCATGCAAAAATCATCACAAATTCAAGGTGGGAATAGGTTGATCTTAATAACAAGAAGACAATAGAATGGAAGATAGCATGATATAGCTTTCTTAATGCAAGATTTTGTAAAGAGTTCGGAGTGAAGACAGTCAAAATTGAAGCAAAATTTCAAAGATAAAGGAGTGTGTGAAATTTGGTGGTGAAGAAGAATGAAGGCATTAGAAAATATCCCTTTTGAAGCTTAACACATTGGGTGTTTGGTGTCACCTTTGTACATTGGCATTTTTCACCTATTTATACAGTCCAATTATCCTATATGTATGTTGTGACATGTCACACTTATACTTGTCCATTTGTCACTGAAGCACAACTACCATTTATCGATTAATTACCTATGCCAGCTTAGTCATCCTAATTTTCCATGTGTCAACTCATCTTACTACTTGGCATTTTTCCAAATCTAAATATACATTTAATTCATCAATTTTTCGATGGTAACAATTAATTCCAATTTTACTACTTATAATCAATCAAACCAAAATTCAAGACATAAACAATACACAATTCACATAATGATCATTTTAAACCTTTCATACCCCGGAATATGTAAATTGAGTGCATATATTATCTTTATAATGTGTACTAATTCATAATTCATATGTGTATGCTAATGATATGCATGTGAAGGAAATGCATTTCATAAATTCTCAATGATATGTCCATGTGCAATAATCTAAGGTTCTACTCATCAATATGGAAAATGAGCTATTATAGATCCAAGGCAAGTTAGTTATATGGGAGCTCAATATAGACGAGGAGGGGGAAACTGTTGGCCCCCATTTTTTTCTAGTTAAGGATGATTTAAATAATTTTGAGGTTTTGATAGATTAATCAGTTTGTAATTATTTAATTATGTCAAAGTTAGTAGGATTTATTGAAAGGATAAGTGGAATTAAAGTCTTAAAGTTATAAGAATGTTCAAGGGTGTTTTTGGCAAGACACTTAAAGTTAAAAGAACATAAGCCTATAAGGAAGGATAAAATGGACTTTTTGGACTCTTTAAGGGTAGAAACGGAAGAAGAAATGTCGTCTTGTTCTTTTAAGAAGGGAAAAATGTGAATTGAGAGAGGAACAAAAATAGAAGAGAGAAAGAAGAGAGTTTAAGTGAGAGGAGAGAAAAGAAGGAAAGATAGTTAGGGTTGCATCATTTCTTAGTTTTTAAGAGATATTTTAAGGTTGTTCAAGAAGGGGAAAAGGTAGACGAAGAGAAGAGCTTTCATGTGAGCCAAAGATCTCTTCATTTGGTGAAGAATCAAGGTAAGATCATTTTGAATTTTTTGGATTTTTGGAAGGATTTTAGTTCATAGAGTTTAGAGAATGCATGGGTTTAAGTATTCTAGAATCAATTTTAGTGATTGTGCTTTGTGGGATTTTCAATTGAAAACCCTTTTGAGTGAGATTTTTGTTAGTGTATAAGGAGATCAAGAAAGGCAAAAGGAGCAAGAGAAGATGCATTTTGAGCAAGTCTTTAAGCAAGGAAATCAAAGTGGGTATATGTTCATAATAGAGTAAATAAGCCACTAATGTTTTCTTTGAATTAAGAAGTTAAATGCTTTCGATTGCATCCTAAATGTGCATTTATTACTCTTTAAATGTTTTAAGAAATTGCTATATGTTTGGTATATGAATTATGTGATTTATTTATGAAGTGAAAAATGGAAATGATTTTGAAAGGATATCAAGTTTATGAAATATCTCATGTTTATGAAAAATCAATTTTTGAAAAAAGTGCCATTTTAGGTAATATGTTTACAAGATGTGAAATGCATGAATATGTGAGTTTGTGGTGGTCCCCTAAGTTAAATCAAGCGCAATTTCATAAAAGATTTCTCCTGCCTACCCACTAGTGGCTTGGAGCTCCTTTATAGACTCCCATAAGTTCATGGCTACATAAAACCATTATGTGGGATTGTGTTAGTATGTTCTGTTCACGACTACACAGGACCTTATAGGAAATGCATAGTACATTTTGTTTTAGATTCAACCAAATCATTCTCATGTGCTTATGTGCTTATCATATGTGAACAAGTTTGATGCATTCATGTTTTTTAGTTTGAGAATTTGAGAAACATGTGTTTTATGAACTCAATGAAAATTTTCTATGATAAGTGAATGTTTTCAAAGGTTTTGCTTATTTTTCCATTATAAACTATTACCCATGAGCTTTCAAGCTCACCCCCTTTATGTCCCATCTTTAGGTGAAGAAAATGAGATCAATGTAACCAGGAGTCGAGGCATCGTTCTACTTTTGCAATGTTTTGTAAATTAAGTTAGATTTTGTGAAAGCAAGACTTTATATGCAATTCAATAATTATTGCAGTTTTGTATCTTTTGTATTTTGGATTTTGATACCAATGATATAATGTGGCTTGGAATGCCATTAAAGCTTTGTAAATTCTTATTTAGTTGTAAATGAAACATAAATTACGTATAGATGATGTGAGTTGGAATTCGATATATTTGAAGAAGTTACCAACTTGAGTTGATGATTTTTGAAAATAAATTACGGATTATATATATATATATACATAAGAGAGATGTTATGGAAAAGAAAGATAGGAATTATAAATGATGAGATGTAGTTGAATGTGATGAGTCAAATGAGTTGAGATTTGAGAGTTTATTGAAGTCAATTAGTTGAATGGTTATGCTCAAGACATTCCAAGTTTGTATAGAGCAACTTTCAAGTCTTCTATAGGGGTAAAATTCGTGTTATGACTTCAAGGGAAAATCTGGACTAATTTAAGTTGAATTAGACAAATTTGTTTTCTAGAAAGTTGTAGCTTATTTTCTAACTTTCCAACAATATATACTATGAAATTTTTGGACATCGGAATCGAAAGTTATGATCTTTATAAGTGGAGATACTCCTAAGACTGCAGTTAGTGATTCAGAACTTTTGGTGATGTGAGGAAGACCCTGTAGAAACCCTATCGTCTAGTGCCTATCGTTTGGTTCAGTCCTAGAGTCTTTCATCTGGTTTTGTCTCACCTTTTGTTTCGGTCTAAATTTGACCCTCTAGATGACAATATCTCGCTTTAATGTCTGCATAAAAGTTGTATATCTATAAGTCCTCTTTCAAACCATCTATGAATGACCTTAATATGATATCTCTAGAGAAAGTTATGCCAATTTCTCCAAAATAGGTCTTAGACTGAAGCCTTTCGTTTGACCTTTCATCTGGTATCATCTGACCTTTCATCTGGTTCAATTTTGACCCTCTAGATGACAAAATCTTGCTTTAGTTCTTCATGAAAGTTGTAGATCTATAAGTCCTCTTTCAAACCATCTAAGAATGACTTTGATCTGATATCTTTAGAGAAAGTTATGTTGATTGTTCCAAAATGGGTCTTAGAATGAAACCTTTCGTTTGACTTTTCATCTGGTATCGTCTAACCTTTCATCTAGTTCAATTTTAACCCTCTAGCTGACAAAATCTCTCTTCAAGGTCTTCACAAAAGTTATAGATCTCAAAGTCCTCTTCAAATCCATGCTAAGATGACCTTAATTTGACATCTATAGAGAACGTTATGGCAATTGTCCTAAAACAGGTTCAATATGATTGAATACAAAACCTTGCTTGATTCTTTCAGCCATAACTTTGTTATCCTACCTCCAAATGAAGTAATTCTTGGAATTTTTTTCTACCTCTCCAAGAAAGTTTATATCTTTTGATGTTATTTTGAAAAGGATTGATTGAATCAAAGTAAGGGTATGGGTTGGAAGAGTATGAATTGGATATTTTACTAAATAGTTTTTGGTATTTTGGTGATATCTTGATCTCTAAAGTTCCAAATGATATGATTCTTACTTCCAAATAAACTAGAGACATGGAGCTGCAAATCCTCTTAAGGAATAGAACTTTAATTTAGCCTCTAAGACTTTCAATTTTTGGATGAAAGTTGGGCATATTTCAGTTTAATAATAGTCTGAAAATGTTTGGGCCATAACTTTCAAATTTTTGTACCAAATTGAATAGTTTTGATGTCATTAGAAACTTAACACAATGGGGAACAAATGTTCTGAAGAAGTCAAATTGTAATTTAAGTTTGAGGTTTCCCAAAATCTGTCCTGAAGTTGAAGAAATGTGTTTGCTCACATTTTATGACTTCGAATGTTGGGCTCCGGAAGCAGAGTCCAATAGAAACAATCCCTAATCCAACACATATATCTTTGGGTAGAAGAATCACCCTAACTTATCGTGGATGAACAATGCTGGAGGATAATTCAGACCCTAAGGACAACCAAGTTTCCAACAAGATAAGCCAAGATTAATGGAATCAAAACTGGAAAAATTTTTAGACATTTTGGAACCCTAGACGATGCACAAAATAATTTGGAAGGTAGATTCAAACAAGTAACAAAGAGCCATACCTCTTCAATCTGCAATTTAGAGGTTGAAGTAAACCAATTGTCAAACGCTTTCTCTACGTGAAATGTAGGAATTCTTTATAGCACTTTAGGAACAAAACTAAGGGAGCAACTAAAGGCTATTACACTTTGAAGTGGCAAGTAACTTGAACCACTCATAAAGACAATAGTGGAGCCCTTCCCTCTTATTGAGAAATATTAAGAAAAGGAGAAAAAAGTGAATTTGAGTGAATACCCTCCTTATATTGCTCCTCCACTATATCAACCTAAGATTCCTTTTCCATAAAGATTACAAAAGAAGAAGCTATGTTGGACTCCAAACATTTCATAGAAGTTAGAACTATTTGAATGAGAAATTTTGGAGATTAGTCATGAGTAAAGAACAAATGAATGAAGATTCTTGAATAAAAAATGATAGACAAGAGTAAAGTAGTGAATGGGAAATTTGGATAAAATTCATATTTTTCCTCGGTGCTTTTGGTGGATAAAAGATTTTGAAGTGAGAAGAATTAAGGTGAAAATTAGAAGTAGAATGAAAGCCAAAAATGAAGTTGCATATGTGTAGTAAGTGGATGAGGAATATGTATTTATATATGTGTATGTTCTGTTATTAATGTTCATGATAAATTTCTTTATAGATGATATTGATTTGAAATGGAGTTGAGATTGAGGAGTAAATGAAGTAGAAAAGGTGATCTTAGTATTATTTGTGTTAAGGAAAGATTGTGAAACAAAATGGATGGTTGATCTAGAAAATGCTCATGGAGTATGCTTCAGTATTTTAGCCACAACTTTTTTCTCTAGTTATCCAAACCAGATGATTCTTGATTTGGATTAAACTAGGAACATATGGATACATTTCTTATGAAGACATAGAATATAAATTTTGTCTTTAAGATTCTCAAAATTTGTCATGAAGTTGAGAATTGGGTGCAGTACATTGGATGAATATAAAGTTCGTATTCTGAATTCGAGGAAAATTCTGAAACAATCTAGGCTAGATTAGAGAAAGTGTGTCTTATAGAGAGTTGTAAGTCGTTCTTTTAGCTTTCCAATGATATATAGTATGGAATTGTTGAACTTCTAAGTCGAAAGTTATGGTCCTTATAAGGGAAGATGTTCATAAGGGAAGTTGTATCTTCTATATTTTTGCTTCTTCTGCCTTTTTGTTTCTTCTGTGATGACGTCATCTTCTTCTATATTTCTTCTGTGATGACGTTATCTTCTTCTATGTTTTTCTTCTTCTGTCTTTTGGTTCTTCTGTCTTTCGTTTCTTCTGTCTTTCGCTTCTTCTACCTTTGGCTTCTTTTGTCTTTCGATTCTTCTGTTTTTGGCTTCTTCTGTCTTTGTCTTCTTCAGTCTTTTGCTTTTTCTGTCTTTCATTTTTTCTGTGTTTTGCTAATGCGTCTTCTTCTGTGTTTTGCTGACGCACCTTTTTTGTGTTTTGCTGACGTGTCTTCTTCTATGTTTTGCTGACGTGTCTTCTTTTGTGTTTTGCTCCTTCTATTTTTTTTTTCTTCTGTGTTTTGGCTATCTTTTGTCTTTTGCTTCTTCTGTGTTTTGTTTCTTCTATTTTCTCATCTGACCTGTCTTTTAGTCATTTTTTGACCCTTCAGAAGATAGAATCTGTCTTTGAGATCTTCAAAAAAGTTGTAGATCTTGAAGTCCTCTCTCGAACCATATAAAGAACACCTTAATCCAATATCTTTAGGGAAAGTTATAGCAATTTTCCCACTTCTTCTGTTTTTTTCCATTCTTCTGCTTTTTCATTTAGTTTCGTCTAATCCTATTGTCTGATCCTTTTTGACCATTCAGATGATAAAATCTGACCTCGAGGTCTTCTTCAAAGTTTTATATTTCAAAATTATCTTTGAAATCATTCTAAGATGATGTTAATCCAATATCTCTAGTGAAAGTTAAGCCATTTGTCCCGAGACAAGTTTGATATGATTGAGGACCAAATCTTGTCTGATTCTTTCAGCCATAATTTTGCTATCCGACCTCCAAATGAAGTGATTCTTGAATCACTAGTTTCTCAACCCATTTTTCTATCCCTCCATAGATTTTGATAGATTTTGGTATTGATGTGAAAAAGGTAGATTGAATCAAAGTAAGGGTATTTGTTGGCAGAGTAGGAATTAGATATTTTACTAAACATACTTCATTGTTTTGATGAATTCTAGATCAGTAGAGCTCCAAATAAGATTATTCTTATTTTAAGATAAACTAGAGACATGGAGCTTCAAATGGTATGAAGAAGTTGAAATCTAATTAAGTTTTTAAGATGTTTAAATTTCAGATAAAAGTTGTATATAGTATACTAATTTGGACAAGAGCAGTCCAAAAAGATTTGAAGATATGTTCCGAATCACTAAACCAAATGGATTGATTTTGGTGTCATTGCAAACTTAAGACAAGGGAGAACACTTTTCTAGAAGAAAGATTTATGTCAAAATATTCAAGGGTGCTTTTGGCAAGACACTTAAGTATAAAACACTTAAGGCATAAATGGTAGGGCAAATAGGACAATTCTCAATCATTAAGGGCATAATTGGGAGAAGAAGTGTTGTCTTGCTTATAAATGAAGAAGAAAAATGTGAATGGAAGGATAAGCAGAAGAGAAGAATGAAAATTTAAGAAAAAAGAGAGAGAAATACAAAGAGAAGAAGAGAATGAGAGAAAGAAGAGAAAACAAGCTAGGGTTTCAATTGTGTTAACCTTCAAGAGAGAATTTGGAGTTGCTCAAGAAAGGAAAAAGGAAGAAGAAGAGAAGAGCTTCCCTTTGAGCTAAAGATCCCTTCAATTGGTGAAGAACGAAGGGATCAAAGAGGAAAGAGGAACAAGAGAAAAGGCATGTTTGAGCAAGGCTATAAGCAAGGAAATCAAGGTGGGTACATCTTTATAGTAGAGTAAATAAGCCACTAATGTTTTCTTTAAATCAAAGCAGTTTAATGTTTCCAATTGCATCATAAGTGTTGCATTTATTGCTATATGTTTGTTATATGATTTATGTGATGATTTATAAAAAATTATTTTTAAAATGATTCTTTGAAATGATGCATGATTATGAAACCATATTTTTGGAAATGGTTTTTAAGGTATTACAAGCATGTGAAAAGCAAGTTTTCAAGAGAATGTGCCATTTTGGGCATCAAACTTACAAGATTTTGAAATCTATGTATTATATGGGTTTGTGGTAGTCCCTCAAGAATTGTCATGTGCACGTTGACCCAAGTATAGGCTTCTCCCACCTGCCCGCTAGTGGCATGGAGTTTCCTCAAGGATTCTCTCAAGAATTCACAACTATATAGAACCATTATATTAGAAATGTGTAGTGCGTCATGTTTTTGGACTTACCCAAACCATTTGATACATTCATGTTTTGTAACTTGTGAATTTTGGCTGAAAGCCTAAGAAACATGTGTTTTAAGAACCATATGAAAGTTTTGCTATGACAAGTTAACATTTTCAATAGTTTTTGCTTATTTTTTCATTATAAACTGCTACCTACGAGCTGTCTAGCTCACTCCCTTTCTATCTCCTCTTCAGGTGATAGTTAAGAGATCAAGTGAACAGGAGCCTAAGGGAACTTTCACAAATTTGTTATTTGTATTTTGTAAAATGCCAATAGTGTGGCTTTTGTCATGTAAATAAAGATTTTCAAACTCTGTTGTTTTAGAAATGAAATGATAGATTGAAGTAGTTCAGTTGTGTATGTTCATTTTGACTTCCTTGTTATATGGTTGAGTTGGACAAATAAGTTCGTTTTGATGTTTGATGGTCATGGGGCACGCCACCCTTGTGGGATGATGCCTAATAAGGGTTCATAGAAATAACTCTATGGGTTAACGCTCACGTTTCATGATTTCGTAAGAGTTGGGTTTCGAAAATCGATGCCCAACAATCGAAGGCCAACTGAATAGTTATTTATTTAAAATTTACAAACACATTTTTTAATTAATGTCTACCTTGTTACTTTAGCTACTCGTTTTCATGAAAAAATACTAGCTAAGCTATTTAGTCGAAAGACCTAAAATTATGAATGAATGTGATAACTTATAGAGTGAACTAACACTAAATCCTAATTAACTTGCATATTTTAGCTAAAGAATCTAGATCACTAATTTTGTGAGCTAATGACTTATCACAACCTAATAGATTATGTTCAAAATTAAATTGATTTTATTCCATCTAAGCCATTGATACATTCACACAATTCACAATTCACAATACACAACCTAAACACACTAATATAACAATATGCAAAATTGACGTTTAAAACAAAACACATAACCCTCCCCACACTTGAATAAGACATTGTCCTCAATGTGAGAAGGAGTCAAACAAACACACATGGAGGTGATAACAAATCTGATGGACGCCCGAGATTGTTGTCTTTACTTGGAATTGCTTAAAGAGAGTGAGAGAATTAGTGATCTCATATCAATTCAAATTATTAAAGTTTTATTTAAAATTCAAAACAACTCTACTAAACACAACAATTTTAATCAAACTACTAAATGTGTTAATTTATGGTCATTAGCTTGACCTTACATGCTTGGAGGCATCTTTAATTGTTCAAATATAAGGAAATCACTTCTTTGTCCTTGGAAATTACTCCTCCGAGATATAGTTTACAATGATGCCTTTGACCTTAAAAGTTTCCTTGTTAGCATTTTCCAATTTGAGGGCTCCATGATTGAAAACTTGAATGATCATAAAAGGTCCACTTTATCGAGATTTTAGCTTTCCTAGAAACAGGCTTAACCCTGAATTATATAGCGGCACTATATCTCCTACCTTAAATTCCTTTTGCTTGAGATGATAATCGTGCCATTTCTTTACCTTTTCCTTGTAGAGTTTGACATTTTCATATGCATTGTAACGAAACTCTTCAAGTTCATCTAGTTGCAGAAGTTATTGTTCTCCTACTTGCTTCTAATCAAAATTTAATGCTTTGATCGCCTAGTACGCTCGATGTTCTAGTTCAATTGGCAAATGACAAGTTTTTCTGTATATAAGCCTATAATGAGTTGTTTCGATAGGTGTCTTGAAAGCAATCCTATAAGCCCATAAGGCATCATCTAGCTTTACTGCCTAATAAGTTCTTCATCGTCTTTTCCAAAATTTGTTTTAGCTCTTAGTTTACAACTTCCATTTAGCCACTAGTCTGCGGATGATAAGGTGTAGCAACATGATAGTACACTCCATATCTTTTTCGGAGGAAATCAAAAGATCTGTTGCAGAAATGTGTACCTCCATCACTTATTATCATTCATGGCATTTCAAACTGAATGAATAACTGTTTGATGAACTTTTGCACAGCCTTTCCATCATTGGTTGTAGACGCCACTACCTTATCCCAACGTGAGACATAATCCACCCCACTAAAATATACATGTTCCTTATTGAGGATGGGAAAGGATCCATAAAATCGATACCAGATACATCGAAGACTTCCACTTTTAAAATTTTGGATAAAGGCATCTCATGTTTTTTAGAGATGTCACCTATTCTCTAACATCGATCGCATTCTGTCACGAAAGTTTGAGCACCCTTAAACAATTATAGATAATAAAATTCACTCTTGAGTATTCGAGTTTTCATTTTGTTAGCTCCATAATGACCAACATATTGACCTTCATGACATTATTTTAAGATATTCAACATTTCTTCCTCTGGAACATATCATCGAATTAACCCGTCAGCATATGTTTTATATAAATTTGGCTCATCCCATAGATATTGGGTACACTCATGTAGAAATCTCTTTCTTTGTTGATAAGATAAATCAGAGGGAAGCTTACCACTGACAACGTAATTTATGTTATCAACAAACCATGGCGTAGCCAGACTTTTAAGTAAGATTAGGGTTTCCTCAGGGAAATGCTCATTAATATCTTTTCTTGGCTTGCATTTCCCTTTTTGCAATCTTGATAAGTGGTCTGCAACTACATTTTTCGCTCCCTTTTTATCTCTCACTTCTATATCAAATTCCTGTAAGAGTAGTACTTATCGAATGAGCCTTAGTTTTGCATCCTTTTTGTCAAAAAGATATTTTAATGTCAAGTGATCGGTGAATATGATTACCCTTGATCCCAAGAGGTATGGTTGAAAATTTATCCCATGTGTACACTACTATGAGTAATTCCTTCTTTATGGTGGTGTAATTAACTTGAGGTCCTGCAAGGGTCTTATTGGTATAGTAGATCACATGCAACCTTTTATCTTTCCTTTGGCCCAATACACAACCTATAGCTTGGTCATTTGCATCGCATATAACCTCAACTGGAAGTTTCCAATGTAGTGGTGACAGAATTAGTGCTGATGTTAGTGCCTCCATTAGTTTGTTGAAGGCAGACATACACTTGTCATCAAACATAAAGTGCACATCCTTGACTAATAGGTTTGTCAAAGGTTTTGCAATTTACGAGAAGTCTTTGATAAATCAACGTTAAAATCCTGCATGCTCTAAGAATCCTCGCACATCTTTCACATTGCTTGGTGGTGGGAGTTTCTTTGTAAATTCTGGTTTTGCTCTGTCCGTTTCAAATCCTTGGTGTGAGATTTTATACCCTAGCAATATCCCCTCTTACACCATAAAATGACAATTTTCTCACTTTACCACTAAATGTGACTCTTCATATATTTGAAGCATTATGTCCAAATTGGTTAAACACATTTCAAAAGAGTCTCCAAAAAATGAAAAATCATCCATGAACACCTCCATTATATCTTCGATCATATTGGTGAAGATAAACATCATACATCTTTGAAATGTAGTTGGGGCATTTCATAGTTTGAAAGGCATCCGTCTATATGTAGAGGTACCATAAGGGTAGTGAATGTGGTCTTTTCTTGATCATCAGGGTAGACGAAGATTTGATAACCGAATATCCATATAAGAAGCAATAAAATGAATGACCAGCCTCCTTTTCTATCAGCTGGTCTATGAACAGGAGAGGAAAATCATCTTTTTTAGTCTCTGAGTTGAGTTTGCCATAATCTATACACACTCTCTATCCTATGACCGTTCTTGTTGAAATTACTTCTCCACTCTCACTTTCTATTACCATCATTACACCCTTTTTAGGTACACATTGTATTGGGTTGACCCATTCACTATCAAAGATGGGATAAATTATCTCTGCATTTAAGAGTTTGATTATTTCCTTCTTGACCACCTCCTTTATGTTAGGGTTTAACCTTTGTTGACGCTTGATCGGCGGCTTATCGTTCAATTAAAGAATTGATTCTTGGAAACCGGTCAAATAAAATTTATACCAAGAATTGC
>JANVCQ010000008.1:11898719-11911980 GCA_025531925.1 Erythroxylum plowmanianum | reverse complement strand
ATGAATAATTCACCACAAATTCCTCATTTAATGTCAATTTATACTTCAAAAGTTCAAGAAAAGTTCGGGGTCCAACAAATGATGAAGTTATATCTAGACTTGTATAATGATATTGGATGTCTTTATCATGTCATTTTGTTAAGAAGGATTTTTTATTGTGGTTTTTTTATTTTTATAAGATTTATATCTATTTGGATGTCTTTTTATTCTACTAATCCATATTTTATTATGATTAAATTATATAGATATACTATTTTATGTTACTTAACTTCTTTCTAAATTTGAATTTTGAGGATTTATTAAAATTTTTAATTTAGGCATTTTGTAGGCCCTTCAAGTTTGGGAATTTTGATACTTTCATTTTGACGCTTTGAGGTCTTTCAAGTATGTTATTATACATTTTGAGATTACTTAACTTTATTGGTTTTGTCTCATGAACATCACTTTTTGAGATTCTTTAACTCTATCGTATTACTTTCTGTTATATTGATGTTTTGAGACTCCTTGAGTTTGTTGTTTTATATTTAACAAAACTGACACTTTGAAACTCTTTGAGTTTGAATTTTTTGCATGTTATAAGTTTGACGTTTTGAGATTCCTTGAATCTACCATTTTGTGTTTCATGAATCTTTTGTTTTATATCTCATGAATTTGATATTTTACGTTTTTACTAGTCTAATGTTTTAAAACTTCTTGAGTTTGTCATTATGCTTTTAGCTAGAATGATATTTTAAGACTATTATGTTTAAAGTTTTATACTATATAAATCTAAGGTTTTGAAACTCATTGAGTCTACCATTTTGTGTTACATGAATATGAAATTTTATACTATTCAAGTCTTATGTTTTGGGAATTAAAGTAAAATTTCAAGATCAAGAATTTTAAAATTTATATTATACAGACTTGAAATAAAAATTCATTCACATAAAAAGTGATTTACAATTTTAAGAATAATAAGGTCTAAGATGTTGGCCATTTCAGATCCTAAGATTTTTTTTATTCATCAAATCTTTAAGTTTATATGTATTAAGTGTGATGATATCTCTTTCTCTATATGGCCCTCTCCAATTTGGAGGTACTTTTCCTTTAGCTTCTAATATATCAATAATGTCAATTGTTCTTAAGTGGAGTTGACTCTTTTCTATGATTTGTTATATGACTCTTCTTTTTGGACAAGTGAGACTTTAATCTACAGTTTTGATAATAAACAAAATATGTTACTATTAATTTTTATCCTTGGTGATTTAGTAAGCTAACATGTGAAAGATCAAGTTCCATAAAAAAGTAACATGGGTAAATAAGCTAAATGAAATAATTGAGCAAAGGATGAAAAAAAGAGCAAAGTGAAGCACATGTGCAATTCAAGTGGATAACTAAGAACAAAGAGGAATCAAACATATCAAGATATAAGCAATTTATCATAATATTTCATGTAACCTTATCTTGTTCATTTAAATAAAAATAAGGACTAAATCATTGCATGACAACTTACATATAGGGCATAAGGCATAAATTCTTTCATAATCAAGGGGATACTGGATTGCTTTTTAAAGAAAATCCCTCTTTTTTATTTAAACTAACCTTTTTAGGAACTTTTAAAATTATTTTGATGTCAGTAGTTGAAGATTATACAATTTGAACAATTTATTTGTTATGGTCATACTCAATTATGGATTTCCAACCACAATCTTTATAGGGGAATCCATCATTTCTATAGTTACTTTTAAATGATAATGTCTTCTCTATACACTAGAGCCCTTTCCTTCAGTTAATCAAGATTTTGGAAAACTTATTTTAAGAGGTTTGACCAATTAATATAGTGATTTGGGCAACTGAATTTAGGGTTTTAAATAAGTTGATTGACCAATATGGTAGTTTGGTTGATCAGTATAGCAAGATCAATATCTTTTAAGAATATATACCATAAGTTTGTGACTATATTATTCTATCAATATACCAAAATGGTCAACTAATATATTAGAATGGTTGACCAATATTATTATTTCTAATCGCTGTAATAACTAGTTTTTTTAAGACTATTTTATTTTTTAGCATAAATAGACCAAATATGAGTTATAAGAAGTAGGTTAAACACATTAGAAAATTTTTAAGAGTTCTAAGTTGCTAGAGCTTTCATGTTTATATTGCATAAAATGTATTAAGCTTTTGTTTGTTGGTGCAAGTAAAAGAAGATGTTTTGTAGTGGTATACTTGTTGTAAATTGAGAAATTTCTTAGGATATAATTAGTAGGGTTACTCTTAATTTGGATCATGATTTGTAAAGGGTTACTTGATAAGATGTGATTTGGTTATATTAATTAGATTCATCTATTTGTTTTTAGGTTGATTTTTGGTGCTTAAGTGGTAAAATTAATATTTATTTTATTTTAGAAGTTAATAGGTAGAGATGGACCAAATTTGACTTTGAACAACTCATTGGAGCATCGTCTGTCAAAACCATAAATTTTAGAAGGGACAAAATGGCATATAATTAGGCCTAAATCCAGATTCACTATAAGAAGTTTAGTTTAATTAAGAGACTTATTCTCAGCCTATTATATAAGGATTTTGATTTTTTTAAAGATTATTTTTGAAATATTGAAAAGTTTTTGGGTAGGAGAAAAAGGGGAAAACTTTACACACATTTCTCATTATTTCCTTTTGTCTTTTTTATTTTATTTTCTTATTTCTTCTATCTTTGGTGTGGAGCTATAACTACATATGGCTAAATATGAAATTTCTAATTTAGGGGGAATCAAAACTCTGGTTGTAACTTTGTGAGATTTTATTCTAAACCTATATTTTTATTTAAATTTAAGTATTTCTTGTTTCATAAGTAGTTAATATATATTCTAAACCTAACAAATTGATTTGAAGCTGATTATTCTACTATTATCCATAAGTCAATAATCTGTAATTGGCCATAAATGATTGATATAAGTAGGAAGTAGCTTATTTATATATTTGCATATTTAAATTATAAGAGAAAAACTAAATTGAATAGATTTAGGGGTTGTTTGGTTCCACTTCTGTTTTTCTGTTGTTGTTTTTGGTTTTTGTTTCTTATTTTTGGTTTCTATTTTTTCTTAAAAAAACGAAAACCTGTTTGGTTGAGATTTGTAATATAAAAACTGAAAACAAAAACTTGTTTGGTTGAGATTTCTAATAAAAATTTGAAAACAAAAATATGTTTGGATTTATTATCATGTTTATATTTTTTTAATATATATCAAATTTAATGTTTAAGTTTTTCACAATAAGCTATTGCGTTGAGGTAAGAACAACTTAAACTATAGCTTCAAAGCCTTTGCCATATTAAATGATGTGAAGATTAGCAAACTTAAAACTATTACGAAAATAATAAATCAGGTGAATATTCAGTTTTACCTTGATAAAGCCTCTGCCATGATGTGAAGAAAAGGCTTGGATAAAGTGCTACATTAAATAACATGAAATGATGTGAAGACAAAATAAAAACTAGGCTTTATAAGAAGATGGTTCCATGCTAAAGACACGAGGATGAGAAGTGAAGAAGGATAAAGTCTCTGCTACATTAAATGATGTAAAGACAAAAGTAAAGAGTAGACTTTTTAAGAAGATAGGCTCCATGTTAAAGAAACGAGGTTTAGAAGTAAAGAGGCTTTGTAAGGATGAAGTTTATGCTAAATAACATTAAATGATGTGAAGACAAAATAGTGTTAAAGATGCGATGAAGAGAAGAACAAGGAGAGAGAATAATGTGAAGTCCAAGAATTCAGCTGCAAAACATGAGGAAGAAGAAATCACATATAGATGTCTCATATTTCAAATCATAGTTATTCACAGTGTTGTTTATATACGTTAGTTAATAGTCATTCACAGAGTTGGTTCTTTATAAACAATAAGATGATGTCATCATTATGTTTAGCTGAAACAAAAATTGAAGAGCTGAATGTTAGGTTCCTCTATGTCGTGTTCTACTTAACATATTAAGGTTTTGTGTTGGTTCTTTATCATCCTTTCACAGTTTTCATATCTCTTCTTCATCCCGTCCTCGTCATGACAACTTCAAAGACTTACCTGCCCCAGATTTTACTTCCCTCCTCTCTGATGATGTTCTGCTATTAGTTTTCTTAAAGATTCTAACATCCCTTTCAATCTCTAGCCTTCGTTGCTACCGTCGGAGCTGCATCATCTATGTGTGGCAGAGAGAGTCGAAGCTTGGGTCTTGTAAAAAATTGCTGGATGTTGTGTTAGGTACGGAGTTATACTAAAGACTAAAAGCGATAATCGAGATAGAAAACAGGGATATGTTGGTTTTCTATCGAAGAAAACATGATGTTAAAATTAAGAGAAATAGTATTTTCTAGTTTCTGTAAAATTGTTGTGGTTTTTTTATTTTTAGAAACAAAAAATCACAATAGAGTAAGCCAAACACGTTTTACTTACCTATTTTTCTTTTTACAAAAACGACAACAAAAAAAGGGAAAAAATAGAAACAAACAGCCCCTTAACTTTCTTAATTATTTAATTTAAGGTTGGCCTTTTTTATTAAACTTATTGCTATCACTTAATTGATACATAATGCTATCATACCCAATCAATTAATGGTCAATTTTGATTTGAATGCTAGGTTTGAATAAATTAATTTAGGAAAATTGAGATTTATTATAGCTATCCTAATAGGTTTCAGAATAACTGCTTGAATTGTAAAAATATATTCTTTTTAGATTAATGATCAAAGTTATAACTGCATGCGATACTTAACGTGAATCAAAGTTAAGTAAAATTGAATTTCTCAATTTTATAGTTAATTTATTTTAATTCCTTGTCAATTTTAGTTAATTAGTTAATCATACATAAACCTGTATTTTTTGTCAATTGGAATTAAGAAATCAATTTTTAATTCTCTTGAGATTTGATGTAATTCCATGATTATTACAAGATTTTAGCTTATTGAAATTTATTTTGATGTCTTTGACAATTCATTCAAAATTTTGACACTATTCAGGGAACTATTTTAGCTTCTTACTTTTTTGCTTTATTTTACAGTTAATTGCTAATCTTTTGTCTTGTATATATAACTTTTTCTTCTTAAATAGCTAAACTGCAATATATTCTAAATATTAAGAAGATAACATTCCGTTTAAAGGAAGAGATTAAAAAAGGAAAAAATTCACCTTTAAAGGTTAAAGTAAAGATAAAATTAAAAGGAAGGATTCTAATTTCCTAGAATTTGAACAAAAGATGCAAATCATAATATTAGAACGTTGACGGAGTTAGCTTCACCAAATTTGAATCAGGAACCTTTATGTATAAGATTTCCAGATGTTGAGGAAGATTTTGAATTGAAGTACGGTTTGATTCACTTACTCCCTATCTTTTGTGGTCTTATAGGTGAAGATCTAACCCTTGAAATAATTTCATATTTTTTTGTGGAGCGAAACCATAAGGAGTAATAGAAGTATAAATTAATCTTATATCCTTTCCATTCTCGTTAAAAGATTAGGCAAAGTATTGGCTTTATTATCTTCTTTATGGTTGAGTGAAAACAAGGAATGAAATGAAACGATTTTTCTAGGAGAAGTTTGTTCCTATATCATGAGCTACCAATATAAGAAAAGAGATAAACGTGATAAACAATTCACTAGAGAAAGATTGTAAAAATATAAGAAGAGGTTTAAGGAATTATATGCTAGTTGTAACAACATCAGATTCCTAAACAACTTTTGGTTCATTACTTTTATGAAGGGTTATTGACAATGGATAGGAGTATGGCATATACAACTAGTGGAGGAGTTTTCGTAAACAAAACACTAGAAGCATCCATTTTAAACATGGTAAAAAAAGCTCAAAAATTGAGGATAAAGATGAATGGAGCTATTAATGTCGTGAATGAGGTAACTATTACTAATCTTGAGGATAAAATTTCATATTTAATGTCTTGGTTTGTCAAATGGTTATAGGTGAGTTACAGTTAGCATAAGTGGGCAAAATATGTTCATTCTCTGGGCATCCTACAAATTTTTACCCTACATAGCAGTAAGACTTTATTTAAAAAGCTAACGTAATAGGGGGATTTCCTAGTTAACCTCAATAGAAATATGACCTTTATTCAAATCATTTTAATCTAAGATAGAAAGATAAATTGAACTTTATCTATATAAATCAAGGAGCACAACAAAGATACCAACCTTAAAATTTCAATAGACAACCTCAAACAATATATGTTTAATATTAACCCTCAAATTTAGGTATATCCTTGGATGAAATTGTTAAGGAGCTTACTAATAACACTAAAACATTTTAAGATGAAACAAAGGGAAAGGGTTCATAATTTAGGAAATCAGATCATTCAATTAGCCATCTTTGTTAGTAAATTTGAAGCATAAGCATCTGGAAAATGACCTTCACAAAAGGAGGTAAATCCTAAGGATACTGTGAGTGCAATAACGTCAAAAAGTAGGAAGGAAATTCAATATGGTTCTTCTTTACCAATGGAGGTAGAAAGGCATGAAGAAGGAGAGAAGAGAGATGAATCTCCAGCTTAAGATGTAACAAAGGTAAAAGCTGATTTGTCTTTACCTATACCATTTAATGCACATATACCTCATTTCCATTATAGGTTGGCTAAATCAAAAGGAGAGGAATATGAGAGAGAGAGAAAGAGAGTTAGAGAGAGAGAGATCCTAAAAACCTTCAAAAAGGTGGAAATCAATATACCACTTCTAGAAGCCATCAAGCAAATTCCAAGATATGCAAAGTTCTTGAAGGAACTATACACAAATAAAAGGAAGATGAAAGTTAAAGAGAGAATAACTTTGGGTAAGAATTTATCATTTGTGATCAATAGGAAATTACCCAAAAAAGTGCAAAGATCTATATATGATTACACTTCTTTGTGTCATTGGTGATAAGAATATGCATAGATTTTAGGTGCATTTATTAATGTCATGCTATACTCAATTTATCAAGTTTTATATATGAATTCTTTATAAGAAACTAATATGATTATTCAACTAGTTGATCGTTCATGTATGCATCTTATTGGTGTTATGGAGGATGTCTTCTTTCATGTTAATGGTTTAATAATTTAGTGGACTTTTATATCTTAAAAATGGATGGAGATAATGTGGAGCATTTATCTTCAATTTTATTAGGAGGGTCATTCATAAACATGGCTAAAAAGAAATTGATATGGAGATAACAAAATTTAATATTTTTGAAGCAATAAAGTACTATAACAATTTTCACTCTATTTTTGTATGAATATTGTGAATTTAGTTGTGTAGGATATTTTTAAAGAAGAAAGGCTAGGTAATAAGTTAGTGTTTAACGCTAAATTGGAAATGAATAAGCATATTGATGAAACTTGTGAAGTTATAGAGTCCTTATCAGTGATGTTAATAGATTCAAACACTTTAAATGCTTATAAGAAAATGTTGTCTTTCAAGTTCAAGAGATAGAATTGAAAGGCTTACCTGATTACCTAAAATGTATCTATATGGGTGAAGGAGAGTTACTACATGCGATCATCCCTAAAGGGTTGACTAAAGGGCAAGAAGAAATGCTAGTAACACTTATAAAGGAGTATAAAACTCTAATTAGTTGGACCTTGGCTGATATAAAAGGAAAAAGTCCCACTATAGGACTTTTTCAGAAGAAAATTCTAATGCAATAAGGGAACCATAAAGTAGACTCAATCTAAAAATGAAAGAAGTGGTAATAAAAGAAAATTTAAAGCTTTTGGATGTAGGTATAATCTATCTATTATTAAATATTGAGAGGGTAAGCCTAATTCATGTTGTTCTAAAGAAAACTGAGGTGACAGTGATACAAAATTAGAATGATGAGTTAGTGATAACGAAGGTATAAAGTGGGTGGTGAATATGCATAGATTTTAGGAAGCTTAACTTGGCTACTAAAAAGGATCATTTCCTATTATCTTTTGTAGATCAAATATTAAAAAGTCTTACTATTAAATCATATTTTTCAGGTTCCTACTAAATAACAATTGCCTAAAAGATCAAGAAAAGACTATCTTTACATGTCATTTAGAGCGTGCGCTTTTAGATGAATGCCCTTCAGTCTTTGCAACACTCAAGGTACATTTTAAAGGTACATGATGAGAATTTCATTGAAGGATTCATAACTGATTTCAATTTTTATGGAGATTCATTTGATGATTGTTTAAATTATTTTCCTAATTTTCTTAAAAAATGAAATTAAAACAAATTTAAAGTTGAACTATGAAAAATGTCATTTTATTGTCGATCAAAGGATCATTTTGGGACATGTTGTTGGACCTCAAACTTTTATTAGAAGATTAGAACTGGTAAACAAGAAATTTTGGTGATTCGTCCTGAGTAAAGAACAAATGATGAAAATTCTTGAATTAAGAAATGATAGGCAAGGATAAAGTAGTGAATGAGAAATGTGGATATGTCCAAGTTTTTCTTTTGTGTTTCTGGTGGATAAAAGGTTTTGAAGTGAGAAGAATTAACGTGAAAGTTAGAAGTAAAATGAAAGCCAAAAATGAAGTTGCATATGTGTAGTAAGTTGATGAGGAATATGTATATATGTGTATGTTATGTTAATGGTGTTCATGATTAATCATGGACTATATTTTCTTTATGGATGATATTGATTTGAAATAGAGTTGAGAATGAGAAGTAAATGAAGTAGAAAAGGTGATCTTAGTTGATTTGTGTTAAGGAAAGATTGTGAAACAAAATGGGTAGTTGATCTGGAAAATGTTCACGAGATGATGCTTCAGTCTTTTAGCCACAACTTTTTCTTTAGTTATCCAAACGAGATGATTCTTAATTTGGATTAAACTAGAAACATATGGCTACATTTCTTATGAAGACATAGAATTTAAATTTTATCTTTAAGAATCTCAAAATTTGTCATAAAGTTGAGAATTGGGTGCAGTGCATAGGGGGGTGAATGAAAAATTCATGTTCTGAATTCAAGGGCAATTATGAATCTATCTAGGCCAGATTAGAGAAATTTGTCTTCTAAAAAGTTGTAGATCTTTCTTTTAGCTTTCCAGCGATATATAGCATGAAAATTTTGGACATCCGAGTTGAAAGTTATAGTCGTTACTAGAGAAGATGTTCGAGAGTAAAGTTGTATCTTCTGCCTTTTTGCTTCTTCTGTGATAACGTCATCTTCTTCTGTGTTTTTGCTATGATGACATCATTTTTTTTCTGTGTTTTGCTTCTTCTGTGATGACATCATCTTCTTCTGTGTTTTTTCTGTGATAACGTCATCTTCTTTTGTGTTTTGCTTCTTCTCTCTTTTTGCTTCTTGTGTGATGATGTCATCTTCTTCTGTGTTTCTTCTGTGATGATATCATCTTCTTCTATGTTTTGCTTCTTCTGTGATGACGTTATCTTCTTCTATGTTTTGCTTCTTCTGTGTTTTTTTTTGCCTAGCCTATCTTCTATTCCATTTTCAACCCTTCAAACGATAGAATCTGTCTTCAAGGTCTTCATTAAAGTTGTAGATCTTCAAGTCTTCTTTTGAATCATATAAAGAACATCTTAATCAGATATCTGTAGGGAAAGTTATAGAAATTTTCCCACTTCTTCTATCTTTTTCCATTAGTCTACTTTTCGTCTATACCTATTTTCTGTTTCATTTTTGACCCTTCAAAAGATAGAATATGTCTTCAAGTCTTCATAAAAGTTGTAGATCCTAATGTCGTCTTTCTAACCATATAAAGAACACAGTAATCTGATATTTGTAGGGAAAGTTATAGTAAATTTTCCACTTCTTCTGTCTTTTTCTATTCGTCTGCTTTTTCATTTGGCATCATCTGTACCTATATTCTATTCCATTTTTTACCCTTCAGAAGATAGAATCTATCTTTAAGATCTTCATGAAAGTTGTATATCTTGAAGTCCTCTTTCTAACCATATAAATAACATCTTAATCCGATATTAATAGTAAAAGTTATAGCAATTTTTCTACTTCTTCTATCTTTTTCCATTCTTCTGCATTTTCATTTGGTTTCGTTTGTACCTATCTTCTATTCCATTTTTTCCCCTTCAGAAGATAGAATCTGTCTTTGAGTCTTCATGAAAGTTGTATATATTAAAGTCCTCTTTCGAACCATATAAATATCACCTTAATTCGATATCTGTAGGGAAAGTTATAATAATTTTCCCACTTCTTCTGTCTTTTTTCATTCGTCTGCTTTTTCCTTTAACTTCGTCTAATCCTATTGTTTGGTCCGTTTTGACCCTTCAGATGATAAATTCTGCCCTCAAGGTCTTCTTCAAAGTTGCATATCGCAAAGTTATCTTTGAAATCATCCTAAGATGATCTTAATCTAACATCTCTAGTGAAAGTTATGGCATTTGTCCCGAGATAAGTTCAATATGATTGAGGACCAAATCTTGATTGATTCTTTTGGCCATAATTTTGTTATCTGATCCCCAAATGAAGTGATTCTTGAATCATTAGTTTCTTAACCTATTTCTCTGTCCCTCAATAGATTTTGATAGATTTTGGTATTGATGTGAAAAAGATGTATTAAATCAAGTAAGGGTATCGATTGGAAGAGTAGGAATTAGATATGTTACTGAACATGCTTCAGTATTTTGATGATATTTGAATTGGTAGAGCTTTGAATACGATGATTCTGGTTTCAAGATAAAATAGAGACATGGTGATACAAATGGTATGAAGATATTGAAATCTAATTTAGTCTCTAAGACTTTCAAGTTCTGGATGGAAATTAGGTATAGTGTATTGTTTTAGTCTAAAAATAGTCTGAAATGTTTGGGCCCTAACTTTTATATTTTTGAACTAAATGGATTGATTTTGGTGGCATTGGAAACTTAAGAAAAGGGAGAACAATTTTCTAGAAGAAAGAGTTATGTTAGAATATTCAATGGTACTTTTGGCAAGACACTTAAGTATAAAAGACATAAGGCATAAATGGAAGTGAAAATGGGACTTTTATCAATCATTAAGGGTAAACTGGGAAGAAAGAAGTGTTGTTTCCTTCCTTAAGAGGGGGAAGAACGAAAATTTAAGAGAAAATAGAGAATGTGATGAAAAAGAGAGACAAATACAAAGAGAAGAAGAGAATGAGAGAAAGGAGAGAAAACAAGCTAGGGTTTCAATTGTGTTAACCTTCAAGAGAGATTTTGGAGTTGTTTAAGAAAGGAAAAAGGAAGGAAGAGAAGAGCTTCCCTTTGAGCTAAAGATCCCTTCATTTGGTGAAGAATGAAGGTAAGATTATATTAAATCTTTTGGATTTTTTGGAAAGATTTTAGTTCATGGAGTTTAGAAAAGGATTGGGTTTAAGTATTCTAGAACCAATTTTAGTGTTTGTGCTTTGAGGAATTTTCAATTGAAAATTCTATTAAGTGGGATTTTTGTTATTGTACAAAGGGATCAAAAGAGGCAAGAGGAATAAGAGAAGAGGCTTTTTGAGTAAGTCCATAATCAAGAAAATCAACGTGGGTACATGTTTATAATACAGTAAATAAGTCACTACTGTTTTTCTTTAAAGCAAAGAAGTTTACTAATTTCAATTGCATCATAAGTGTTGCATCTATTGCTTTTGAATGATTTATGAATTCTGCTATATGTTGCTACATGATTTGTGTGATGATTTATGAAAAGTTGTTTTTAAAATGACTCTTTAAAATGATGCATGATTATGAAACCATATTTTTGGAAATAGTTTTTAAGGTATAACAAACATGTGAAAATCAAATTTTCAAGAGAATGTGCCATTTTGGGCTTCAAGCTTACAAGATTTTGAAATCTAAGTGTTATGTGAGTTTGTGATAGTTCCTCAAGAATCGTAATGTGTACGTTGACCCAAGTATAGGCTTCTTTCGCCTGCCCACTAGAGGCATAAAGTTTCCTCAAGGACTCCCTCAAGAATTCACGACTACATAGGACCATTATATTGAAAATGTGTAGTGCATCATATTTTGGACTTACCCAAACCATTTGATCTAGTTAGGTGTTCATGATAAGTTGAAAAGAGTGTGCACACATAGTTTGCACCCAAACCATTTGTTATGCTTATGTGCTCATGTTATGTTAACAAGTTTGATGCATTCATGTTTTGAAACTTGTGAATTTTGGCTGAAAGCCTAAGAAACATGTTTTTTAAGAACCATATGAAAATTTTCTATGACAAGTGAATGTTTTCAAATGTTTTTGCTTATTTTTTCATTATAAACTGTTACTCACAAGCTGTTAAGGTCACCCCCTTTCTGTCCCCTCTTTAGGTGATATTTAAGAGATCAAGTGATCAAGAGCCTAAGGGAACTTCCGCAAATTTACTATTTTGTATTATGTAATAAGCCAATGGTGTGGCTTTTGATATGTAAATGAAGTTTTCCAAACTCTGTTGCTTTAGTAATGAAATGACAGATTGAAGTAGTTCAGTTATGTATGTATGTTTATATTGATTTCTTCGTAATATGGTTGAGTTGAAGTAATAAGTTTGTTTTAATGTTTGTTTGTCATGGGCACGCCTCCCTTGTGAGATGATGCCTAATAAGGGTTCATGGAATAAACCTATAGGAAAATAATACACTCAGGCTTCATCATTCTACAAGAGTTGGGTTCTAGAAATCGATGCCCAACATTTGTGGTATCAGAGAGCCAGTATTAGGATCTTACATGGGCATTTCTGAAATATGTGTCAAGTAGAATAGTGAGAAGAAAATTGATTTGTCAGAATGTGAGAAAAAGGATAGTTTGAGGATATTTAGCAATAAGAAATATGGCGTATTCCGATATGTTAAACATAGATTCAGTATTTGTGATTAAGTTAGTGAATATAGTGACGAAAATTTTGTTATGGATACGTACTTGAATTGATACGAATTTGAAACTATTTTCATGACTTGACTGAAGAACAGATAGAGACAGGGTGAAAATGACAAGATTTAAGGTGTACAAGTAAAGTGGAATTGAAAGGTTGAACTCAAAATTTATGATCAAGTATAATATTGTATTAGTGAATTTGAGATTTGAATTTCAAGATGACTATATGTTTATGGCTCCTAAATTGATTAAGAATGTATGTATGGAAAGTGAAACTAGTGAATAATATGATTGAGTACATATGAGACCTATATGTAGATATAGATAGGAGATAATCAATGATCCCTATTGTAACATCCCGTTACTGTTAGCAAGGGTATTTGATAATTTGTGACAACTGATAGGTTTTCATTGCATTCACTGACTGAGCATGTTACTGGCCTCTAATTATAGAGGAACAGGCTTATTGCATATG